>CM076583.1:824942266-825154076 GCA_034641835.2 Pinus albicaulis
CTTTCATCGAAGGAGACCTAGTCCTCTTGTACGATCAGGCACATGACAAGCTTGGTGCCGGGAAGCTCCAGCCCATGTGGCACGGGCCTTATATAGTAAAACGCGTTTTGAAAAATGGGGCCTACGAGCTTATAGACTACGAAGGAGTTCCATTGGCGCGGCCCAAGAATGGGCTGTACCTTAAAAAATACTATGCCTGAATTGATTTCTTGGTGTGATGTGTGTACATAGGTGTGTGATTGTCATTTGTGTGCATGGTGTGGTGTGCTTTGTAAACATCTTTCTGCTGATCGGGTCTTCCTGGTTGTGCAGATGTCTATTCATCCATTTGTTGGTTTCACGGACGGTGCCTCCCGCAGTACCAGGAATCTGTCTTCTGCAGCCTGGGTAATCTACGATCCTGCTGGTGAGTTGATCGACCTGCAAGGTGTGTGTTTAGGACGTACCACGAACAATATCGCGGAATATAGTGCCGTGTTGGAATTATTAACCGAGGCAGTAAACCTTGGTATCCGCGAATTGCTCGTGTACCTAGATTCACAGCTTGTAGTGTTGCAGCTGAACGGGCACTATTCGGTAAGAAACCCGTCCATTTTACGATTGTATTTGCGTATTCGATTACTGGAAAGGAATTTTGAATACATTACATATCATCATCTACCCAGACATTTGAATACATTAACAGATGCAGTAGCAAATTTGGTGTTAGACAGGCATTTGCGCAATTTATAAATCATCATCACATGTAAAGAAGACTCATCCAGAAATAGATATGCATATATATAGATATCGAAATGTTTACATAAGAGTGTGTCACATAAAACTCAAAAAATATACATAATTGTCTTAATACATCCGGAGACACTGGGTCTCTCAAAAAATAGGTGTGGCTAAATCCTAGAGACTAATCAGCATGGTGCTCATGATAGCACGTCACTGCACGTACTAGCCGCCTCAGGATTCGGTGGAGTCGGTTTGGAACTCCCACCGTATGGCGCTGGTAATCCAGCGGTACATATGACAGTCGGGCATAGTCTGGGATCCCATGGACGATCCCCTCGAGGTTCTGAACCAGTGCCCCTCCTCCGGTGCCTTCCCCCTGGATTTCAGGGGCGAGTTGTGTCCTCCGGGAGATAGGAGACATCCCGGCTGGTCTCTCAGGTCCTACATCTGCATGCATATATAATTGTGTTTAGACAAGTGTGTATTAACAAAAAAAACATATAAACATAAAATCAAAAATATGAGGTCTTACCCAGCTCTTCATCCCAATCGTCTCCTTCTGGTAGCGGGAGATCTGGGTCCCCTGTAAAGTCAGTTCCCGAATAGGGCCAATCTTCCACAACAATCAGTTGGCGCCGTAGCCACCTGAAGAACTCGGGCTTCCAGGACATCTGTTGCCCGCCTCCAGATCTGGGCATCAGTGCTGCCCAGCGAGCCATTCTCGGCTCTCGTGGTACCGGACTCGCCACATGGGCCTCTTGGCCCTCGAAGGTTGGTATGCGTTCCAGAATGAACGATACCAAGATGGAACCATACCCAAACTGCTTCAGTTTGTTCTGTTTGCACTTTGTAAGCTGCCTTTTCATGTTGATCGTGACAGCTGTTGCCCAATCATACAGTCGGGGACCCATGCACTCTGAGGCCAGTAAGAGTTGAGTCTTTGTAGCCTCGTGCGGTGCCTGCGATCCAGCAGCCCGCGTAATGGTGTGGAGTACAACTCTCAGTGCTAGGTCAGGGATGGTTGAGATGTATACCTTCTTAATCCCTGTTCCTGTTTGTGCCCCATCAAGACACCCGCGCCCATTACTTCTTCCATCTTTTCCGAATCAATCGGCTTCCAACAAGACAGATTGACTTCATGATAATCCAAAAGAATGGTACAGGTGTAGTCAAGTCGTTGACCTCCAATTCCAACACCTGTTCTCGTATTCTGAATACTTGGTCATTTTCATCCCAGAGGTTGATCAGATATTGGAGGAGCTCAGGCTGAGCTCGTAAGCATGGCGTGAGGAAGAACTTTTTTAAGCCACAGTCTCTCAGAGCATTCATACATGCTTGGCTTTGTATGGCCTCTTCGTCCTCATCTCCGTGTTCCCGTTCCTTCCATTCGATTGCCATTCTGACTGTTTATCTGCATTCACATGGTTCAAAGCCCTTAATTAGATCTTCTGTGAGCCTCAAAATTCAAGAAATTTGGCATAAGTAGTGGGATTTTAGGCGGAAATTTGGGTTCCGCCGCTGGCGCGACTGTTTTGCTGACAGTCGCGCCATGTGGCGCGGGCCCTTTGGTAAAAAGAGCTCAGTGGCGCGGGTCCGTGCCCGATACCCGCGCCACTTGGCCCGGCCCTAAAATTTCAAAGGTGCCCTTACATAGCTGATTTCTAAGGGGAAATCATTAAAAAATGCATGGAAAGAAAGAGAAAAGGAGCGCCTCTTACCTGTCACAGACGAGACGCTGAATAGTTGCCTGGATTGGTCGCAATCACCGTCAGAAGATTCTGCTCCAAATGGACCACTGTTGCTCTCCACAAGGTAAATAGTAAAAAGTAATTTCATTTTTTACCATTGGACATATTTATAACTTTTCGACATTAAAATGAGCTTTAAAAGTTATTTTTTGTCAAATATTTGCATGTATTATGTCGAAAATGGATTTTACGCTTGATGGGTATGTGCAGTGGCAGGTTTTTGCGACTTAAGAGGTGGAAACGAGTTGTATTTTATACTTTTTCGGACTCGGTAAATACACGAAAAAGTCACTCTGGAGTCATCTTTCAGCTCTTTTCTGACTCTCTAAATATGAAAAGATCGTCGAGGCCCTTGTCGTTTCGATCTCGTTAAAATGGACACGAATCGACATCCACCCAGTATAAGTTTAACCCTTTTTCGGGCTGGGATGGATTGATTACGAAAAAGGAATACCCTAGCCTATCGCGACTAGGAGGTTTTCCCCGGATATTGTTTTCTACCTTTTCGGATCTGGGGAACTATTTACGAAAAGGGACCTGTGGAGTTTTCTTTTCCGCTGTCTTTTCAAACTCTCTAAACATGAAAAGACGCCGAGTTCTTCCCTTGTCAGACTCGTTAAACCCTGATGACATTGGATTCCGTCGAAATGACGTTCTCCGAGTTTCTCCTTCCTAGGACTCGTTAAATGCACTAGGATGGATTCGCCCGAAGGGCGGACTTATATCACAAGCATATGCTATCCCCTTCAAGCTTGTCGTCAAAAATAATTGGGGTACTCGCCAGAAATGGTGGGGGAAAAATGGAACCATCGTCGTTGTCGTCGGCAGTATGTCGCTCTTGAACATGGCACTTGTCTGCATTCGTTTCGGGTTGGGGACATCTCATCTCGTTGCTTCACTTTGCTTCCATGGGTTTGGGTAATCTCTTTTGACCTCTCATCTGTTCACTGCCTCATCGCCATGACCTTTGATCTGTTGATGTCAAATACTGCCAAGTCCATTGTCGTGCCGTTTATATGTTCAAGAGAAGTTGGCCTCTGCGAATATCAACCTTCCTCTGTTTCTCATATGGCCCCGATTCACAACAAAACATTATGTTCCTCTGTCTCGTGTCGATGATGTGGGAATCATTATGGCCCACCTTCGATCAAGGTCACTTCCCGTCGACTTCAACTCATTATCCAGGAAGTTGGTCTAGAGACTCCTGATGGTACCTTGGAGCCTGCATGCCTCAATGGCAGGTTCGTCGCATTCGACGTGAAGTTTACATCATTGGCTTCCGATCGAATGATTCTGCGGGTGTTCGACGTCAGCTCATTTATTCACACGCCGTAGATTGTACCTGTAGTACCTTGAGGACCATTGTCATTATTGGTGGTTTCTCTCGCGTCTGTTAACGGCTTTCATCATTGGCTGGTAATCAGACGATGTTCTTGCATGTTCGACATCGGCTCACACATTCACATGCTAGAACTTGTACTTGTTTGGGTCGAGATGGAGCGCAAGACCCTGGATTGTGTCTGTTGTAATCCAGGCTGCGATTGTGGATTATTGTCATTATGTACATGATTCAATGATTGGATGGCTGCGACCATACCCGAGTCTATTTGTTTGATCTTAGTTGGATGGCTGCGCCCATACCCTGGATCCGGATTATAGCATACTCTGTTCGGATGGCTGCGTCCATACCATATATATACATCATGTACTTGAGATATCAGTTGTATCTGTCTGTGCAGGTTTTCCGACGGCGGGCCTTCAATTGGACATGTTCTCGTAAAGCATTTCACCCCTCTCTCTCTCGGGCCTCATGCTTTAGGGGGCATCTGTTACACAGTAATTTGTCACCGTCCCTACCATTCCCCATCCCGCACAATGGAGGACCCACTATGTGACCTGTGAACACTGTCATGCCTTGAAAACATCATCAATGCATCCCTCTGAGTATGAACTTCATTTCCCCTTGAGACATCTCCTTGCAAAATCCATGAAAAACAGCCCTTTTTGCATTGGCGCGGGTAGACAGTTCAGTGCTCGCGCCAATCAGGGAAATCCTGTAAAGAGGTCGCGCTCACCCATTTTAGGGACTGCTTTTTTAAATAAATATGGTGGAAGTTGTTTTTCAACAAACTCATAAACCATTGTCTATCTTGAGTTGGGAGGTTTGGCTGCGGGAGTTCCATGGAAGGGAAGTGGTTTGCCACCTCCCATGGAACCTTCCTTGTTGATAGGGCCAATCCCACAATAATAAGGATCCCAACTCCCTCCTTCCCCATCTATAAAAGCCTGCTCAATTCCATGGCAAGCTAGTCTTGAAGTGCCTAAGCCAGATCCTCATTCCCATGCCTTTGTGTTGTAAAGAATCCTCTTTCCCGAAAGGCCCATTCAAGCCGCAGGGAGACCATTGTTACGAGACTGAGGGGTTTCTTCTCGCTGGCTTCAGCAGATGCGGGGACGATCAGAGACCTGTTTCACAGAAGTCACACGCGTAACTTGGTTGTAACTTCTATTCGTTTATCATTTAATAGATGACTATGATTATGGTTTCACTCCGTTTTCCATCATATTAATGCGAGTAATATCTTTTCTGACCGATATTTAGTTACGTATGCTGGTTCCTATGTCAGACTCATTCGTTTTCCGTGCAGTGTTCATCCGTGGAGATCGTTACACAGATCCGCCGTGGTCGAAGGACGGGGGCATCTTCTTCTTCACATCTAGCGTTGGAATCCAGGTAGGCTCTTATCCCAAGTCTTTCATTTCGTAACTAGGAGCTTGCGTCATAGCATTGTTTGTTTGTTGCTAGACCCCTGCTGGGCTAGTAGGGATCGCCTCTGTCCGCAGAGGGGATTTACCTCCTCAACAGTGGCAGATGTTGATTGGCTCAAAAAAATACAAATTCAAACCAATATCCAATCCGTAGATGCCAAGTGTCGAGCTCTGATAGGTTGCTGAAGGAATATTCTGTGGCATATTCTTTTTTTTAATATTTTTAAAATCAAATTCAACCCTGGTCAAACTGAACTTTTTGAAGAAAATTGGAAATTTAAAACTTGAATAACTTTCACATACAGTGTCAAATTTGAGTGCCATTCATGGTGTCAAGATCGTATCGACGAGGCCTATCCAGTTGTTCTAGTTTCAACCAATTCTGAGAAGTTCCAATTTTGAGCATTTTCTTCACTTAGGACATGATCACCTGATAAAAGGTGAACCACTCATCCTGCTCATATATCAAACAAAAAAAGGGGTATCTCAGGGGAAGGTGAACCACTCACCCTGTACACATCGCACCACTAGGAAAAGTTGAACCATTCACCTTATGGTTTCTCATAGCTCCAAGAAGTACCCCAGTTTCTTCCCCCTGTGAGCTCCCAGAGCTCAATGTCCAATCTCATGGGACCCATGGGAGGGTTCTTCCATGACTCCAGGTCTCACCACAGTTAACGGACCTTCCCTGGGGATTCGTGGGAATATCTACTACCCTCATATTCAGTTCCAATGTGATGATGGAGCCTTACTACCTCCTCGCTGTACCACATTCTGGATAAAGTGGTACCTAATATCAATATTCTCGAGTGGTCAAGGAACATGGCCTCCAAAAGGAGAATCCCACTTTGGTTGTCGCAAAATATCACGGTGGTATCTAGCACATGCTCAAAGATTCACTAAAGAGCTTCCTCAACCAAAGAACTTCACAACAAGCTATACTAGTTGCAATGTATTTGGCCCCAGCGGTGTTCAAAGCAACCAATTTTTGCTTCTGCTCATCTAGGATATTGAAGCAGAACCTAGTGAGAAGCAACATCCAGATGTGTTGTTAGCCTGTTACAATCCACCACACTGCCAGCCCAGTCAACATCAATATATCCATGGAGCCTCAAATTCCTGACAGTGTATGTCAATCCATAGTTGATTGTGCCTCGAATATATCTCAAAAGATTCTTCGCAACAATGCAAAGTATATGATGAGGCTTGACCATAATTGACTCAATGTATTCACTCAAAGCATATGTCAGAACAGGAGTTCACCAAGAACATCAAGGCCCCCATGAGTTGACGATACTCGGAAGGATTTCCCAAATCGGGCCCAACAACACTTCCTCAGAAGACTTGTAGTCCAACATCCCAAATATTTCGAGCAACTTCACAATATATTTTCCTTGAGAAAGGAAAACCTCACATGGCTTTTGTCAGAACTCCAAGCCTAAGAAGTAGTGCATTAGTCCTAGGTCTTTCATCTCGAATGCATAAACCAAATCCCTCTTGCATTGATGAATGAGAGGGTCTACCTGTTAGAAAGAGATCGTTCACATAGAGCAAAAAAATGAAAGGCCTATCATTTTCAACCTGGAAGTAAAGGTTCAGATAAACTTCACTTCTTGTAAATCCCAACTTCATAAGATAGTTGTCGATCCTCTCATACCAAGCCCCGGGGGCTTGCTTCAAGCCATAAAGGGATTTCTTCAACCTGCATACATGTGACTCTCAATCCAGAACTTCAAACCTTTCGGGTTGTTTTACATAAACTTCTTCCTTAAG
Organism: Pinus albicaulis; assembly: GCA_034641835.2. NCBI lineage: Eukaryota > Viridiplantae > Streptophyta > Pinopsida > Pinales > Pinaceae > Pinus > Pinus albicaulis. The sequence continues at coordinate 824,949,280 of CM076583.1, forward strand.
TGAGCCATGTAAGAAAGCAATTTTGACATCCATTTGATGTAGATTCCATCCCTGGGAGGCAACAAGGGCAATAATCGAACAGATGGTGGTATATCAGGGAATCGATGCAAATATCTCATCATAGTCCACACCTTAGATAAAAAAGGGCTTCATTAAGTTTCTTATTGAAAGTAGTAGATATTGTGGAGGCCAATGTGGGGGAATAGAGGATATAGATTGTGAGGAGAAAAGATCATGGATCTTGTATGCGGAATTTGATTAGGGATCATGATGTCAGGAACCCTATTTTATAGGCCCGATGGGTGATGACAGTGTTTCTAATTGTGTCTTTTGTATGCCAAACTTTGTTCCCCTGCCACTATCTCACCAACAAGCGCACATGCATACATTCTTAGTTTATTATTGGTACGATAAGTTTTTTCTTTCAGGGAATGGGTTTATTGTTTTGCTCAGTACTAATCCAAGAAAAACATTATATAGATTCTAAACACTTTGGGATCTGAGGTTCATGAAGAACAGAAATACATGATGTCTTAGAATGGGAGAGGATACAAGGAAGGATCCTATTAAGGTGATCTCACTTAGTGTCCATTGTTCTTTGTTATTGCTTTTTGTGCATGGAGAAATATTGATCATCATTTTGGATTTTTATACAATCATTTTGGATTTTATGAATCTATGACTATTGATTAGCAAGTGGTTAAATGAAAGTATCAAATTGGTTTTTCTTGGACATTATTTCAAGAGGAGCCTTATCTTAACGATTGTATATAGTTGATAAGTTTTTCTCTATGTATCTTGTCAACAATGGGGACAGATGAGTGTGTTATATATTGGATTCTACACATACACATGCCCAGTATGAAATTCTTTGGTCAGGTTGATGTGCCTTATATGGAAGCATTTTAGAAGTTTCTACCATCCAATGCAAATTTCAAGTCTCATTTGATATGGGTAAGAAATATTATAATGGACATATCATTCGCACTGGGTGGACAAAAATTGCCTACTAAGTACATTTTCATTATTTATCATGTTTAAAATTAGAATTGAGTCTATGTCAATGAGGGCTATAAGCTTTTTTTTCCTAGTCAACAATTACTCGAAAGCTATTGGAAATAACTCTGGTATTCCTGGTTCACGTCCCCATCGTTTGAGTGGAAATCATGTTTAAAATGGTAGCAACAGGAGGGATGATTTGTTTGTAAGAGTTCCATAAGAGATTCAAGGGTTTGGGTTACAAAAACAATAGGATTTTCTTTGTGTAGTATTGTTGATCTTTGGTTTCTTGTGCATGCCAGCATTTCACAAATTTTCTTCACCCCAAGCAATCTTCAGCGACTTCTAACATGGGTGTAGGCATTTTTTTCTTAGATGTTTGAACCATATGGGTACTGGGGATTAATAGTTGTGGTTGTGTTTTTGGTTATGTTTACATTTTGTGTGGTAGTGGAATGTAGTTTGTGTCATAAAATGGTTCACTGGAGCTCATCTCTTTATTTAATTTTATAATTAATTAAATTGTTTTGTTTCTTAGTTACGTGATCTAAATCATAGATACTTTTTGCTAATGCACTTTGCATCTCAAAATTCATGTCTGACTATTGGAATTTTTTTAGTAATTGGTCAAGAAACATAATTTTTGAGTATAATATATTGTTGGGGTTATAAGAATATGCTTGCAAGTTTGCAACATCTCATGCAACATTAAATCAAGATTCAGATATTTGAGACTTCTTAACTTTCTCAACTAGTTCGCAAGTAGATCCAAAATTTGAAAGTAAGATGAAAACATGATGTCGACTTGAAATTATGATTTTGATTTTAGTAATTTCCCAAAATACAGATAGGAAATTGGGACGATAATGGGATTATTCCAGGAATCTCAAATTTAAGTTCCATTCCTGATTGTTTGCCCACCTTTTACCCTGCATGTGTGGATTTACATGGACATTGGGATTATTTCGTTACCTTGATACCTTTATGACAAGTTATAAAATTTTAACCTGTTTATATTAATAATGGCCCATGATAGATATGGATGAAAACAAGTTCGTTGAAGGATTCAAGCTGGTGAGGACCTCCATAGTAACAGTTTTGAACCACAACACATTCATTGTAATATGAACCTAATTACTAAATTGTTGATTGGGCTATCCATAATTTGTCTTAAAAAGCATTGATAGTATGAGAGAGGCTATTTCTGAAAGGAACTCCTTTGGAAATGAAGGGTTGAGACCTTGAATGCATTTATTTGACAAGGTGCCATGCTTAATACTGCTTGCAACTTTGTGGCCTACATACTGCTAGTCTTTGTATGGAGGTGGGATTGTTTCATATAATAAAGTGGTCTTTATATTTTGCCAAATTGTGTAAGTAGTAGTCTTGTGGGATAATTGTTTTAGGCTTTTGGCTTGATTGAGCCTCCCCAACTTCTCTTTCAAATTATCACAGATTTGGGAAAGTGGAAAATCTCTAAAATATTGATTTTCTTGGAATGTTTTAATTCTTAGGTTTTCTATACTGGAAGCTTCAAGCCGTCTATCCCATAGCATTTGGGTCCAACTAGATCCCCAAAGGACTATATCAAATAGATGGAGTGCTCCTCAAGAAAGGCTTGGTAAAGCTTCCAACTTTTTCAAAGTAGAAAGATTCGTTATGGACTCTTTCTCCAATGTGCAATTGCCTCAATAAATAATTAAATAATCTTTGAGTTACTTACAACTCCACAAAAATTGTGCAAGGAAAGAGTCAACAACAATAAATTAATTAATCTCCCACCAAATTCACATGAGTAAATCCCAAGCCACCAATTCCATGGATGAATGTGCAAGATGAAATAGGCAAATCTCGAAGTTGTAAGTGGGCAAACTCAAACAAAAAAAATCCAGGGAGAAAATGGTGAAATGGGTGTATTGATATTTTGGTACTTAGCAGTTGTATTGACCTATTTGTCGTCATTTTTTGGACATTAATAGAATTATCTTATCTTATTAACAAGTAGCACAAATATGTCTATTTTCTTATCTGCAACTAATTTGGAATCCTGCATTTTTTTAATATAAATGCATTATAATATATAAAATATATATTATATAAAAAATGGTTATGCTCCACCTTAGACACTTCCACATAGCTCGGTGCTAATTTCAACACTCAAGCCTCCCCCTTCATTGTCTTTCGTCAATATCTTGCAGATTGATCTAGAAATTGTTGTGTTGGAGTGGTCTGTTTTATGCATAATGGGTAATATCATTTGGATGGACTGTCTAGCTGGAATTTAAGTTTTATCTTCTATTAGTATTTACTGCCTCACATGCTTTTAGATGTTTGTTAAAAATTAAAACCACTTGGTTTAAGCTTTATAGCGTTGTATAATGGCGATGTAATGTGAATCTGGGAATGTGTTTTTAGAGGAGCATTCATAAAATGATTGAATTTAGTGTTCATAAGGTTGGATTTTTTATATTGCATAACTGGTTGACTTCCACAGTCTATCTCTTTGCTAAAAGATTAATTGGATGCTATAGATACTGAATTGATGGCACTTCCACTTATTTTGTAATGAAATGTAAGGTGCCAGTGAATATTTTAGTGAGCAGCTGGATACAAACCATAGAGCTTGATGTCATTGGAAAGGAAATAACTATTCTCAAAGCCTGGGACAATTTCCCCCCACCCCTCCATCCACACTAATTGGAGGTTATAATGATCAGTGTGAAGCACTTCTACAGTTTTCAACCCTTCCTGTCATATCTGGTTCTGCCATTGATATGATGAAGCTTTGTCGGGGCTCACAAATAGATCGTATAATGGATGAGCAACAACCAGTTATTGTTAGTGAGTCTAGTGGAGCAGATAATATGCCCTCAGCAGAATTTTCTCGAGAAGAGGTTGCGAGCATTTTTTATCAGTTTTTCTTTCTTTCTGTTGCAGATTGTCTTGATTGTTCCTTTATTCACTTGTATTTGTCTTCTTATTTTTCTCACTAAAATAATTAAAATGAAACATTTGTTGCATCATCAAGCACAAAGGTTGATGCCTTTATGTGGATGGGAACCTCGATTGCTCCCAAAGGTGGTAGAATATGAAGAGAATTCAGCTCAGTCAACAAGAAATGCATGTTCTGTTAGTCCAGGTCAGGGTCAATTTCATCCAACATTTGAGGCAGGCCCAAGCATGCTATTGTTTTCAAGGTCAGTACAGCTTGAAAAGAGAGACATAACAAAGAAAAATTTTTCCACATTTGAATCTCAACACAATATTTCAACAACAGTTTTAGATTGTAGCTTATGTGGAGTGGTTGTTAGGCTCTGGGATTTTGTTACAACCCCTTTTCCATCTCGTGTTATTTCTAGTGGGAACGATCTGCTAGAGACAAGAAAAATGTTAGTACTTAGACGTGGGGTAAGTGCAGCGAGTGGAATTGGATGATGGTATGCTATTGATTCAAGGGATAGGGAAAATTTTCAAGTTCGAGATGAAGCAGAGGAAGATGCAACTACAGTTGATGGAAAATCACACTCAACTGTAGGTATGTACTTGAATCTAACAATAGCCACAGGGCCACCTCCGACACATTTCAACACCCCTGCTATTGTTGCACCCTTAGAAGATCCTGTAGAAGACATGGATCCAATGTTAGGGAAATATACTGGTAGTGAAGTTGGAGATCATGCAGCATCATATGAGTCACGAGTTCCTCAGGCTCACAGACATAGTATGGATGAAGGAGAAAGTACAATGGACAGGCCGGCAATCACGGTCCAATGTGTTGATAGTGTGGAAGGAACTATGGTTAATTGCGATGCAGATGAAGTCAATGATTGAAGTCAGTATTTTGGTGGAACATCAAAGTGCACACGGACAACAGAGATCTTGGTTGTAGATCGAGCATCCTGTGGCAGAGATGTTTCATTCATAGGTCCCAGCCATTCAGAAGCACTTGAAATAGACATTGAAGTAGATGGTCTCAATCCTTCTAAAAAAAGTGCCATGGAAGCATTCGAAAATCGGCAACCAATTGGTGGTCATTCTATAAAAGATTCGGCTCATGTCTGTTTTTTTATTGCAATGGATACGTTTTATCATAGTCTACAACAGAATTCTATAAAAAGTGTAGGGAAATTCCCAGCAGATAATTATGACGATGTACATGGGCCTTCTCCCAGTACTAATAAGAATGTTGAGGTAAATGAGATGTTAGAACTGAATTTCAGCATTCAAGCACAAAAGAGTATATGTCTGTAGCCTGATGCTGGACACACTATGGAAGAAAAAATATTGAGCACTAATGATGAAGGTGATGGGACATTAAATTCTGAAATGCTACTTTTGAAGCACGAGGTGGGTTTAGTTTAGGAATAAGTGGTGGAAGTATTGGATGGGTACCAACCATGACGTTGAAATACACGGGGTTGAGGTTTCTGTCCATAGAACTATGAGCATTATAGGTGAAGTTGAACCGGTGGCTGAAGTAATAGAAAATCAGGGAGAGACAGGTGATTTTGTTCCTAATCGTTGATTAATAGGTGAATTTGTTCCTGATGGGACATAAAGGGAAGATGTTCATGGGGATATTCATCATATCATGATGTCTCATTTAATGGGAAGGGTGTTTACTGGTTCTAAAATTAGGGGATCAACAGGAGGGGAGTCATGGGAAAGTGACCAAAAAAGCAGTCACACAGTTCACCATGATGAGGGAAACCAACCAACAATTACACACAATTCTGTAATAGCAGGTTCTGATTATGAGGTGTCTAAATAAGAGGTGACACATCGAGTGAATTTCTCTGTTGATGAAGTTTATATGATTCATGGATATCCTTTTGGAGTTTTCAATGGAGCAGGTAATATATATATATATATATATATATATATATATATATATATATATATATATATATATATATATATATATATTGTTTGTAGTATATCTGATGTTCATTCTAGTAGGAACATGACTAACACCTTATATTAAGTGTGTTTTTCTCATATTTTAATATTTGGGAATTGGGTGGTTCTAGGTGGCCCTAAGATGTGATTTGTCAATAGTAGATAACTGAAATGGTCTACACATGGGCGTTTTTTGATTTTCACAATGGTCAGTTTTATTCTAGAAAGTAAATGGGATACTTTAGAGGTGCATTGTGGCTCTTCTACTGATCCCATGTGCTTCCTTGAATTATGTCATATTTTCTTTAGTATTATGAGATTAGACCTAATGTGTCAACTAGAATTCACCATCTCTGTAAAAGATGATTTTTATTTTGCAAAAAACTATTTATGACTGGATTTTTCTTTGATATCATCTGGGACTGAAATATAGGTTTGACAATGCCAAAACTCCATGGAATAAATAAGTATACACCTTCAAGAATAGTAAGAAGTGACTCCACAAGTTTTCCCTACAAGGATATGTTCCAAATTTAGTAAGATGACTAAGTAATGTGCCGCCTTCCCTTTGCAAGTGTGAAAAGAAACCCAATGAATTAGGGTGCCCAAGCTATTAACCTTAATTTGGATCAATTGGATTCATTTAACCATTGAACAATTAAATCAACTTTAATATGCATTTACAAAGGTTAATGCTAAAATATGGCCATAATTCCCTTCCAATGACTAGTTAGTCACCAAAAAATTAAATCACTATGACCAGGTGTGCCAAAGAGGGGTGCACTTTAATAAATGGTTGTACCATGATACCATGTAAATAAAATATGTTCTTCCTAGCAAAACTATCATGATAAAAACAAAACATAAAGCCTAGCTTAAGATGCACCACTACCAAGGGATTATTACATCAAAAGTAGACTGCAATTTTTGAAAGTTGACCTTTGATCCTGAAGCTTCACAAAATATGTCAAGGGAAATATTCTAGCTATTTGCTTATGCTCGGAATTGTGTCATCAACAAATGATTTGTGGTTTACCTTCACTTTTTGGCTATTGTATGCCTTGCCTTGTTGGATTCTTGCTTCTTGGATCCATATCAAGATGTTAGAAAGGTCTTGTGCTGATCAAATGCAAAGAATTGATACAAGCTGACAACCTTGTTTGACTTCTCTTTAAGTGGGATACAAACAGGTTGGAGAGCTACTAACTGGGACTAAAATTTTGGTTGAGTACCAAATTCTCTTAACCCAATTTCGATTATGCTAATACACATTGTTCAACTGAAGGATTGAAATTAGGTAGTGTCAGCTTAACTTATGACAAGCCTTTTCCATGTCAAGTTCTAGGAACATGGAGGCCAGTTTCTGGGTTTTGATGGTATGAAGTGCATCTCTAGTGATTGTGATTTTTTCCATCATATTCCTTCCATTGAAAACTTGTTTGATGAACAAAGACCATAATAGACATAAAATAAGAGAGCTTGAATGATAAGTAGTAATCTCCTAGCAAGTATTCTTTGTAGCTGACATTGAAAACTGAAATTGTACCTTGATTTCATGTTTCATATGAGGCCCTTCCTTTATGTTATATGGCCACAAAAGTGGCATTTATTGAAGGATCTGTATCAAATGCAAAGAATTGATACAAGCTGACAGCCTTGTTTGACTTCGCTTTAAGTGGGATACAAACAGGTTGGAGAGCTACTAACTAGGACTGAATGTTGGTTGAGTACCAAATGCTCTAACCCAATTGAGATTATGCTAATATATGTTTTTCAACTGAAGGATTGAAATTAGATAGTGTCAGCTTAACTTATGGCAAGCCTTTTCCATGTCAAGTTCTAGGAACATGGAGGCCAGTTTCTAGGTTTTGATGGTATGAAGTGCATCTCTAGTGATTGTGATTTTTTCCATTATATTCCTTCTAGTGAAAACTTGTTTTATGAACAAAGACCATAATAGACATAAAATAAGAGAGCTTGAATGTTAAGTAGTAAGTTCCTAGCAAGTATTCTTTGTAGCTGACATTGCAAACCAAAATTGTATCTTGATTTCATGTTTCATATGAGGCCCTTCTTCTATTTATTGAAGGATCTGTATCAAATGCAAAGAATTGATACAAGCTAATAGCCTTGTTTGAGTTCTCTTTAAATGGGATACAAACAGGTTGGAGAGCTACTAACTGGGACTAAAATTTTGGTTGAGCACCAAATTCTCTTAACCCAATTGCGATTATGCTAATATACATTGTTCAACTGAAGGATTGAAATTAGGTAGTGTCAGCTTAACTTATGACAAGCCTTTTCCATGTCAAGTTCTAGGAACATGGAGGCCAATTTCTGGGTTTTGATGGTATGAAGTGCATCTCTAGTGATTTTGATTTTTTCCATCATATTCCTTCCATTGAAAACTTGTTTGATGAACAAAGACCATAATACACATAAAATAAGAGAGCTTGAATGATAAGTAGTAAGTTCCTAGCAAGTATTCTTTGTAGCTGACATTGCAAACTGAAATTTTACCTTGATTTCATGTTTCATATGAGGCCCTTCCTCTATGTTCTATGGCCACAAAAGTGGCATTTATTGAAGGATCTGTATCAAATGCAAATAATTGATACAAGATGATAGCCCTGTTTGACTTCTCTTTAAGTGGGATACAAACAGGTTGGAGAGCTACTAACTGGGACTGAAATGTTGGTTGAGTACCAAATGCTCTTAACCCAATTGAGATTATGCTAATATATGTTGTTCAACTGAAGGATTGAAATTAGATAGTGTTAGCTTAACTTATGACAAGCCTTTTCCATGTCAAGTTCTAGGAACATGGGGGCCAGTTTCTGGGTTTTGATGGTATGAAGTGCATCTCTAGTGATTGTGATTTTTTCCATTATATTCCTTCCATTGAAAACTTGTTTGATGAACAAAGACCATAATAGACATAAAATAAGAGAGCTTGAATTATAAGTAGTAAGTTCCTAGCAAGTATTCTTTGTATCTAACATTGCAAACTGAAATTGTATCTTGATTTCATGTTTCATACGAGGCCCTTCTTCTATTTATTGAAGGATCTGTATCAAATGCAAAGAATTGATACAAGCTGATAGCCTTGTTTGACTTCTCTTTAAATGGCATACAAACAATTTGGAGAGCTACTAACTAGGACTGAAATGTTGGTTGAGTACCAAATGCTCTTAACCCAATTGAGATTATTCTAATATATGTTGTTCAACTGAAGGATTGGAATTAGGTAGTGTCAGATTAACTTATGACAAGCCTTTTCCATGTCAAGTTCTAGGAACATGGAGTCCAGTTTCTGGGTTTTGATGGTATGAAGTGCATCTCTAGTGATTGTGATTTTTTCCATTATATTCCTTCGAGTGAAAACTTGTTTGATGAACAAAGACCATAATAGACATAAAATAAGAGAGCTTGAATGATAAGTAATAACTTCCTAGCAAGTATTCTTTGTAGCTGACATTGAAAACTGAAATTGTACCTTGATTTCATGTTTCATATGTGGCCCTTACCCTATGTTCTGTGGCCACAAAAGTGGAATTTATTGAAGGATATGTATTACCCATGTTGAATTTCAGACATTATGTTGTGGGGAAAAGTATCTATATGCTCTGATAGCATGTCAAATAATTCATTGGTTAGGTTATCCACACTGCAAGACTTGTCATGTGGGAACTGGGTGACTTGACCACTTCTAGTGATGGGTCTGCTTCCGAGATCTATCATGACATCCCACTATCAAATAGGAGAACTTTTTACCCTCTATGAACATATAATCTAGATTAATAATGTATACATGGATCTTGTTAAAATATTCACAGAGACACCTCTGTTACTAAGTATGCCAATTTTCAAGGTAATTTTTCGACCTTCAAATCTTCTGAAGAGGCTAAATTCACCAGAAAATTGTCAACTTTTTAGATTGAATTTGGAATAAAGGTAAATTCACTACATATAGTATATACACTTCATGGTCCTCTACTGCATGAAATCATTCATTGCTTGATTTCTGACCTTTTTGGATGGGAGATAAGTGCTAGGGAGTTAAAGAGTGATCCATGAAATATCTAGTACACATACTGTGCAAGAATAAGCTGCACAAAACATTGGAATGTGTACAAGCTTCTGAAATGGGAATGCTTGAAAACATGACCTCCCAAATGGGTATGTGGGAGAAACATGTTATATAAAAAATAAAAAAGACATATATATTTAAAGTAACATATTATCTTTTAAGAAAATATGACAAACAATAAGAATGATATTCATAAATGACATTTTAGGAGTCCCATGTCTATATTAATTCTTGTAGACTGGTTACATTATGGAAAATCCCATGGCTTGGTGGTCTTGACTAATTCCAATCCCAGACCCTCATAATGTTACATGAGAAACTCCAGTTCCAACAATCATGCCAACCCTGAAAAACCTGACATTTTCCTTTATCTTACATTTTCTGTCCTTTTACTTTAAGAAAAAATTAATATTACCATTAATTACCAAGGGGATGAACTCTACAAAGCTCAATCCCTTATTGTTGTTTTTTCACGGACATGGTGATATTTTCCTATAATTCCCATGCCCCTCTTGCACACTGAGGTGGGCTCAGGAACTAACAAAAAAGTGCTGAAATGTCTTAGTAACATCATTGGTCAAACTGTATGTTTGGTCATACTGCATGGCATTTCCATATTGGGAAATGCTTGAAATATGGGTATTATGCCTATATGTTGCATGCTATTGTATAGTGACATGGAACTGTGGAATGCTGAGATGTTTTCACTATTAGGCTAAGAGCTGAGCTTCTGAACTTGAACAAAAACTACTATCCTTCTCATGTTGAGCCTTTGTTATTGTTGTACTAATTTAGGAATTACAAATTGTGATCACTCTTTTAGGTATGAGATTAGATTTCATTGCAGCCCAAGCAAGATGGTTTGACAATAACCTCATGTAGGTGTACTTTTAAATTTTATGCATAAAAAATGGAGAAACAAATAATTAAAGGATGTTCATACTAGCCATCGTTGCACCAACATATGATGTTGATGAATGCGTAGTAACAACAGTACCACATTGGCAACAAAAAGGACAAGGCAAGCAAGCCAAAGTACTCTTAAAGCAACGACACAAATACAAAATTTGCATTGTTAATCTGCAACAAAATATTGTCAATCCTCATGTTTAGAATCGTTTATTAGAGAGCTATGATCATACCTTATTTTAATTGGAATGGTATACTAGGTTCTATGTATAAAGGGACTATCCTGATTTATTTTTGAAATTAAATATGGTCCTAGATATATCAAAGTTATGTTATTTCTGAAGAAGGCCATATATAGCTATGTATTTTATTTGGATAGGGAAAATATTTTTTGAAGGAGGAGGGATGGGATGTTTATGAACAAAGCTTTGACCCTGATCAATTATCTGTTACAGGATGAGATTTAGAGTGAGGACTTTGTTAGGTGTATGTTTGTGGGTATCACTAGACATCAAGCTTCCAATTAGACATTCCATCTCTTCCTTACTGCTCATCCTACATTCCATCCCCCCCTTCACACTGGCTACTTGGAAGCAGACCTTGAATGAGTCTTCCAGTTTTTAAAGCATCATGCTTCTAGTGAGTTGCCTACTTCTAGTGAGTTTGTTCTAAAGTTGCCTACTCCTAGACATCTTAGGTTTCTTCATTAGTTATGGATGGGAAGAATGTGATTATAATAACTAAAACAAATCATGTGATACAATATGCACTCATAGCGGTTTGTAGAATCTTCACTCTTAGTTGTTAAAATTTATTTGTTGTTTGCATGAAGAAAAGGAATGGGTGCAAGGAAATATTTATTGTATATATATAGTTTATACAAGCAATGGTTGGCTATTGAAAATTATGAGCACACTTCCACATACTTTCAGTTAATAGGGTGAACAACAATCTCTGCTCCCAGAGAAGATCACCTTTAGTGTTGACACCAATACAAAGAATATTACATGATGGCTTAGAGATTATTGACATAAGAAACACTGGTTCATTCTTAGGTACAGGTCAATGAATTAGTCTACATCACAGCAAATGCTTACACATCAAAATAGATAGTGGATATGGTAATTAGCTAGAACTGATATTTGTCTCTTTTACTAGATTAGCATCACTCATGTAGCCATTTTCTTCCATTTTTCTTCTTTGGATCTATCATGCACAGTTGTCTTTCTTATTGAGTGTGTAAATAGTCCAAAGATGGCTTACAGATTATTGACATAAAAAAAACTGGTTCATTCATGGCTACAAGTCGATGAATTAATCGACATCACAACAAACACATACACATCAAAACATATAGTGGATATAGTAATTAGCTAGAAATGATATTTTTCTCTTTTATTGTATTAAAATCACTCTTGTAGCCATTTTCTGCCATTTTCCTTCTTTGCATCTATCATGCACAGTTGTCTTTCTTATTGAGTGTGTACATAGTCCAGAGTCTAGGCCATCTATTTTTTGTTATGATTTCATCAGGGTATTTATTACATATTCCTAATATCTAGTGTAACTATAGTTGGGAAAATGCTCTACTATTGTCTTAGTCTTCTCAATGTGAGATACATATTTGATCTTTACAGAAGTGGCCTTTTTTTATTTCTACTTATGCAATTTATCTCTTCTACGGCGTTACTGGTCTCAAGGTAGAATTGTTGGGGGAGACATCTGCTGCTTCAACCATTTCTTATTCAGATAATGGCTTTGTGTGGTTGAGCTATGGAAATTAGTAGGTAATTTGTGCCTATATATTCTAAGATTGAGTTTGATGTAGATGAAAGCCATTAACTGATTTCCACATTTTCCAAAAGTTTACTGAAGCTAAATAAACATCAAAACATTTAAGATTCATAATGTTGTATGGGTTTCCCAACTAGTGATACAGGATGACAAAAAGGAAATTTCCCGCACATTATTATATAATATTGTCTTTTTCATTTATAAAATAATAATATACATGCACTATTGAACACCTATTAGATTTAAATTCATAAATGTCATATAATTTTTTCTTTAGAAAATGTCTGTTGTAAATCACAAACCTTTATTGTTTATGTTGGTACACCTGGTTGAACAAATGATATGTAACACATAAAATTAGAAACATTCTTATCAAAAATCCTCAACAACTAAATTATGCTTGAAGTGCATTGTGCCCAAGGAAAAAGGGTATGCACTTCCTTAAGAAGGTAGACTGAGTAGATCAGGATTTAGATCCAAGTCTGTAATGTTCCAAATGGCGAAAAATAGGCACAGTAGGGAATATCTTAAGATATTACACTATGAATTCATAGCAGTATAGAGACACACCAGAAATTCTAAACCAGATATATACAAGTAGGGAATTTACTGGTTATATCACCTCTAAAGAGAGGGTGAAAACGAGAGGCTTCCTGGCCTGTTCCAAACTCTGTCTAAAGAAAACTGATGCAACACAACACTTAGGGCTTTCTCACTCTCCCTTGGATTTTACTGCCCTTTGGATCCTTAGATCAGAAGATCTAAGATTAGGACCCAGAAGAGGAGCAAAAACCAAATAAGTTAGGAGTGGTGAAAATCCTAGATTAGGAAAATCCACAAGGGGCTTAATTAGAACGTTGTATAAGCAAATCAGTGTGGAAATAGCATAGACCAGGGCTAGGTTCCCCTAGCTTAGGCTGTGTGAGACTTATGAGTCAAATTCCAGCAAAAAAAAATCAGCTGAAATACATTAAACAGATCTCCCAGAATAAGACTAGCTAGAAATCAGCCAAAGGGAAGGGCTGCAGTAACTTCAAACATTGTATTGGAGTATTAGTGAGCTAAAAGCTCTAATGTGGGTATGGAAACACTTAAGAAGAAAATACATATACAACAGTAAGGAATAAGGTTAATTCTCTTCACAAGGATGGGGGAAAAGCAGTGATTTTTACCCCAAAACGCATAAATTCATAGATATGCATAAAAAAAGAGGAAGGATATGGTTTTATATGTTATCTTAGGTCATTAGGGACCTATTCTTTGAATTTGGGCTCAAAAAAATAATCCTAGCTCAGTTAAATAGTTTCTCCTTCTCAAACTAGGCTTAAAAACCTTGATTCCCCATGACTTACTTACTACATAATTTTACTGAAGCAAGAGAGCATAATTGGCTGAATATTTTAGCTAATTTAGGGTCTAAACATTGATGAATCAGATCAGAGACATTTCCCATACAATTTACATGAAAAGACGGAGAATTTAATGAAGAAATCCCTTAGAAAAAGGGGCTACAACAATGTATTGAACTGAAACAAGAAGGTACAGTGTTATTTTTCATATGATTCTATTTTTGTACATTATACTTTAGATTTATTCCAAATACATAGGTAAAACATCAGATCTAATACAGATATGGAAGCTATAAGACTTTAAGAACAATGTCCCTTTGGAATTACATCAAAATATTGCATGAATAGTCGTAGATATGAATTAAAAATTACAGTGCTGCATAAAACCCAGAAAACAAATCATCTGAAAGACATTAAACATATCTCCCACGAATAAGACTAGCTAGAAATCAGCCAAAGGGAAGGGTTGCAGTAACTTCAAACACTGTATTGGAGTATTAGCAAGCTAAAAGCTCTGATATGGGTCTAGAAACACTTCATAAGAAAATACATATACAACAGCAAGGAATAAGTTTAATTCTCTTCACAAGGATGGGGGAAAAGAAGTGATTTTGACCCCAAAACGCATAAATTCATATATATGCGTAAAAAAAGAGGAAGGAGATGGTTTTATATGTTATATTAGGTCATTAGGGACCTATGCTCTGAATTTGGGCTCAAAAAAATAATCCTAGCTCAGTTAAACAATTTCTCCTTCTCAAACTAGGCTTAAAAACCCTGATTCCCCATGACTTACTTACTGCAGAATTTTACTGAAGCAAGAGAGTGTACTTGGCTGAATATTTTAGCTGCTGTAGGGTCTTAACATTTATGAATCAGATCAGAGACATTTCCCATACAATTTACATGAAAATACAGAGAATTTAATGAAGAAATCCCTTAGAAAAAGAGGCTGCAACAATGTATTGAACTGCAACAAGAAGGTACAGCGTTATTTTTCAGATGATTCTATTGCCGTACATTATACTTCAGATATATTCCAAATACATAGGTAAAACATCATATCTAATACATATCTGGAAGCTATAAGACTTTAAGAACAATGTCCCTTTGGAATTACATCAAAATATTGCATGAATAGCCGTAGATTTGAATTAAAAATTACAGTGCTGCAGAAAACCCAGAAATTTTTGAAGATAAAATTTATTACTAAAGAGATCAGATCCACAGAGACATGGATCAGCCACCCAATCCATGGATCACCAAGGGAAGGCAAGCCTAGCACCAAGAGATCTTCTCCAATCTGATTATTAAGCTGAAACAAGAAACCCTCTTACACAAATAACGCAGTATTGAGAAGAAAATGTGATGAGGGTGAATGAGACTGAATGAAATGGATGAAATTGCAGATTTGATACATAATATGGATCAGCTAACTCTTTCGAGGCTGAAGAACACACTCCAATAGAGAAAGCCTCTCAAAACAAGCTAGATCTAAGCAGATCTAGAACACCACTTGCTACAAAGGATAGCAGCTGCAAAACCCTCAATGGGCCAGCGCTGCTCATGAAAGATAGAGCTTGGTCACAAACCAGATAGTGGCCAACTTCAGAAAATAACTCCTCCAATGATCCTCAAGGGAAGAGATGAAACCCCTAAACAGGAATTCCAATCACAATCCTCCACTAAACAGCAGAGAATGGTATTTGTCTAAGCAGACAAATACTTCAGAAATATAATTCATCAACAACCTCTTCATGTGTCTTCTCCTCCTTTTTATAACACGAGATAGCTCTTGCAAACCCTAAACCACTTGGATTATTTGGTCCTTTTCACATTAGATGCTCCCTTCTAGAACTGTGCAGTCCCTTTTGGAGATGCAATGAACCTAGACAGCGTAGTTGACTTGGTCAAGGTGGACCCAATCTTGGCTCAAAACCTCTTTCACACCTGCAAGTGATTATTTGCATAGGCCAGATTTTCCTTTGTTCACATGGGCATTGATTTATTTATACTTCTTAGGAGTTTTACATGTCCTCCTTTATTCATTTATTCATAAAACATAAATTAAATCAAAATTGAATGTCTCCTTTTAGCTAAGGCTAAGTAGGAACATTACAGTCTTCCCCCTCAAAATGTTGCTTGTCCTCAAGCAACTGGTAGGGTAAGAACTGGATTTCTTCTCCTTCTCCATTGATGACACCATCAAGAATCAAGCTTTCATCATGGAGTAAGTGCTCATCAAGGAAATACATCAGAAACTGCTCCTCCAATGCTAACAAGATAGGTGCATAATCTGCCCCTTCAGGAGTGTAGTACTCAACAGAAATAAACATGGGTGGACCAATGTCACATCTGAAACATGTATCATGAAGTACTGGATGAATTTCCATCCCATGTGGTACATGTGCACTAGTTACTTTTTTCCCATACAAACCCATAACCAATATATCATCTATGTATGGAAGCAAAATCACATATAGGCAAACTGAAATTTGCACTTGAGGAGGTGGGTCACAATCCCACATAAGGCACCAGCGCAGTGCACTCCTTGTTTTGAGTAGATCTGAGTGTGATAGGTAGTACCCCCACCACATCTTTTCTGCATGGGTCACTTTGACATGGCTGAAAGTGAAGCCCTCATTAGGTGCCTTTGGGAAGCACCCATCATGATAGATAATCTCCCTTTGCACCTCAAGGGAGTGGCCAGCTTTGGAATTTTTATTGGCCTCATCAATGCCATCATATCTGCATGTAATATTACTCCTTGTAGGAGCCATGGGCTGCATACATATGGTAAGAGAATGTGCCAAATCAGAAAATAAACTTGCTCCATAAGATCATATTCCTTACCATTCAAAGCTTTCATACCCATGAGGTTGTGCATGGGTATTTATTCTCCTTCAAGAGTAGGAAGAGGTGGCTGGAATGACTCTTGCATAGAGTCCCTTGGCTGCTCCAACTCCTCATAACCAATGCACTCTTGCAAGTGCTGATTTAGCTTCTCCCAATCAAAGGAGTGGTGCATGGATCTACTTCCTCCTTCCAAAGAAGAAAGAGTGAGCTGATTCAAATCTTTCAAAGAGTCATGTGGCTGCTCCATTTTTGCATGTTTCATGTATCTTTGGCAATGATGATGTAGCTCTTCTTCAAGGCCCCCAAAACAATAGCTCCTCAAGTTGATCTTTTTGAGCCTCATATAAAATGGTTGGCTGAAATAGATCTCCTCCTTTTTTACCTCCTTTATGCCAAAGGTGTCATGTGGAAAGTTGCCCTTCAACAATGTGCTAGCTGTGCATAAGTGCCCTTCTACTATGTGGCAGTAAATAGAAATATATATCAGCTGTACATGATTAAAATAGGTAGACATGGTGCCATAATTTCCTTCTAAAACATCATGATGAGTATGGATAAATTTCAGCCCATGCTCTCTCAACAATAGCCATAGCAACAAGGACCCTTGCTGTATCCTTGCATTATCAAAATTTAGATCATGGAGCAATAAAATAATGATATAAATGTGATATGCCTCATCGACATAGTGAAAATCAGCTACCTCATATACCATGGGGAAGTCATCCTTCCTCCCAAGACAATGTTCATTCATGAAATATATCTCAAACATAAATACATGTGAGCACATGAGACATACCTCAAACAAAAGAAAATATATGGACATAGGATTCAGCATGTAATGTCCAACCTCTCTTCTTAATGGCCACAACACCCATGCTTTCTTCATATGCATCCCATCATTGAAGCTTAAGGCATGAGATAAGGAAGTAGAAATTTTTGGGTAGTCACCATACTCACCCAAAAGCAACCAGCGCAGCCATGCTTGTTGCTGGCCTGTATCATAGATTTGCAAGTGGCTCACAAGCCTCTTGCTTTCTACCCATCCTTATTTATCCAAGTAGGGCTGCCCCCAACCATTCTTCCCATTGGCATTTTCTTAATGAGGACTACCAAATTCCCCAAGTAAGCTTTCCCCTTTACACCTCATGGGAAGTTGAGATGTAAACCTTTGGAGATATTTGTGGGAAGATCTCTCACTAGTCAATCCATTGGATCCAAAAGAATCCAAGTGTATAGAGAACCAAACATTATGAGGAGGTGGCACATTTCGCATGATACCTCCCAACACCTTGCACCTCCACACCTCCTGCTGCATGTCGCTCACTAAGGGTGCCAAACCATAGTGGCACGACGCTATGCAGGCTTGTTTCTCCTCATCATTGAGGTGTTCTTTGGGCACCTTTGAAGAAAATTTCATGTCTATAAGATTATCTCCCTCACATGTGTTGGCTGGTCCAGCTCCTGCTATAGATAGTTGTTCCCCCATGGGTAGGACAACGCTGGTACAAGGTTCTTCAAATGGAGAAGAGGACTCCTCCTTCTCCCACCTTTCGCTGTCTTGAGGAAAGCAAGAAGTGCATGCATCTCCTTCTTCTCAGTGCTTCTCTAATAGCTTGATCTCACAGGTTGTGCCAGAGATCATGCTCTGATACCACTGTAATGTTCCAAATGAGGAAAATTAGGCACTGAAGGGAATATCTTAAGATATTCCTCTATGGATTCACAGCAGTATGGAGACACACCAGTAGTTCTAAACCAGAGATAGTTTGGTATGGCATTTACTGGTTATATCACCTCTAAAGAGAGGGTGAAAACCAGACGCTTCCTGGCCCATTCCAAACTCCGTCTATAGAAAACTGATGCAACACAACACTTAGGGCTTTCTCACTCCCCCTTGGATTTTACTACCCTTGGGATCCTTAGATCAGAAGATCTAATATTAGGACCCAGAAGAGGAGAAAAAACCAAATAAGTTAGGAGTGATGAAAATCCCAGATTAGGAAAATCCACAAGGGGCGTAATTAGAACGTTTTATAAGCAGATCAGTGTGGAAATAGCGCATAACAGGGCTGGGTTCCCCTAGCTTAGGCTATGTGAGACTTATGAAGAACACACTCCAATAGAGAAAGCCTCTCAAAACAAGCTAGATCTAAGTAGATCTAGAACACCGCTTGCTACAAAGGATAGCAGCTGCAAAACCCTCAATGGGCCAGCGCTGCTCATGAAAGATAGAGCTTGGTCTCAAACCAGATAGTGGCCAACTTCAGCAAAGAACTCCTCCAATGATCCTCAAGGGAAGAGATGAAACCCCCAAACCAGAATTCCAATCACAATCCTCCACTGAACAGCAGAGAATGGTATTTGTCTAAGTAGACAAATACTTCAGAAATATAGTTCATCAACAACCTCTTCATGTGTATTCTCCTCCTTTTTATAACATGAGATAGCTCATACAAACCCTAAACCACTTGGATGAGTTGGTCCTTTTCACATTAGAGGCTCCCTTCTAGAACTGCGCAGTCCCTTTTGGAGATGCAATGAACCTAGACAGCGTAGTTGACTTGGTCAAGGTGGACCCAATCTTGGCTCAAAACCTCTTTCACACCTGTAAGTGATTATTTTCATAGCCTAGATTTGACTTTGTTCACATGGGCATTGATCTATTTAGACTTTGTAGGAGTTTTGCATGTCCTCCTTTATTCATTTATTCATAAAACATAAATTAAATCAAAATTGAATGTCTCCTCTTAGCTAAGGCTAAGTAGGAACATTACAAAGTCTAGTTGTAACGTATTAAGTTTCGCTAGTCTTGTTGAACCCACGGTAAATTCTCTAGATACCTGCATCAAATATGACCTTTGTATTCATTTCACCATGACTGTGCTAATCTTGTGGAACACACAATAAATGTTTGAGACATCTGCAACGCTAACTTCTGTAATCATTGTAGTCCTTTTTTTCTGTAATCATTGTAGTCCTTTTTTCTTCTGTAATCATTTTTTTTCACGAGGGGAAAGCTCACGGGAAACCCGGGCGTACTTCCCCAGAATTTCTTGATGGTACGCACGGTAAACCGTTCGGCGGACTTTCGGCGCCTAACCCCAAAGGACTCAAGAATCGAACCCGTGACCTCCCTCAACGGAGAGGACCACGTATTGGCTCACTACCGCTTGAGCTAACCCTTGGGGCTTTCTGTAATCATTGTAATCATTGTAGCCCCACTAAATTAAGGAGCAATTTAACAAGAGTTGAATGTAGCCAATTATGAAAGTGGAACTTAATCACCATTAACATCTCATTTACTTTGGCAGGTTGCCCCAATTGGGGTAAGGAGTGCCTCAATAAGGATTGAACTTATATCTTTTTGCAAGTGGAATTGATTCACCATTGATTGGAAATGGAACTGACATGCTTTTCTGTGGTCGAGGTGACTTACAATTATGAGGGCTTCAATGACTATTTCTCTCTAGCTTGTATTACAAACTATTCTCTCATCTAGTTCTCACAAAGCACATTTTGCTATTTTTAATATGTTATCATTATCCCTGTGTTTAAGTTTCGACAGATTTTTCAAATCCTCTAATGATTTCATGTTATTGAGGTCTTATCTCATTTGAATTCTCTGCATGTAGATGCCTTTATTTCCCAATAATAAATAATTTTTCCAAAGAATTGTTTCAATTTTGATATCTTTTACTGCCTAGGCTTTCCTCTTGGTTGCTATTCATTGAGGGGTTGTCACAGTAACTTTTCTACATTTTATTTACTGATTGTATGTTATTGAATGCTTGTTTCATTTTAACTTGTTTGGAAGCAAATGTTTGTCCTTTTTTGCTGCTCTATAGAAGTAATGTCTTCCTGAAATCCTTGCATTGGGGACTTTTTGTGTTGGGTATGTGTTATATTCTTTCCACGACTAGCCCCACGAGTTGTATGTTGCACCGGGCGCAGTAGAGGGGTCACAGGGGGGGCCGCAGTCCCCCCTGTTGGGATTCGGGGCAGCGCCCCGGCGAAAAAAAAAATTAGTATGCGGTCCCACTCATATATGGACCCACCCATGTTTTGTGCATGAGTTTGCACATGGTTTTGGGGTACAATGGTTTTTGACCCCTGGTATTTTGTAGATCCGGTCAAGGGAACTACGGTTATGTTCTAATCCAGGGTTAATGGATTGGGGTTTATGTATGCTTCAGCATGTATATATATGTGTTGTAACACTAAAAGAAATATAATGAAAAATCAAGCTGGTCGTCCCGATTTGGGATCCAGGGGAAAATCTCTGTGTTTATCTGTTTTATGTTTTATACTCTCGCTATTGTTTATTTTCTGTTATAAGATTCGTGTGTAGATAATTTTTGTTCAGGGTTAAAACCTACATTTGGTATCGGAGTTGTTTCGGCTTCAAGGGGATGCCTTTGCTGCTGAGGGTTTTTTGCTTGGGCCTGAGGTAGACCCTGTTCAGTGGGAGATTTGCGAGATCGATTCTTGATGTGAAAGAAGATGGCGAGCGGCGGAAAGATAGAGATCGAGAAATTTAATGGTCAGAGTTTTGAGTTGTGGAAGCTCAAGATGGAGGATCTGTTGGTGCATAAAGATCAGTGGATTGTGGTAGATCTAGGTACTAAACCAACGGTAATGTCAGATGAAGACTGGAAGAAACTGGATCAGAAGGCTAAGAGCATAAAAACGGTTGTGTGTCTCATATTCAGTATTTTTGAATGTATCTTGGGAAGCTACGGCGAAGAATTTGTGGGAAAAAATTGGGACTTTGTACCAATCTAAGTCTCTGGTGAATAAATTGTTCCTGCGGAAAAAGCTGTATAACCTGAGGATGAAAGATGGAGACTCAGTGACAGAGCATCTGAACGCCTTCAATACTGTGGTAAGTCAGCTGTCATCTGTTGATATTAAAATCTCAGATGAAGATAAGTGCATCAGTTTGTTGTGTTCTCTACCAGACTCGTGGGACAGTCTGTTTATTGCAATAGGTAGCAATACAACTACCTTGAATTTTGATGACATTGTCTCAGCCTTGCTGTCAGAGGAAATGAGATGGAGAAATATGGAGGGCAAGAATGGAGATGCCTTATCTGTACGAGGAAGGTCCCAAAACAGAAACAATAATAAGGTTTCGAGTGGGAGATCCAAATCTAGAGGGAGATCTAAATCTCCTGGAAAGTTTGTAAAGGTATGTTGGAAATGCAGAAAGGAAGGACACTACAAAAAGGAATGCAGATCTAAAGCTCCTGAGAAAGGAAAGGGATCTGATGATGCTCCTTCTGCAGAGGCAAAAACCACCTCGGATGAAGGTGGGGATGTGTATTTGGCGTCTTCTTCAAATACACATGTAGATCATGAGTCATGGTTGATTGACTCAGGTGCATCCTTTCACTTCACTCCCCATAGGGAGTGGTTCTGCGAGTATGAGAAATATGATGGTGGTGATGTCTTCCTAGGGGATGATAGGAGGGCCAGAATCATCGGACGTGGAAAGGTCAAGCTGAAGTTGCAAGGTGGAAGGATTAGAACACTTCCTGGTGTTCTGCATATTCCTGCATTGGCCAGAAATCTGATTTCTGTAAGCAAGATGGATGATGCAGGTGTAAAAACAGTGTTCAAGAAAGATGCCTACAAGATGGTTCGGGGAGCACTGGTATTAATGCGGGGAGTTCGGACTGGAACTCTGTACAAGCTACAAGGTAGCATTGTTATTGATGGGTGTAATAGTTATGTGGTTCTTGAAAGTGGAGCGGAAAGCCTAGCTGTCTCTGGAGAAAAGACCATGCTATGGCATCAAAGGCTTGGACATATTGGAGAGAAGGGCCTTTGGATACTACATAGAAATGGTATGGTAGAAGGTATGTCTAATTGCTCTCTGGATTTCGATTTCTGTGAACATTGTGTATATGGGAAGCAGAATCGGGTGAGTTTTCCTTCTGGTGTTAAGAGGGCGAACAAGATATTAGAACTTGTGCACAGTGATGTGTTTGGACCTGTGTCAGTTCCATCACTGGGAAAGTCTGTGTACTATGTTTCATTCATAGATTACTTGTCAAGGAATACATGGATATATTTCTTGAGGAAGAAATCTGAAGTCTTTGACATATTTAAAGAATTTAAGGCTCTGGTGGAAAACCAGACAGAGAAGAAGATAAAGGCGTTGAGGACAGATAATGGTGGGGAGTTCTGCAAGAAGGAATTTGAAGAGTTCTGTAAGAAGTGTGGTATAGCACGGCAGAAGACTACTCCATACACACCTCAGAAAAATGGAGTTGCAGAAAGAATGAGTAGAACACTGATGGAAAAGGCAAGAAGCATGCTCAGTGGTACCAGGTTAGGACAAGAATTCTGGGCAGAGGCAGTGGAGACTGCATGTTACTTAGTTAACAGATCACCTTCATCATCGTTGGAGGATAAGACTCCACATGAGGTATGGACTGGTAAGAAACCCTCTCTTTCACATCTAAGGGTATTTGGATGTGATGCATATGTACATGTTCCAAAGGAGAAAAGGACCAAGTTGGATAATAAATCTGAAAGGTGCATCTTTATGGGTATAAGGATGGTTTAAAGGGTTACAAGCTTTGGAACCCAGAAACAAGGAAGGTTGTGTACAGCCGAGATGTGGTGTTTAGAGAAGTGAAAGATGTTGTTAAACATGAAGTCCTACCAAAGGAACTTGAGAAGATAGAGTTTGAGCTAAAGGAGGATGAATCAGACTCTACAATAGAAGAAGACTCAGAAGATGAAGAGCCACAAACTCCAGCTTTGAGAAGATCAGTTCGGGAAAGAAGGCAACCAGAAATGTATAGTCCATCTGCTTTTTGTTCAGGTTTTGCCTTAACTATAACTGATGATGATCCCAGAACTGTCAGGGAGGCAGTAGATTCAGAGGATGGAAAACTCTGGAAGGAGGCCATGGTTGATGAAATGGCATCCTTGCACAAAAATGAGGCATGGGATCTGGTGGAGTTGCCGGCTGGAAGGAAGCCCATCGAGAGAAAATGGGTGTTTAAAAAGAAGATGAATGTAGAAGGCAAGGTGGAGAAATACAAAGCTCGGTTGGTAGCAAAAGGTTATTCCTAGGTGTCGGGAATTGATTTTGGTGATATTTTTTCTCCTGTTGCCAAAGTTACTTCTATTAGATTACTTTTATCTGTTGCTGCTACATTTGATTTTGAGATAGAACAAATGGATGTGAAGACAACATTTCTTCACGGGAGCACATTGATGTTCAATATCACTTTGTTAGAGATATGGTTGAGGCTAAAAGGGTGTTGCTGGTAAAGGTGGAAACTTTGAAAAATGTTGCGGATGCATTGACAAAGTCTGTGAGCACTCAGAAGTTCTCTTGGTGTAGAGAAACATTGGTTGTTGCAAAGTTGGGCTAATGACTCAGCTCTCCTGTGGCCCCCTGCGAAAAGAAAACAACAAGTGGGAGAATGTTGGTGTATGTATATCAAAGGCACGACTAGCCCCACGGATTGTACGTTGCGACGAGTGACGAGGAGGTCACGGGGGGCGGGCCCCCCCTATTGGGGTACGGGGCAACGCCTCGGGAGAAATTTTTTTTTTTTTTGGTCGCATGCGGTCCCACTCATATGCGGACCCACCCATGTTTTGTGCATGAGTTTGCACATGGTTTGAGTACGATGGTTTTCGACCCCTGGTATTTTGTAGATCCGGTCAAGGGAACTACGGTTATGTTCTAATCTAGGGTTAATGGATTGGGGTTTATGTATGCTTTGGCATGTATATATATGTGTTGTAACACTAAAAGGAATATAATGAAAAATCAAGTTGGTCGTCCCGATTTGGGATCCAGGGGAAAATCTCTGTGTTTATCTGTTTTATGTTTTATGCTCTCGCTATTATTTATTTTCTGTTATAAGATTCGTGTGTAGATAATTTCTGTTCAGGGTTAAAACCTACATTTTGTGTAGTTCTTCCTTCAATTTCACTCAAAAAAAGAACACTAACAAACTCCACCATTCTAATAATGGTAATCTAGAAATGGAGAGAACATAAGGAATGAAGTACGTCTCATTGTCTTGTATCTCCTAAAGATAAAGGCATGGTAGTGATGCAAATGCAATGACATCTTTGGCAGCAAATGTCTTGTGCTACTTTAGTTTTCAGACTCTGATTGTCTTGCATCTAGATGTATGATTATAATCCCCAAACATGCTCATACTTGCACCCAGTTAAATCGAACATCACAGATGGAAGTAATATTGTTGACACCTTCTAACATTTAATGGGTTTCACAGATGCAAATACTATTTTTAGCACCTTTTGACAGTGAATTACAAATGGAGGTGGGAAACCAAAGTCAAACTTAATATTCCTAACAAATAATATGGTAAGTCTTGAAAACAGTGGAAATATCAGTCAAGGTGGCCTTCCCTAGCCTGTAATTCTGGTTTATTGTATGGACATTAGGATATGGAGGTCATCTTAGGATCTGTGGTTGTCAAAAGTAATTCAATACATACTGCTTTGCTAAATGATGTTTCTACTATGACAAACTGAACTTGTTGGGACAAGAAAATGAAATTGTCATATTTTGTTGGGACAAGAAAATGAAATTGTCATGTTCCATCATCTTATTTTGTTCTTTTGTTCTTTTCCAGTGCAATTGTATAGTAAATCTTTATCACTATCTTCCATTGGAAAGTGCTTAGATCATTGAGAGATTATGTTTTGATTAATTATTTCTTCTAAATTGAGCATTTTCCATGTTACATTTTTTCTATATTATTGAATCTATGAGATTGCAGAGCATGGTAATGCTGGAACAACTGTGCAACCTTCTTTTCTTGACTTGTGTTTGCTTCATATAACTCTAGCTCTTGCATATTTCCACATTAGGGGTGTTTGTTTCCCATTTAAAATGACAAACCGAAGTGACACAACACCTTATGATGTCACATAATTCATTAAAGGGTGCTAGCTCAATGGAAGAGCTACTGCTTTATAAGCAGGAGGTTGGTGGTTCGATTCCATCGTGCCCTGATATTCATATGAAATGATGACGATCAGTTTTTGGTGACATACTCTTTTTACCATCACTAATGAGCTTATGGTGACAGTTTTCGACCCTCACTAAAATATGAAATGGTGATGGTCAACGAATGCCACCATAT
This sequence comes from Pinus albicaulis, assembly GCA_034641835.2. Classification (NCBI taxonomy): domain Eukaryota; kingdom Viridiplantae; phylum Streptophyta; class Pinopsida; order Pinales; family Pinaceae; genus Pinus; species Pinus albicaulis. The sequence goes on from CM076583.1 coordinate 824,975,322, forward strand.
ATATGCATCAATAGTGACAACCATGAAATTTCCATCACCATAAATCGTAATTATTCATATGAAATGGTGACGGTTAACGAACGTTGCCATATATATGCATCAATAGTGATGACCAATAAAGATCCATCACAATAAATCATTGTTATTCACATGAAATGGTGATGGTCACTATCCATAATTATAATCATTATTCATGACAGACCTTGAATGTCACCACAACACATACTTTTGGCGATGCCACCTTTAGTGACGTTCAATTTTTTGGTGATGGACGCTAAGTTCCGTCACCATTGCTCATATGAAATGGTGACGATCACTATCCATCATTATAAATCATTATTGGTGACGGACCTTGAATGTCACCACAACACCTATACTTTTGGCAGCACCACCTTTGGTGACGTTCAGTTTTTGGTGACAGAGGCTCTTTTGACCGTCACCAATGCACTTATGGTGCCATTTTTCGACCCTCACCAATTTCCTTTTTTCTTGTAGTGCAACACCACATGTACCACATGTACATAACACCACATGCACACAATATCACATGCATGCAACACCACACGTACAATCATGCACTTCACACCATATGTACACAAAATGTATATACAACCTATACATTGCACCATATGTACATAGCACTAGATATAAAACATGTACACTTCATCAAATGTACATGGTACCACATTCACAACATGTACATGGCACCATATGTACATAGCACTGCATATACGACATGTACTTAGCACCATCGGTACCCAACACCACATATGAAATCATGAAAACACCATTATATATGCATCATGTGCACAACATAATATATGCAACATACATAAAACATCATAGGCACATAATACTGCATATGTGATGACCACATTGTCCTTACCAATAAACCTTTCTTCTAGTGTCTTATCCATGCTTGTCCCAGCATGCCACAGATCACACTGATTTCATTTTGTTGACGTATCCCTTAACATAAACATAGACATAGTATAATCACATAATATCAATTTATATTCACATGGTTCTGACCTCATAAATATGTCAGGCTACTCTTCCACTTGATTCCTCATAAAATAGGAACCTCTTCATGCCATTCACCTGCATAAACAATCATTCTTCCACAAGAATGATCCTTGACTACCCTTCCAAATAACGACATACATACATATATATAGCCATATAAACATTAGCATAAAAAAATCATGATATTTGCTGACCCTATCAGAAAAATGGCATATATGCATACATATATAATCATTATCATAAAGCAATAATGTTCCATAACGACCCATACATACATACATACATACATACATACATACATATATATATATATATATATATATATATATATATATATATACACACACATATATATACATATATACATACATACATACATATATATATATATATACACACACACACACACACACACACACACACACACATATATATATATACACACACACACACACACATGTGAACAATAGCATGAAACAATCCTAATGACCCTGCTAGTCAATGACATACATGCATATAGACTTACATACATATATGCACATATAAACATCAATCATAATCATAGTTACAACACAATTACTCGATATCGTAAGGTCTAGGTTAACAGAACTCCATTTATTTGTGCATAACATGCACAACATTAAGAACAACAGTTCCCAACATAGCCAAGGCATCTGAGGCCTCAAATCCATTTTCCTTACCTTTCATGTTACCTTTCTCATGAGTGTTCTGTCACCATGCATTTACACCAATGGACCCAACCAATTCAACCGTTTGTCATACTCTTGCCTTCAAATTCCCTTACACATGCACCAAGCTTCATCTAAGTCAAACATTACCTGTTAGGTCTCATTAAGCTTTTCTTGAGCTCCAAAAAATTTCCTCTTTCTCAAAACAATTCTAAAAACCCTCAAAACATAAAGGCAAGTACAAGAAACAAACAATATGAAGACAATGAAAACCAATAGTAATAAAACACTACAAGCAAAGTGGTATGGCCATAAACCAAATATAAACAAAGCCGCAAATAAAGCGCAACCAATCACAAAAGACCAAAAGCACAATACTAGCAACAAATACCATGACTCAATCCCCATGGTTCCCAGTACTTCCAAAGGAAAGCTCAACCTGATCCTTCTCCAAGATTTCATGGTAGTCTATTTTCCATGCAATTCCTTGTATCATACTACCATAAACACATAATCGTCAGTGTATAAATAAATAAATAAATATACCAATTATCTTACGTTGTTTTTCCAAGCACACTGCCTTGTAACTGAACACACATTTCAGACATATGTTCCAAAGATCAAGACAACATATCTATTATTTTGAAATCAACCTTTACCAAGTCTAACAACCATGTCATAATCAAAAATCAACTCACATTCATCAACCATAATACATAATGCTACAACTATCACCTACTTACACTCAAGTACATATCAATTATTCTCAACACATATGTGTTAATGCAACCATCTCAAACAAGGTCATTCCTTCATGCAATCTTATAGATACAAACTCATATCATGCACTTAACCAAACATTCAAGCACCAAGTAGATGACATAAACAAAATCATACCAAATAGGCGACATAATCAAAATCATACCTAAATGTATCTTAGGGGAGGCTATCTTGTCCGCATAATCAATTGTAATATTCCCAATTAGTCCTAAGCTAGTGGGAATATTCAATTTTGTTTTACTTTTATGTTTCATGAAAAAAATTGAAAAGGAGGATCATAAAACTCCTAAACAGTGAATAAATCAATGCCACATGTGAACAAAGCTAAATTTGGGCTATGTAAATAAGTACCCTTAGGCGTGAAAGGGGTTAAATCTTTTGACTAGGTCAACCATGACCAAATCAACAGCACTGTCTTGGAGGAGTGGCCATCAATGATGCACAACATAGTTTTAGATAGAGATGGTTCATGTGAAAGTAGCCATTTCAATGAAGGTGGTTTAGGGTTTGCAAGCTCTCAAATTATAAAAGGAAGAGGATGGCAGCATGAGAGGGGGCCGATGTGATTACATTTTTTAGAGTATATTGTCTGTTTAGACATATCTCATTCTCCTTGCTATTTAGCAGAGAATAGTGTTGTTTAGCACAAGGATTTCTTGTTTAGGAATACCATCTCTTTCCTTAAGAGGCCTCTTGGAAGAGTCTTTATTTTCTTCTCCACTATCAGGCTGAAGGCCAAGCTTCTTCTTCCAACTACAACGCAGATCTTATTGAGGGTTTGGTTGTCTTTGTAAGCTGCAGCAAATGGAGGTTAGATCTACTCAGATCTAGGCCAATCTAGTGCCTATTTTTAGTGGGAGAGTCTTCTATCCCATTGGCAAGAGAGTATTGGATCATTGGAGCATCAAATCCAACTCTTATCATCATGCCAAACTTAACTTAAACCCTACAGTGCAGTTTTACTTCTAGAACTGCGTTTTCCTGTAGGTGTTGTTGTAGAGACTTTTGGCATAATATTTTGGAGGAGTGTTTTTCATGTGTTGGGGATATGCCTTCACATTTTAGATCCACTAAAGAGGATCATATTATTGTATACATCATATCAGATCTGAATATTCCTATAAATATGAATATTTATGCAAATCTGCAACTTTTAGATCTCGGATCTACTCCATGTACTTCACTTTTTGCTGAAATCCCCAAGGGGCATTTGACGAGGAGCCTATCTAGTGTACAGATCTAATATATATCTAAATTTTTGTACACATATCTGCTCTAGATATGAAGTATAATATATTTTTGTTTCAACCAATAAAAGTAACGTTTTCAAGGTAGTTTTTGTCCATTTGTATGGTTGCAATACCTCTTTTTGAGGATTTTTCTTCATTGGAGACTTCCATTTCCTCTTGTACATATCATGGGCTTCATTATACATCTAATTTTCTGTTATAAATGTTAAATAAGGGTCTCCATATTGGCCTCCTGCTCTTACTTAGCTGAACTGCGTTATTTCTCTGCAGTATTGTTTAGTATTGCCACATGTTTTCCATTTTGGATATTACGGTGGTATCAGAGCATCATCTTTGCATAGCCTATGCTTTCTAAGAAGCCAACATGTCTTTTCAAGAAAATAAAAAATAGAATAAGAAGCTTGATTACACAGAAGACAAAGAAGACAAGGGTAAAACCCTTTTATATGGAAGAATGAAAGAGTTCTCAAAAACTCTGTTCCAAACTATGCATGAGCTAAAAGGTGAAATCAGGGGAATGAGGAGGGAAAGATATGAAGATCCCTCAAGAATAATTTCACATGAAGAAAACCCCAGTTCTTCATATGATGTGTGTGAGAATTTAGCCACAAAATCAGATCTACAACGTTGTAGCATGCCTACATTACTAACAAGAGAAGAAGCAGAAGGAGAGACACCAAAAGAGGAGACTCTTGGTGACTATCTCCAAGAATATGAATCTCAGTCTAAAATATTCAAAGAGCATCTAAGCTTCCCGATGCTTTTTCAACTTAAAGAAAAAAGAAGATCCAGCATATACAAGAGAAGAATAGGGTGCATGCAACACACTTTGGGTAGGACTTTTCTACCTACATTTGATGGATCACCTGAGAGCTTAGCCAAGTCTTGGGTAAAGAAGCTTGACACATATTTCTAGCTGCATCAAGTTTCAGAAGAATAAGACATAAGAGTAGCAGCGCTGCACCTCCAAGGTAAGGCTTATGCCTGGTGGTTATTTGAATCTTCTTCATTGAAAAATGTAAACATCTCTACTTATGCAAAGTTCACTAGGAGGTTAGTGAAAAGATTTGATTTTAAGCCATCTGAAATTTCTTTGGGTGAGCAAACTAAGCCCAAGAATTCAAAACCTTTGCATGAGATAGAAGGATCCATGAAGGTAAGTCCATTTCAGAACATTGTTGAGGGGGTTAAAGATCTGCCACATGATTTGCCAAGGGAAAATACCCCACTTCAGCAAGAACATTCCTCTCAAGAAGAATACATGAGGGTTCCTTTTTCAAGAGGAGATCAAGAAAAATGATCTCTTAATGAGGAGGCATTCTCCATTGATGAGGAGGAAGAAGAAGAGCTAGAAAGATCCTCCAGTGCTGTGACAGCAGAAGTAGATCTATTTTTATTGGGAGATGGAGGAGAAGAATTTTCTTCCACTAGGAGAGCTCTTGTATCTTTACAAGAAGTTCCCAAGGATCTTACACATGAAGAGAATGAGCAGCATGTGTCTATGATGATAGACAATGAGACAAAACAATGGAGGGAATGTGTTCCAACATTGCATATAGTTATGGGAGCACTTACTATGGAAGATTAGTCCTTTGTGATCAAGACTCTTGACACTAAGGATATGTTGGGTGTTCATGAGTTAACTACATCTAAAGGAAGCACCTTAGACTGTGAAATCTTGCAAAAGATAGGTGAAGAAGAATAGAAGAAGGATCATAGCATTGATATGATAGGAGGTGATCCATTATTGCATGGAGGAGAAGATGGAGAAATTTCTCCAAGCAAAAGCACTCTTGAATCCATAAGAGTGATACCCTATTATCATGAGACTTCCACACATAAATCAGAGGTGTATTTGCGCAGTGGAAGCAGTGTTATGATGTTCCCAACTATTATACACATGGGAATGAGCCATGAGACATCATTATCTTATGGTAAACCACTTGGGAGACCACCTGATTCAGATTTGGTGAAATATGTTTCATGCATTGATGCTCCATTCATAGATCCAAGAAGGAAGGGAGCATTAGGAGACCATATTACAACATTGAGAGTATGGGGAAAGCTCAAGGAGAGGGAAAGTATTTTTTCCCTTATCACCATTATCCATTCTCTCATCTCATAATGCGCTAAGAAAAGATGTTGCAAGGATGAAGAATGACACCATCATGGAGCAAGGAAGGCAATCCTTGATTATGAAGAATTAGAAGACAATCTCATTTGGAGAGAAATGTTCCATACATGATAGGAGATGGTGGTCACACGTGCATACTTTGGCAAGACCAAGGAGGTTTTGGATAGATGATAGCCTTCCATGGGGGACTAACTTCCAAGAACTTCCATTTTCATTTGAGCATGTGCATATGCAAGAAGGGCAACAAGGAGGGAATAGCAACCGTCCATCTTATACCTTTGGCATGGGAGATGTCAAAGAGGAGAGAAATGGGAGGCATGGCCTTCCAAAACACACCTTTGACATGGGAGATATCAAGAATAAGAGAAAAAACATGGTAGACATTTCAGTTGACATATTATCAGTGTTGTCATGGTTGGGAAGATTAGATCCATATTGGAAATCCCAACTACTGGTGGAATATTCCAAGGATATTCACGCATACATGGTTCTTGATGACTTGCTACATGATGAAAGCTATTCAATCCTAGATGGATTCATCTATAATCATGGTAGGATCTTCTTGTCTAGAGCCTCCAAGCTCAAGGAGAAGTTACTACAAAGGGCCTAAGAAGAGTTTTGTTTCAGCCAAACATATTCCATGAAGCTCAACAACATCATCTTGAGGAGCTACTATTGGGAGGGCTTTGAAAAAGAACTATATCAGCATTGTCAAAGATGCATGCACAATGTGGAGATGGAGTAGCAACATAACTCTAAGGAATAATTAAATCGGCCCTCTCTTTCTCTCTTTGAGGGAGGGGATAGATCCATGCACAACTCCATTGATATGAGAAGGATTGTTGGTGAAGAACATGCTCTTGTAAAACATGTTTTATATTCTGATTATAGGCATTATTTCACCACATTTATGTAGGCCATGGCTCCAAGAAGGAGTATTATATCTTGCAAACTTCATGGTCAATATTGGGCCACAATTTTTTTTGAATTTGGCCACTCCCTTGGAGGAAAGAGGGAGATTTTGCAACATGATGGTTGCTTCCCCAAGGCAACAAATATATCTCGTACTTTCATCTATGGTGAGATGGTATGGGCAGTAAGTAAGTGGTGGGAAAACCACTTACCACATCTAGATTTGATGCAGGCAGGAGATGCACTACGTTGGTTCCACTTGTGGGACTATGAACCACCTCCTTATGCACAAATTTCTATTTATATGTACATTTTTTGATCCCCTACATTGATGATGTACTTGTACTTTCTATGGGGATGCATGGAGGAAGGAGGGAAGGTATGTAAGTGCCCTATGGGAGGAATATTCTCCATGTAGTTTATGTTTCATATTTCAGGGAGAACATTGGGCATACCATGTTTGTTTCATATGATCTATTGTCTCCTTATGAGATGAACTATTTGCATCTCATGAGAACTTTGGAGGAAGAAATCATGGACGGATGGTTTGGTGAACACTTGGCCTATGGAGGAATTTTGACTCATGTTTGTGTTACCAAAGGAGGAGGAGATGAGTTACAACACTTACCTTATCAGTTGCTTGAGGAAAAGCAACATTTTGGAGGGGAGGACTGTAATATTCCCAATTATTCCTAAGCTAGTGGGAATATTCAATTTTGTTTTTCTTTTCTATTTCATGAATAAAATTGTAAAGGAGGATCATAAAACTCCTAAACATTGAATAAATCAATGCCACATGTGAACAAAGCTAAATTTGGGCTATGTAAATAAGTACCCTTAGGTGTGAAAGGGGCTAAATCTTTTGACTGGGTCAACCATGACCAAATCAACAACGTTGTCTTAGAGGAGTGGCCATTAATGATGCACAACACAGTTTTAGATAGAGATGGTTCATGTGAAAGGATCCATTTCAATGAAGGTGGTTTAGGGTTTGCAAGCTCTTAAATTATAAAAGGAAGAGGATGGAAGCATGAGAGGGGGTTGATGTGATTACATTTTTCAGAGTATATTTTCTATTTAGACATATCTCATTCTCCTTGTTGTTTAGTAGAGAATAGTGTTGTTTAGCACAAGGATTTCTTGTTTAGGAATATCATCTCTTTCCTTGAGAGGCCTCTTGTAAGAGTCTTGCTTTTCTTGTCAACTATCAGGCTGAAGGCCAAGCTTCTTCTTCTAACTACAACACAGATCCTGTTGAGGGTTTGGTTGTCTTTGTAAGCTGTAGCAAGTGGAAGCTAGATCTACTCAGATCTAGGCCAATCTAGTGCCTCTTTTCAGTGGGAGAGTCTTCTATCCCATTGGCAAGAGAGTATTGGATCATTGGAGCATCGGATCCATGTCTTGGCATCAGGCCAAATTAACTTAAATCTTACAACGCAGTTTTACTTCCAGATCTACATTTTCCTATAGGTGTTGTTGCAGGGACTTTTGGCATAACATTTTGGAGGAGTGTTTTTCATGTGTTGGGGATCTTCCCTTCACCTTTGAGATCCATTGAAGAGGATCATATTATTGTATACATCAGATCATATCTGAATATTCCTGTAAATCTGAATATTTCTGCAGATCTGCAGCTTTTAGATCTCAGATCTACTCCATGTACTTTACTTTTTGTTAAAATCCCCAAGGGGCATTTGAAGAGGAGCCTATCTAGTGTACAGATCTGATATAGATCTAACTTTTTGTAAACAGATCTGCTTTAGATATGAAGTGTAATATACTGTTGTTTCAGCCAATAAAAAATAACGTTGTCAAGGAAATTTCTGTCCATTTGTATGGTTGCAGTACCTCTTTTTGAGGATTTTTCTTCATTGGAGGCTTCTATTTCCTCTTGTGCATCTCATGGGCTTCATTACACATCTGATTTGTTGTTATAAATGTTAAATAAGGGTCTCCATATTGGCCTCCTGCTCTTACTTAGTTGAACTGCGTTATTTCTTTGCAGTATTGTTTAGTATTGCTGCATGTTTTCCATTTGAGATATTACATCAATCTATATTAGCATGAAATAACTTCAAAACATATCAACCCAAACATAATTAAGGTCATGATATCCATAAAAATAACTAGCTAACATGTTCACATCATAAACTCATAAACAATTGTCATTCATGCATAATAATCACATATGCATAGTTTGTCTAGATTATTATGACACAATATCAAAAGCATATCAACTCATACTTGAATGTCATAACCCTAATCATCTGCATAAGCCAATCCAAATTAGCATGATACATATAACATCAAGATCCTAAGTACAATGACCATAACCATCGTACATACGACCACAATGCATATAGAAACAAGCTACTATCCTTCATGACTAACCGACATAAGTACATATGATCACACTGATTAACTAACATTTATCATACATGTAGCTACAACAACCATAGAATGACAAACATGTACACAACGCTAATGCTTATAACAATCATTAACCAACATACTTGCATGCTAAGCATACAATACCTGTATGAAAATCTACTCTTACCCCAAAGCCTAGTGTTGTAACCTTGAACTATGATCATTTTCATCTCCTGTTCTTTCTCAACCAACACATCAACATCGTAACATACCAATAGCATCATAACGACATATCCTTCATACCATAACCTCATGCCCGACAACCTTAACCATGACCATGCAGGAATAACAACATGCATTCATCCCATCCGGTCCAAGTGTTGAACCATGCTCTGATACCACCCTGTGGTATCAGATATTACCCAAAGAGAGCAAAACCATGCTCTAATGCCACCTATAACAAACCTCTCCCCTCACATCTACCCACTTTCACCAGCTTACCCAGGGTAATCATGAGATGAGGGGTTTTTATGATAAGACTCAACATCTTAGGTGACCTTAAGGAAATGGAGTCGACAAAACAGACCTTATTTACTTCCCTCAGGTTCCTCAGGACCCTCCAGTGGTAACCCAACCCCTCCAGGTGTCCATCCCTTGAGCCAACTTAAATTTTCCATGAGCTAGAGCCCCAGTCGCTCCCTAGCCAAGCCCTCCATGCAACTGGAAACCCCTAATCGCTCCCATAGGCCTGCCTCCATGCGACAACGGAATTTTCTGCTCATTGTTGTGCCATCGACTGTAGAATTTAAGGCTATTTTTCAGGGTTGGGGCTAAGCCTTTGCCCAGAAATACATATAATTTTCAAAACTCATAAACTACATGACTACAATGATCATAAACCAAAACCGAAACCTGGACTAGACCTGATCACCATCTATCCAAGACCCCGTGGACAAATGTAGAGTTAAGATGAATCTAGAGTATACTTTAATTATTAATTACAATTATTATAATAATTTTATTATTATTTTATGTAGTCAAAATATGTACATAACGTAAGAGGACATTACAACATCTTTTCCATAATGGGGTGGAGAGTGCCTCGCACAATAAACTATAAAAACCTATAAAGACTATTTTAATAAAATTTATTTTGTACTCATTAATTTACTTTATTTCATATAATTTTTCATATATTTTTCCAATAAAAGCACCTAAATAATAAAAAAGTTATAAATAATTATCTTAAATTTCCATCTAATAATATGATATAGTAATTCTTGTGAATCTTGAGATGAGAACATGGTATAATAGTTTTCTTGCATTTCTAAATGAAAACATGGTATCATAATTCTCATGCATCCTGCTATTATGATTCTTTTACATCTCAAAATGAGAACATGGCATAAAAGCAATCTTTTTAACCAAAAAAAATTGGGAATACATGTTGTGATAATGAAAGAGGTAAGTCTCACCATAATATTGTATTCATTTTAATATAAATATCATTTCTTACTTTTTATTTTATTATATTAAAATTTTAAAAATAATTATACATTGTTCAAGGTAATAATAATATTATAATAATAATGAAGTTTTAAAATTTTATTATTTTATTTTGCAGGTTAAATATAGGATATATTTTTTTATAATATTTTATTGTGAAAAAAGTTATGTGATAAAATAAATAAACTTTAAATTGAAATGTTATTAGTTATACAACTTTCTAGTAATGAAATTTTAAATAATTATCATACATACCAAATTAAAAAAAATATAAGTTTGTTGACTTTTTTTGACAAAAATTAAATATTTTATTTGAAAAAATGTTATTTGACTAGTTTTAATTGGAAATATTGTTTTTCTAATTTATTACTTATAGTAATTAAAAAATTATAAACGATTACATCTTCTAAAATAAAAATACACAAATAATAATGAAGTTTTAAATAATTATATGGTTAATTCTAAGTTTGAGGACAAGTCATAAACCCTCAAACGTTTACTAGTAGTTAAGCGAGCTATTGGATTCCTCTAGAATAAAAAAGAAAAAATTAATAAAAACATATTACAAAAATACAATTATATCAGCCATACTTTCAAACAACTTTTTTAGATAAATATTCACTATGTAATAAAATTAATCTTCAGAAAATCATAATATTCAAAATAAAAACAAAGTAATAATAAAAATTAAAATTATTATCACATATTTCAAAAATAAAAACATAGTGTAAAGATATATTTATATTAGGTAATAGCTTATTGAGTGTGGAAAAAGAATTAATGTTAATAATATATATATATATATATATATATATATATATATATATATATATATATATTATTGAAAGTCATTCATTTAAAATATATATAAAATTTGGATTAATAAAATTTAACGGTAAAAATAAATAAAAGGAATATTTATTTATTAGAATAATGAAGTAAAATGGTATTCATTCAATAACTTGTACTAAAGTGAACTGCACGGTATCTTAAAAAGGAAAAATATAGCAAAAACTTAAAAATAAAAATTAAACAAAAACAATTGTTACATGGTGGATTTGCCTTATTTGTGTATCATGTGACAATTTAGTTTGGACAACCATGTCTAGTTTGAATTTGGTCTTTTTTTCAAAAATCTAACTGTGAAAGTGTTTTAATGACTTTTTTAATAGTGGAAATCAGCACCATAAAAATGGAGTATCACTTGACAATTTAGTTTGGACAACCATGTCTAGTTTGAATTTGGTCTTTTTTTTCAAAAATCTAACTGTGAAAGTGTTTTAATGACTTTTTTAATAGTGGTAATCAGCACTATAAAAATGGAGGTACCCAAAATCCAAAATTCAGTGACAGCTGTAAAGTGGATTTGCAAAAATTTCAACCAAATTTTATCAAAATCCTGCCAAAAATTCCATATCTATTTATTAAAATAATGATAAAACCAGAGGCTAAGTAAAAGGAGTTGTCTTTAGTGCGACTTTTTGAAGTTTCAGTGTCGGAATCCAATGAAAAATTTTGAGGTAAATTCCTGGTTTTTGTTATTCAAACTGGTTTTTTGACTCTATATATGGATTCAGCACCCTCAAAAACCTCTATGGCACTTCGATTGTGCAAAGTTAGCAATCAAACTTCTCTTTTCAATAAATTCCTGCCGGAATTTAGAGAAATTACACCGTAAAAAGTCACTGTCAAAGCCTTCAAAAAGTCGCACTAAAGACTACTCGTAAGTAAAATTGTATTCATTCGATACTTTTTATTACTGGTTGTAGAGTGAACGACACGGTATCTTAAAAAGAAAAATACAACAAAAACTTAAAATATAAAAATTAAACAAAAAGGATTATTACATGGTGGATTTGCCTAGTTGTCTCGTGACAATTTCGCTTCGACAACCATGGACAACCATGTCGGGTTTTAATTTGGCTCTTTTTCAAAAAATCTCTAGTTTTAATTTAGCCCTTTTTTCAAAAAATCTAACTGTAAAAGTGTTATAATAACTTTTTTTAAACCATTTTAATTTGGCCCTTTTTCAAAAAATCTCTAGTTTTAATTTGGCCCTTTTTCAAAAAATCTCTAGTTTTAATTTGGCCCTTTTTTCAAAAAGTCTAACTGTAAGAGTGTTTTAATATCTTTTTTTTAATTGTGGAAATCAGATCATAAAAATGGAGAGTAATCAAAATACCAAATTCTGTTATAGCTGTAAAGTGGATTTCCAAAAAATTCTACCAAATTTTATCAAAATCCCACCAAAACTTTCATTATTTTCCGAAATAACTTATTAAATATAAATATAAAAGTCTAGATTTTAGAGTAGATTAATAAATAATAAATTTAATATTTTATTTTATTTTTATTTTTTAAATAGACCAAAATCAAATTTTATTATTTTTCTCTATTCTGCTAATTGATTTATATTAAATAAAAAATTTATTCAGAAAATTTTTCCATAAAATCATATCAAAATATATTTGGCCAAACTTTTCATTTTTCAATATTCAACTTATCCACGTCTCCTTAAAGTAACCCATTTGAATCCTCTTAAAATATGCCAAAATTTCTGGAATAAAAGATTCTGTAAATTGCCATCAAAACGGAAGTATAAATTCTGTCAAAATTCCAGTCAAATTTGCATTCTGTATACAGTATTTTAACCGGTTAACACTGTAAATCCATTTGAATACGATCTGCATTGGACCCTCCACTATGGAAATCCTCGGCACGGTACAGACTAAACACATTTTATGTGAAAATCCTTCTGAAATTCAGTCAGAAAACAATGTGGTTGCCAAGCCGCTTTCGCCTTCTCATGAAGAAACCGAACCTGAGAAAGCTGAGAATGAAGCTCCTAGTCCTACTGTTCACCCTGATGAACAGCCCTCAAAATCTGAAGCTCAGACCACTGGAGAGCAAGTTAACAGTTGGCCTAATACGACTAGTTCATTTAAACTACGACGTAAGCCTTTTATATCAATTGAATCCCCAGAATGGGTTCCCAAAGGATGGATCACTGAACTCAGAATTAGAAAGGGAGGCTACAGTGCAGGCAACGCATATAAGGTACTGATACCCACTTGTTTTCTTCCATGGATTGAAGCCTCTGTTTTTGTTTTCTTTAAACTGTAGAAGGCCAACCATCCTGCCTTTATTTATTTTCTTTTTAATGGCTGTTTTGCTAAGCTGTTTGAAGTTTTAGAGATAGGGGACAGGGGTCTATTATGTGCAGTAAATATATTTTTAGCTATGTTTAAACAAATCAAAGAATGGAGGTTGTTGCAGTTCAGAACAAAAACGCTGAAAATCACAGTGTGGTATCTACAGAATGTGCCTCCTACTTGCAAGCTATACCTATATTTTATTCAGAATATTTATTTTTGCAACTTCTTTGTAGGTTGCTTGTAAATCTAAGGCGCGCAAGTACACGAAATTACTTGAGACTTTCATTCAATTAGCATATGTCTTCAATATGGCCTCTGTAAAATTCAACCACGGTTTAGCTGGCGAAATAGATTGTTTTCTACCACTTTGAAGTGCAAAAGAGTAATGCTGATCATTTCTTTTGTTTAGATTTAGATTTGGGTTTCAGCTATCTTTGTGAAAGAGTTTTCTCCTTACATAATAGTTACTAAATTCTGCCAAATTGTTAAAAAAAAATATATAGAAATTAAATTTAGGCTTTAGCTATTTTGTGAAAACAATTCCACAATCATTATTAAATTTGGCTAAATGGGTAAAAAAATTCAAAAACATTGTCAATTTGTCAGATTCAATGAAATTGGTAAAAAAGATTTCAAAAATTTGTCAAATTGGCAGATTCAGCAGAATTATGGTGAATTCTGACAAGAGTTCTTGAGGCTTGCTTAGTCCTGGGGTTTTGAGATAAGAAGTCACAAGTTCAATTCTCTGGGGTTTTTCCTTGTGGTTGAGCTTACAGGAAGTGATCCTTTCTGGTAGATCTGCTTGGTACAGTTATTCCATAAATGTAGTAATCATCGCTTAGACAATGAGTTGAAATGTTGAGTGGATTTGGTTTCTGGTTGTTCTCACAAAATCATGTTGTGCTGTGTTACATTGACAAATAGCTATTAGGCAGTCTGTTTTTTATACTTTTCAGATACGATAAACGCTTGCTCCTACTCCCTTCCTATACTCCCTTTTCCAGCTTATGCTCCTGGATTGAAAACCAGTGCCCAACTCTTGGATCTGCTGCCCCTCAGTCCCTTCCCCTGGTTATGCTCCTAGTTTGAAAACCAATGCCTAACTCTTGGATCTGATTACCCTTATTCTGTACTTAGAGAAGGTTTTTAACTTGGTGTGTAATGAATGAATAATCGTTAAAATAGAAGGGGTGAATTTGAGATGCTAGCGTTACTGATTTGCCCTTATTCTGTACTTAGAGAAGGTTTTTAACCTTGTCAGTAATGAATGAATAATAGTTAAAATAGAAGGGGCGAATTTGAGAGGCCGGCGTTACTGATTTGCCTGCCAATCAAATAGCTAGATTCGAAATAGTCATAACACAGATCAGGGGAGAACTTTAGCTGGGTTATGGTAAAGGCCCTCATTTCCTTTCTCTTTTCTGGTAAGCAAAAGAGTGATGTCCTTATCAAATCTATGGAATTTTATTCTTTACTGTTTCATTTTCCTTACTCAGTTTTGGTTCTTCCTCACCCTCATTTATAGGGAGCAATCATTCCTGGAAAGTTTTTTTCTGATATAAATGGAGATTTCTGGTAAGTTCCAGAAAATTGATGCTCCTACATTAAACCGTTATCAAATTTGTCAAAAAAAAATATGATCGAGATAGCAAATAAAAGCTAAGTTGAAAAGAATTTATATTTTCAAGATTTTTGGATAGGGGAGGGAAAAGGATTTTGAATCTAATTGTTGCATCAGCTCTGTGTAACACTGTGACTTTGTGTCAAGACTGCTGCTCGTGCAAATTAAAAATGATATTTTATACTTTGAAGGGTTTGGCTAGTATGTTATTTTGTAACCAATTTTTAAGGGTTTGGTGACTCTGTTATTTTGTACCAACCACCAAGGTTCAAGTCCTGTATAAATAGGGCTGGCTTCTTGTAATTGGGGTGAACTACAAGTCATCGGTCTATTTGGCCTGAACATTATGCGTTATGCAGAGCTCTGCCCAGAATCATAATCGGCATGTTTGAACCATGATTGTGGGCACCATTCAGAATTCCACCCATGTTTAAACCATGAATTTTAAGGGAAAGTATTTGCCAGCGCTTGCTTCGAATTATTATTTTATGATTTTAACTGTTTATTTGCAGCTTTATTATGAACCAGTTAAAGGACGCCAATTCAGGTCCAAGAACGATGTGCTCAGTTTTCTGGAGACCGGAAAGCGGCGGAGACGAATACCTAAAACGACATCTGAAGGAAAAGATGGAGATGAAACTAAAGATTTGTCTGGAACACCATCTGAATTTGATTCCAGTGCTTCAAATATTGATGGGACTTCTCTAGAAGCGGGAAAGCGTCATAAAGGAAGGCCTAAAATGAACCCTGAAAGAGAAATCGGAGGTGAAACTAAAGATTTGTCGGGAAAAGCATCGGGATTTTATGCCAGTGCTTCAAATATTGGGGGAATTTTTCCGGAGACAAAAAAGCTGATTGAGCGAATGCCTAAACTGAACTCTGATGGACAATTTCGAAATGAAACAAAAGGTTTGTCCAGGACAACATCTGGTTTATATTCAGGTGCAGTAAATAATGGTGGTATTTCACCATATGGTGCTACTTGTCCCTCTTTGGTACCATCCCCTTTCCATAGTATGCTATTCCCCATATCTGGTAGTTCTGAGTTGCTTCTTCACAATAACCATACTGCTTTGCCTTCCAACCCTTTCCCCATTGCTCCAATTGTTCCTCAGTTTATACCGACTGCTACACCTATGTCAAGCTTTCCTAACTCAGTTGCATCACAATGTGCAACTGATCCCAGGATGTATCCTACTTGTCCCATTTTGGTATCGTCCCCTTCCTGTAGTATGTCATCCTCCATAACTGGTAATTCTGACTTGCTTGTTCACAACAACCTTACTTCTTTGCCTTCCGACCCTTTCCCCACGGTTCCAATTGTACCTCAGTCTGCTCCACTTATATCAAGCTTTCGTGACTCGGTTGCATCACAGAGTACATTTGCTTCCATGATGTCAGATACCATGACAAAGCACTTAGATGGTAATTCTGACTTGCTTGTTCACAGCAACCATACTGCTTTTCCTTCCAACCCTTTCCCAATTGTTCCTCAGTCTGGTACACTTATATCAAGCTTCCATGACTCGGTTGCATCACAGAGTACATTTGGTTCCATGATGTCAGATACCATGACAAGGCACTTAGCTGGTACTTATGATTTGCTTTCTCGCAATAAACATACTGCACGTTTGCCTTCCTACCCTCGTCCTATGTTTGGGTTTAACCCTCAGTTGGAATCTGTTCGGTTCGCCACTCAGTTGGAATCTGTTCGGCTTACCCCTGAGTTGGAATCTGTTAGGTCTACCACTTTGTTGAAAGCGGTTAATAATGCAAGTGTTAGTAATGCAAGTATACCAACTGCTCTACCTAGTTCACGCCTTCATTCCTCAACTATATTACAGAGTGCAAATAGCCCACATACCATTTCGACTGGTTTTGATGATCTAGGAAAGATGCCCACAAAATTTCAATCACCTTTGGAAGGCGCAGAAGGATCCAAGGCCCATATATTCGCTGAGGAGAAGCCTACTGAATCAAGCAAGAAGAGAAGGAAGCCTTTTATATTCACTCAGGAGAAGTCTAATGGAGCAAGCAAGAAGGAAAGGAAGCCTTCTTTGGATCTCAATCTGTAAAATACATGTAAGGGAACATTTTCTTCATATTTCATTTTGCTCATTCTTTTTCTGTTTCCTTGGTATTGGAGTATAAATTTGTAGTCACCATTTCAAAGTAATAATGGTGATACTGTGCTAAATTATAATTTTGCCACTTTATTGGCCAATGACAAAAATGGCAAGAATTCCTTTAAAATTGGATGATATAAACCAGAATCTTAAAGTGCCAGGCAGTATTTGGTAGATACAACTATTTTGCACATTCAGCTAATATGTCAGTGACATTTCTTTAATTTCACATTTACTATTACTACATGCGTATATGTAAGATACAATCTGTATGATTTTGCATTGTTTACATTGATTTGTTTTCCATTGTAAATTCTTTCTTACCTAACATAAGTGTGAAAAATATTCAAATAAAATAAAATAGAAATGAAAAAGTCTCCTCTTATTATCACTTATATATCCATGTTCTATGGAATTGAGAAAAGAACTAAACACATCCTAATAAAATTGCTGCGCAAATCTGAAATTTAAATGTTACTTGCAATAAACACAAATCTGAAATTTAAATGTTACTTGCAATAAACACAGATTTTAAATTTAACTAAGACATCTTTTCTTTTGGGGAGCATAAAAATTATTCTATGCTTATTTAAAACATAATCTATCTGGTGCAGCATAAAAAAATATTCTATGCCTATTTAAAATATAATCTCTCTGGTGCCTTCAGCTATGTCAGAAGTATTTTTGCATTGAACATTTAATGTGATTTTTTGAGGTTTCATTTGATTATGTCGAATAATTCATATGGGTTTTACTCAATGGTTTCTATGTTTGAAATTTGTTTTTTCTAGGAGACTTTCAGGTCTGTGTGTATTTATTTGTTAAATCTGAAGTGATTTCATTATCCTCTCTATCTAGGTTCAATTTCAGTAAGTGACTTGTTGAGTTTATGACTTTGAGCCATGTTGTTATATGATAGGGAATTAAATAATTTACTTAGATAACAAGGTTTGAAGTCATTACAAGAAATGCTCATTAAGAGCTCAACATGTAATTGAACCCCGTGGAAATGACAAATGCAAGAAAAAGTCATTCTCAAAAGCAATGGCATCTAAAAGAACCTAAAATATTTACATGATTGTCTTTGAAATTGGCATACCAAACAAAAATTTTCATAAATGATTATAGGCACAAGTGATCAATGATTACAATTAAATTCTCATAACACTGTAAAAAAATTATCTCAGAAAAAAACACAGAGAAAATAACAAAGAATATAATGAAATTAAAAGTGATACAAAGAAAAAAAAAACTGGAAAACTTCAAACAAGGACAAAAAGAGTCATTGTACATTTTTTAAACAAGAAATAAAAAAACTCCACTAACCCTCCAAACAAACACCAAGTTTGTCTTTCCATTATAAAACATCACTACCCATACACATGCCAAAAAAAAAAAGGCAACACAAAAAAAGTATTAATAAAAATTGTCAAAAGAGAAATAAATATTACAATTGTACTTTAATAAAATAAGTTAATTTAAAATCTTTAACCAAATACACAAATCTATGTTTAGTATTCATATGGGCAAAATATAGACTAATTTAATTTATTTTAATATTTTTGGAAAAAGTAATCATAATAACTAAACAATATTCTCACTAGCAAACTACATGTTATATCTATTCACAATGTATTTAAATAAGTCAAAATACATCTTCACTCCCATGACAACAAATCAATATTGGAAAACAAACACCCTTCATATAAAAAACTTCTTTAAAAGAGAATACATAAAAGAAATATTCACAAATGATAATGCTCCTCACACTTGTAGATTATAAATATAAAATATCAATAGCAAGTCTTATTGTCTATGAATTCAAAATGGGAAACAAAATCTCACATATTGAAAAGCCACATAACAATATTACATCTTATATCTATTCACAATGTATTTAAATAAGTCAAAATACATCTTCACTCCCATGACAACAAATCAATATTGGAAAACAAACACCCTTCATATAAAAAACTTCTTTAAAAGAGAATACATAAAAGAAATATTCACAAATGATAATGCTCCTCACACTTGTAGATTATAAATATAAAATATCAATAGTAAGTCTTATTGTCTATGAATTCAAAATGGGAAACAAAATCTCACATATTGAAAAGCCACGTAACAATATTACCATGTTTCAGTATCTTAAAAAAATAAAATAACACAAAAATAATTTCCAAAACAAATCCAAGATGATGTGCAATATAACACATTCACAAAGAATATGGTGTTTGTTAATAATTCTAACCAACATACAAAGTTGAAAAACACAAGAGACTGCTTTATATTATGCATGACATAATTAAAATATGCAAAATAATATTGATAACATATAATAAAGTTAGCATATGGACCTGCACTAAAGTTAACATGAAATATTAAGAATTAACAATAACAAAAACTCAAAACTAAATAAATATTATTTTTAACATGAATTAGTTGATTGAGAAATATTCCATATGAAACCCCAAATGTTGTAATGTCGTATCCTAACTTAGATTTTCCTCAAATGTGTGAGGAGTCTCTTGCCATCATAAGATCACTAAATGAGTCATTTGAAAAAATAAGATCACCGAATAAGTCATTTGAAAAAATGTGTGGTGCCTCAAAGAGTGCATCTTTTTAACAATAAGTTTTACATTTTTTTTGAACTTTTTTATTAATGTTTTTTATGAACCTTCTTTTACTAACGTTTATAGAGGAAGTCCCAAAACAAATCCCATAAGATAAGAAATAGGCATGTGGTTAGTTTCAAAACACTATTAGTATTTGAAGAGCTTTTTTTTTTAGGATATCTACGCTAACATTTGATATGATTCCCCCTGAAAGACATGGACCAGATTCATATCAATTAGTATGCTTGCAAGGGTGCAAGTATGGATGAAAATGTAGTGTACCTAAGGGGAATAATAATAGAATAATAAATATGGAGGCCATTCAATGTTAAGAGTTTGTTATGATTAGAATTTTCTAAAATTCTCTTGATAATTATAAATAGGGATGGATAACTCTTTATGGAATGTGAGAAGATTATTCTAATTGGAGCATTAGCTCATTAGAGGGTTCCCCCCTCAAAGAGACAGGTGAGCATAATTGGACTCTTTCCATAAAAGGAATCAAATTTATTCAATTCATTTTATATTTTTATTTTATTTATTCATTCTTTTTTATTTTATTACTATTATTTGTTATTTATCAGTTTTAATGTTTGGAATAATTAAGTTTGGCCATATTATTAAAAATAAAAACAATAAGAAATTAACTTAATTCATTATTTACAGCTATTTGCCAACTGTTGCTCTATTAAAAAAGATTGTTTGTTACCAATAATTATTGTTCAGCCCACAAGATGAACCACACTAGATGGTTCGAAAGGTGTCGACAAATGAATAATGATTTGATTATCTTTGAAAAAACTCTTAGTAATTAAGAATCCGATTGTAAGGTATTTCCATAGCTTAAGGGTTTGATATTAATAAATCTATTGCGTGCAATTTTATTTTTAGATATATTTTGGTATTTAACATGCAATATCAAATCCCTTTCCTCAATCAAAGTGGGGTAATTTTTTTCTAGTTTGTGGATTATTATTTTTTTCAAGGGAAAATTGATGGTCACAAAATTTAAATGAATTTATGTAGCTTTCTGGGTTGAATTCAAGGAAAAAAGTTGTAGGTCTAAATTCTCTACAAAAAATCACTGAGTTAAATGATGTCTTGATAGAAGATCAAGAAGTCAAGATATCACTAATTTTAAATTAACAATTTTAGGGTTTTTTCATTACAATTGCATAACTGTAAGGCTAATTACTTTCAATAGGGGCCTAGACTTTCCATCAAACTATCACCATTGTAAAGAGACTTTTGACCAATTTGATTTGATATATGATATCTTATGCTTTCGATGAGTATTGATTCATTTCACTAGTTCAATCCCACTTATTCACCTTTGTGAGCATCACCCGATGCAATGAGTGCTAAGTGGACTATTCAAAAGTCATGATAAATTAGTCAGTTATGACTACCTCTCATGGAAATAGTCATAGATGAATGACTTACTTAATGCAGTTGAATCCCAATATCTAATATAATGCACTGTGGAAACCCCTCATACTTAAAGTACCAAGAGTAAAGGGAGCTCTACTTGAATGGGTCATGAGGCACAATACTTGTTAAGGTTTTTCAAATGGGGTAGCAAGCTAAGTGGGCTTGATTGTGGGGAAAACTCCACAATTAAGCACGCTTGATCCAGAGGAGTTCTGGGATGGGTGACCTCCCCAGAAGTCTTGGTTACCGAGTGCAAGCCCCGGAAGTGATGATTGACATTATGTGATTCATTTCACTATTTTCAATCCAACTTCTTCACCCCTGTGAGCATCACCAGATGCAATGAGTGCTAAGTGGACTATTTAAAAGTCATGATAAATTAGTCAGTTACAACTACCTCATGGAAATAGTCATATATGAATGACTTACTTAACGCAGTTGAATCCCAATATCTAATATAATGCACTGTGGAAACCCCTCATACTTAAAGTACCAAGAATAAAGAGAGCTCTACTTGAATGGTTTATGAGGCACAATACTTGCTAAGATTTTGGAATTGGGGTAGCAAGCTAAGTGGGCTTGATTGTGGGGAAAACTCTACGGTTAAGCGTGCTTGAGCCAGAGGAGTTCTGGGATGGGTGATCTCCCGGGAAGTCCTGGTTACTGGGTGCAAGCCCTGGAAGTAATGATTGACGAAATGTGATTCATTTCACTAGTTTCAATCCCACTTCTTCACACATCACTCGATGCAATGAGTGCTAAGTGGACTATTCAAAAATCATGAGAAATTAATCAGTTATGACTACCTCTCATGGAAATGGTCATAGATGAATGACTTACTTAACGCATATGAATCCAAAAATGATATCTAATATAATGCACTGCGGAAACCCCTCATACTTAAAGTACCAAGAGTAAAGGGAGCTCTACTTGAATGGTTCATGAGGCACAATACTTGCTAAGGTTTTGCAAATCGGGTAGCAAGCTAAGTGGGCTTGATTATGGGAAAAAATCCACAGTTAAGCGCGCTTGAGCCAAAGGAGTTTTGTGATTGGTGACCTCCTGGGAAGTCCTGGTTATCGGGTGCAAGCCCTGGAAGTGATGATTAACGCTATGTGATTCATTTCACTAGTTTCAATCCCACTTCTTCACCCTTGTGAGCATCACCAAATGCAATGAGTGTTAAGTGGACTATTCAAAAATCATGAGAAATTAGTCAGTTACAACTACCTCTCTTGGAAATGGTCATAGATGAATGAATTACTTAACGCAGATGAATACCAAAAATGATATCTAATATAATGCACTACGGAAACCCCTCAATCCCAAAAATGATATCTAATATAATGCATTGCGAAAACCCCTCATACTTAAAGTACCAAGAGTAAAGGGAGCTCTACTTGAATGGTTCATGAGGCATAATACTTGCTAAGGTTTTGCAAATGGGGTAGCAAGCTAAGTGGGCTTGATTGTGGGGAAAATTCCACAGTTAAGCGTGCTTGAGCTAGAGGATTTCTGGATGGGTGACCTCCTGGGAAGTCTTGGTTACCGAGTTCAGGACTTGGAAGTGATGATTGACGCTATGTGATTTATGTCACTAGTTTCAATCCCAATTCTTCACCCCTGTGAGCATCACCCGATGCAATGAGTGCTAAGTGGACTATTCAAAAATCATAAGAAATTAGTCAGTTACGACTACCTCTCATGGAAATGGTCATAGATGAATGACTTACTTAACGCAATTGAATCCCAAAAATGATATCTAAGCTATATCCATTGTAATTTTTCTCCTCTAATCGTCATGAATGTGGATGCACTAAGGTCATACAAAAAAAATTCCTAGGTGATCAAGGAGCTACAGGAAAGGATAGGTAAAAGTCAAGAGAGTGATATTATTTCGTCCATATACCATGACATCAAGGAAAAATACAAGTAGGAAAGATATGTCTTGTATGATCTCAAAGATACTTGGATTGATTGCCGTATGAACACCAAACTCACAAACAATCCTCAAAATCAATATAATCCACATTTCACCATACGAATCTAATGTTTTTTAAATATCTTGATGAAATACCATGAAATTTAAATGGAAGAACTTACTCCAAGGATGAAAAGGTGTCTTAACTGCACAAAGGGAAGTCCAAATGTGAACCCCCTTAAAAAGGTCCTTTGTATATTCCACCTAATCCTCTATCATCACACTCCACTCTTAGGATCACATTTTTCAAAGTCTCAGGGCCACTACTTACACTTAATATCAAAATGCTACAATACCAATATTACAACTTATTTTATTACTATATTATGAAGACATCAAGATAAAAATATAATGTGGTTATCACATTCTCTTGTCAAAGATTGTGAATGTATTAAGTCAGTTTACGATGAAACCAAAAAATGTGCATTCGCAGGCAGTTAAAAGAATACTTTTTTATTTGAGTGGAACCACTTCTTATGGCCTTAAGTATGAAAGAGGCCAAGATGTTTGTCTTCATGCGTTTACTGATGCATATTGGGTTAGAGATGTGAATTCTAGGATCTCCACTGCATAGTATTGCTTCTCCTTGGGTTATGGAATGGTTTCTTGTAGTAAGAAACTAGCATGTGTTCCTTTATCTTTTACAGAGGCTGAGTATGTTGCTACTTCTACTGGGATGGCTCTAGAAATTGCTTCTTGAACTTGGAGTGATGGAGAACATTATTACATTTCCCTTTTGTGATCATTTATCCTACGTAAAGTTGAGCAACAATTCATTGTTTCATGAGAGTCTAGTCACAGTGAAGTCTGCGCTGGCCGTTGCCTCCCGTCGTTCGCCCCTGCTGTGTGTTGTGGGTTGTTATTTTCTTTGTTGCCTGCGTGGGAGTTTACATGTTATAGGCGGGCGCAGAGCAAACGAATACGAGAACTGCTCCTCCTGGTTAAGTATATTTCTGTTTAGACTCACATTCTTCCTCTATCGGGCACCTGGACGAGAACGGAATATACACGGGACAGTTCACAACTTTTGCTCTCTCCGGCTTTGTCCGAGCACAGGTTACTGTTAAATTTACAGGGTGTGCTCACGAGGGGAAAGTCAAAGGCCTGTGCGCGAATTTCGTCACAATATTCAGTGAAAGCAGCCCGTAGCACAGTTCAAACCTCCCGCTGTCATCCCCATTTCCCTACTCTTCCCTGGAGTTACACCAACAAATTTTTATCTCGCAGGTTTTTGGGTTCTTTTCTCTGAAGGTGTTGTTGGTGGAAGATGAGGCAAAGCTCATCACAGGTTTCGAGTTGTGAACGACAGAGAAATTGTTAGTCTGAATCAACAGCAGGAACAATAGTAGGTTTCGACCTCTGAATCAACAACAAGAAGAGTGTTAAAATAATTTTTATTGGGATGCACGGTAAGTGTTTGACAAATACCATGAATCAGTTGTATGACAATTGAAGTAACAACTCGTCTTTGCAATATTTTTACAGGACCTTAGATGGACTTAGACATGGGCGTCAATCGATTCCTTGAAATCTTGTCAAAGCCCTCAACTTCGCCTGAACCTGTAGTAATAGTGGCTGAGGGTCAAGCGGTAAGTTGGGCCCATGAAAAAGCCATGGAGTCAGATTTTTCATTCTCGACAGCCCAAGTAAAACAAATGGTACGGAAAATGGAATTTCTGGAAATGGAAAATAACAAGCTTCATTTAGAAATACACACCTTATCTTCTAGAGTTTCGGAGGTTGAAGGGAATAATTTATCCCTTAAGAAGATATTACATGAAAGAAAAGTGCAAGAGAATCTCCATCCTCCAAATGATATTTGCATGAAAAAATTCTAGACCTTAAAAGCAAGCAGGGAGAAATCTGACCCCAATAGACCACCTTAAAACAAGAAACTGGGACACACATCAATTCTTGGGCACATGTGGTTCGGGCAAAGGATAAAACTCCTACCCCTCTTACAACAATCGAGGGGTTGGTGCAAACAAAACTTGAGGAAGAACACACTAGAACGGCGAGAAAATTGAATCTCAAGGTGAGAGGTCTCCCCTTACCTCACCGCTCTCCGGATCCTATGGAAGCGGGGGCTAGGTTCCTTCGGGATACCCTTAGCCTCCCTGATATAGCTATGGAAAAAGCTTGATTGGGCTATGACTCCACTCTCTTCATCAGGTTTCAGACTGTATCTGATCGACTCCGTGCCCTTAGGATTAAGAGGAAGTTGTTTTCTCTTCCCAACAAGATTTTCTTGGATGAGGATCTCACTAGAGCACATGTTGTGGAACTTAAACAATCAAGAGAACATGTTATGGAAGCATGACATGCAGGGAAATGGGAAGTTATCAAGAATCTTCGGGCAGTCATTTGGGACTCCTTCCCACCTGGGTGGGAACCTCGAACTGAAGGTTCCAAATGATGGGACTGCTTGGGGAGACGACAGGGTACATGTATTTCTATCCGTTGTTGGAATGGAAATGGATCTTTCTGGTCATCACCGGGACTCTTGTATGATTCTCTCCAATTAGTGGACATCCTCTTCATGACCGAGACTCATGCGAGCCTTGTTCGAGCTCTCCCAGATATTGCAGGTTACCATTGGTTCTTAGTTTGTAGGGAGGAGACGAGGAGCTCGGGAGGGTTCAGAGGATCAGGTGGAGCTTCTTGTTTAGCTAGTGACTCACTCCGGAACAGGGTATCTTTGGTAGTCAAAGATGATTTTTCCAGATTTATGTGGATTCAGATTGGCATCAGAGTCCCTCCTCCGAGGGACATCTACACTGCAATTTGTTACTTTCCCCCAACCTCTTCACGATTTTCCATCCATAATGGCTCAAATGGGGACCCCTTTATAGACTTGTACTCCAACATCACCCAGTACTCTATTTTTGGGGAAGTCACCCTCCTAAGGGACTTTAATGATCGTACTAGATATCTCCAGATCCCTCTCCACGACCAATCATAGGATGTGTTTTGTACCCAGGGGATAGATCCAGATTCAGTAGGGCTTCACTGGATGTCAAATGATGCTTTGTGGCCCACTAAATTTTATGGTAAGCATCTATTGTAGTTGAGGGAATCGGAAGAGTTGTTGATTTTAAATGGTCTCCCCTGTTTCCCAGACTCCCGCTTCTTCACATGTCGTCCATATGGTGGGGGTGCGAGTATAGTTGATTATGTCCTCACTAGCCAAAACTTTCTCCCTTTTATTCGCCATCTCTCGGTCTCCCCCATCCCCCTTTACGATCATGCATTTGTTTTCCTTCTCTCTCTTGTTTGACCCTCCCCTTCCACCCCATCCTTCTCCTCGGGGCCCACCCCGAACCACCATTCGATTTGACGAAGGCGACCCTGACATATTCTCCTCTACCCTACGCAAGATGCGCCCATCAGAGACCCAATTCTCCTTGCTTGATTGTGCTTCCACTAAATACACATGTATTTCCTCTATCATTTGGGAAGCAACACTCAAATCCTTCCCCCACTCCACTTGTTCCACTTCCATCTCCCCAAAATTTGGATCTTGCCCTATGAACAAATGGTACGATGATGAATGCAAGTCTCTACATCGAGAACTTCGATATGCTTTCATCCACTCTCAACCACTATACCCTAACCTCAAAGCTTCTTATCGTTGTCTCCTCCGTCTCAAGAAACAACTCTTTGTCTCTCATAGAAGACAAGAATTTTCTACTGTCCTTTCCCTCTCCCCTAAACAATTATGGCATACCATCCTTCCCTGATGCTCCCCTCTTCCATCTGACCTCAACCCTACATCCATGTTCTCTCACACTTCCAACCTTTGTGATATTCCAGGGCAGGCCCAATTTCATGTTACCTCCCCACCCTCTTCTTGTTAGCTATTCTCAGACAAAGATATTAGAGAGGCAATTTGGGTGACGAACAACAACAAATCAACTGACGAGGAAGGCTACCGAGTAGAGTTCTTTCAGCACAGTTTCCATGCTTTGGTTAGCTAATTGGCTGATCTCTTCAACCATGTAGTCCACAAAGGTTTTCCACCGTCATTGTCACACCACATCATCCATCCGATCCACAGATCAAGCTCTAGTTCAAGTCCCAATAACTATAGAATGATCATGGTGCGCCACACGTTCTCGAGGTTGTATGCTACTGTTCTACATAGGAGGTGCTCCAGTGAACTTGAGCAGAGACAACCAGAGCTAGGGGACATGCAGGTTTTAGACCGACTCATCAGACCATTGACCACATCTTCACCCTTCACGCTGTGATTGAGGAGGCACGACACCGCTCTTCGAAAGTCTACTATTGTTTCGTAGATTTTTGGAAATATTTTGACTATGTTCCAAGGGAAGTCTTACTCCAGAGACTCAGAGATATTGGCATCTCGGAAACCCTATTGACAACTATTACATGCCTATATGAGTCTGTCCTTGGTCATCTGTGCATGGCTCATGGCATGTATGATTTTATCTGAAGCACTATTTGGGTTAAAGAAGGTTGTCCACTGTCCACTACCCTGTTTGGGATCTATATTGATGAGTTGGAGGCATTTCTACACAAGCATATCCAAGACACTGATGGCTTCCTTCTTCACCAAGTTCTAATATCTATTTTACTCTTTTTTGATGACGTGGTCCTCCTATCCTCATCTCCAGAAGGATTACAAAGCCAACTGGATGCCTTAGCTTTGTTTTGCGATCTTCGACAATTGACGACCAACCTAGGTAAAACCAAGGTTATGATATTCAATGGGGTGAACGAAACTTCAGACCTTCACTTCCTATTTAGAGGGGAGGAGGTTGAGATCACTAGCACGTACACTTACCCGGGGGTGCAATTCTCAGGTCCCTGCTTCAGCCTTAGATTAAAAAAAGATATGGATCCTCAGCCCTTCTCGAGAGACAATGCTTTTGACATCACTTCCAGGACATCTCATCCAAGATGAGCCTCATGGACACCTTGGTCTGTCCCATTGTTCTATATGGCTCAGAGATTTGGGGGCCATCTTTACTTGAGTCAGATTGGGCTTCAGCTGAGAGAGTTCAAACTCTTCTTCTCCACCGCATCATTAGATGCAAACAACTAATACCTCAACACATCATCCTTGCAGAGTTTGGAGCTTAGCCCTTTCAGCTTGAGACGGTCTTAAGTTTGGTCTCATTCTTGTATTGTGTTCGAGGCTTTGCATACTCAATACAGAGTAGGGACCCATATCCTTACTTGGAATATTGTTCTTTTGAGACTATTTATCATTCTAGTCCCTCAAGCGGGGCTAGATGCTGGTTTAGAGGAGTTTCATATCTCTTAGAATCAGTGGACATTCAGCTGGATCATCTCCCTCCTTTCTGATATTCCTTAGATGCTCCTGGTCACCTTTTACCTACTAGACAGGAGTTGAACAAGATTATCAGGGAGGACATCTACAAGCAATTCGTCTAGGTCACCAAGGTCAATCCTTCGGGAGGGTTGCACCCAAATATGACCTTCTACACTGAGCACTTCTTGGAGTTAAGAGAAAGGCACATTGTTCGACCCTAGTATACCTTTCACCATTGGATGCATGCTCTTCGCTTTCCTCTAAGATAGTTCAGAGTAGGCTCTCATAGAATTCGGGTAGAGACAAACCACCAGATTGATAGACCATACATAATGTGCTAGGTATGTCATTTAAAACATGTGGAGATTGAGGTACACTTGATTTTTGGATGCCATGTCTACTACGAGATCAGAGGAAGGTTCTGTTGCTTGTTCAGGTATTCTCAGACCCTTGTCGACTTTTTCAGGTATCTCGATCAGAGATTTTTGGCACTATATATGCAGGAGGCTCTTAGGTTTCGAGCGCATATTCTTCAACCTCCCATTAGACCAGACCCCACACAAAGGATAACGACATTTTTCAAGGTACTACCTTAAGACAGGGGCAACAATAGACCGATTGATACCAATTCATATCCATATTCTAGATCAGGGAGGATCCATGGAACCTCACCCTGCCACATGAGATTTCAACAACAAATCTATGTCATATCCGTCCCTGGGAGACAAACTAGGTCCTCCAGACCTCAGTAGTGCGCGACCTCCCCCAGGCAATGATCTAGAGGACAGTCCACACTTTCCACCGGACTTTCATCGGGCCAACAGACTTTGTGGAGTTTCTTCAGTGTTCATTCAACCTCAGATGTTAGGAGAGATGGGTTTTATCCACAAACAAATTAGCTTTGGGATCTTCTCCGCCAGGGCATTCCATACATTGTATTTTTATGTTCTTGCATTGTACCTTTTATATTCATGCATTGTATCTTTATAGGATATAGTTTGGTTCTCCTGCATTATATGGACATCATTGTACTCAACAATCCCATTGACCTACTTTGTGGTCATTAGTTAGACATAAATATAATTATCTTATCTTATCTTTGAGTGATTGTAATACATTGTATTTTTTATATGGATCAAGATTTGTATTCTATGAATTTCAACTGAAGGAATGAAGTTTTAAGTGAGAAAGTGTGAGTTTACTTGTGCCTCTTTTTCATTTTGTCTCTAAGTTCTTAACTGATATGCACCTGGTTTATGTCGATTGGAGGAGAGACCAAGTTCAAAAGAGGGATCAGTCTCGATCAGTTCTTTAATTTAACAACTAAGCATAAATGTAAGAAAAAAAACACTTTTAATTTTTTTAATTGTTAAAGTGGTTTATAAATTTTTATTTTTAAATATTTTATTTTTAATTATAATTTAGATTTGTAAGAGATTATTTATTTGTCATTTTGATTATCTTGAACACTAAAATATTGGTTTCATAGGTCACAATTAATAATATTTCACAAATCATATTATTGCTATTAAATTAACAATAGATATTAAATAATTTAACAATTAGATAAATATATATTTATATTTATAACTATTAATCACATATTTTAACTAATAGATGAAATGAATATTTTTAGGGTATTTATTTGGTTAATTTTAAGGAAGATCTTGTGGAGATTTTAAAAAATTTTAGTTTAAGTTATTGAGGGAGTTTTTCAATATCCTAAATCCATTTATGCAATCAAAAATGTATTCTAAACAACAAAAAATCACAATATTGCTTGAAATTGTATGGTCAAATTATGGTGAAATCGACCATTTCCAATATTAATATTTAATGTGGAATACCTTCTCATTTAATGATGTATATATGGAATTCTTTCACATTTATGATGTAGTTTTCAATATATTGCTTGTTTTTTTAATAATAAAGTTATAAATAATTAATATGAATCACTAAATGAAAACTTCTTTAGTTCTGCTACACCCTTCTTCCGTGCTGGGCGGGGGCTTTTTCAATGATTCCCTTTATCCCCTCTCCTCTTCCTATTGATAATGGAGGGTCTTACTACTCTCATTGCCTCCGCTAGAAATGAAGGTTAGCTCCTGGGAGTCAAAATCACTAACATTATATACCCGATGTTGGGCCGGAATTAAGGTATGTTTTCACCCTATGATTACTTCGAATTGTGATACATTTTTAAGAATTCTTCCTCATCTTAACAATAAAGAAAAAGAAGATTTATGAAAATCAGGGATATTGGGTTAACGACAAAAGGAACGTTTTATAACATAATTTGACTTATTGTATCTCTGTGTATAGGAAAGCAGAGCAACTGAATCGACGTTAAACGAAAGACGACTGAAAGACAAAGACTCACAGAATCTCAGTAACTCCCAGAAACCAACAGAAGGCAGAAAGATAGATCCAATCTCAAGAACCCAAACAACAACCACGTGCAACAGGCTGTCTTTTGGAAAATACCATCCCACTGCGTGAAAAATCCTTTAAAATTACCAAGGATGAACTAGATAGGGGATTTGAATAGGAATTTCCTTCTGTAATCAATGTATCAGGACATAACTGTTCAGTTGTATCCCTATATTATCCTTCAACTTAATAAAGAGTCTTGATGTTTTGAACAATCATCTTTTGAGTTTTTCATTGCATTAGAACTTCTGGTGGTTTGGGCCCAGCCCCTAGGAGTTTCCTCGCCAATTT
Organism: Pinus albicaulis; assembly: GCA_034641835.2. Lineage (NCBI taxonomy): Eukaryota > Viridiplantae > Streptophyta > Pinopsida > Pinales > Pinaceae > Pinus > Pinus albicaulis. The sequence continues at coordinate 825,006,941 of CM076583.1, forward strand.
CTGTGCTGTGCGTTAGTTACAGAATTGATGTCTAGTTATCTGATGCGGTTTGTGAATTACCTTTCCACTCAATGAATTATAAACATATGAGGTTACAATTTCTCTTTCATCGGAATGTTTTAGCATTCGTGCTTTCTGCTTTATAGTAATGCTTTATTGGTGTTAGATGTTTTCATTTTCTCCCAATGCCTTTATAGTCGCTTTATGAATCTTAGAGTAATTACTGTTTAATGTTATCTATTTCTAAGAATTATATCATTCCCTCAGTACAATAAGGCGTCCAATTGTTGACTAATTATAGAAAGATGTCAATTAGTTAGTTTGCAAAGAGAATTCCATTGCAAAAATTATATAAGTAATTGTTGTTCAATTCATTCAGATTGATGTTCAATTCATTCAGGTTGATGTTCAATCATAGGTTTCTCTCCTTCTAAGCTAGATAGAGTAGTTAGCTGCATTATACCATTTCACCTCTCTTTGAGTTGATTGAACTTCGAGAATTAGATAATCCTTTTCATAAGAAATATAGAGTAACTATCGTTCAACCTCTCTTGCATATACTATGCTTACACTCATGAAATAAGAGGACTTACCCTAGGTTGAAAAATGAATGAGGAGCTTAGAGGTTGCCCATAATAAGCCACCATTGTGAACTGAAATTTTTGGCGCCGTTGCTGGGGAGAGTGTTAAGAGTGATATCCTTTATTTATCTTTCTCCATTGCTGTGAAGAATTGTGTGTTAAAAATGAAAGGTAAGAACCTACGTACCGACAATAAAAACACTTGCTCCCTAGCCTGCTTCTCAACAAATTTTGAAAAGATTGGTAGAATAGGTGCTCTTGTTTTATGACTAGGAAGAAAAAGATAGAAAAAAATTGAAATCATCCGCAAAAAATCCCCAAAATCCAAGGGACTGGTGATCGTTGGAAGAGCAACATATATAGACAAAATCATTAAGAAAGTTGAATCCCAGGAATTTGTAGGACCCAAAATCATTCCCACTCAAAGTCCTACTACTCTCCCTTAGGCAGTAGCCTCACTGTCTGTAGCCCACGCCGAGATTCACAGTGAGACAGAAGGATTTGAACTAAGCCTTCAGACTGCCGATCATATAGGTACTAACCTTCAAGAGAGGGAGGTTCTTGCAACTTACAGGAGTACCCCAACATTGGAGTACCCCATTGTTGACCATGCTACAAATGCCCCTATGAAATCCATTCCCTTACAAAACATCCCCACCTTCCATGGGTTGACCACAGAATATCTTAATGCATTCTTATTTGAATTCGATGTCCTATGTAGGGGGTATGACTACACTACCGACCCTCAGAAACTGAAACTATTTCCCTCTACTTTAAAGGGAACAAAATTATGCTGGTTCATGGGACTAGGTGGGGGAACCATCAATAACTTGGACCAAATGAAGAACATTTTTCTTAATAAATATCAAGACTATTGCCGGACTCGAGAAATAAAAAATGAAATCTTCAATATGTCTGCAAGGGACAATGAAACATTAGAAGAATACGTAGAAATATTTCAATACAATTTATAAAGGTCTCCATATACGACACTATCCAAAGACATCTTAAAAGCTACAATGATTAAGGGAATGAAAGAAGAGTGGGTTGAAACACTTAACATAATGGGAAAAGGGGACATTTCCCAAGAAGAATATGATGAGGTTATTTCCCTGTGTATTAGGTGCTCTTGGGGTAGTACGCGTAATAAGCCAAGCGAACATGACTCAATAAAAAAAGACCTTAAGCAGCCTAGTGGCAATGTAACTAGAGAAGAGTTTGGTAATCTCTTGGAAAATTTTAAAACTGACATTTTGGGTACTTTGACAACACAACTTGATGTCTTACAAGCCAAGCAGAAGCAAACTATAGCAGAGCAGAACTTGGTTGTCTTTTTCCCACGCTATCGGAAGAAGCATAGCCAAAGGGAATTCCCCTTAGACCTGTGCCATTTACACTAAGGACCATACCACAGACCATTTCCCTTCACTTCCGGAGTTGAAAGAAGTTTAAAAGGAAGCAGAGGAAGAGACAGAACCAATCTACCTAATGAATCAGTGTCAACAATGGAAGGCACGACCAGATATGCCTCAAGACCTGCCTCAGTTCTTTTCTACTCCATAGTTTAACCAGCAAAACCCGGCAACAACTTGGCAGAATAAAAACCATTTTTCCACTTGGCCGACCCAATCGTTTCCTATACCACCCTAGTCAACACAACCCTCATCAGGGAATAATTGGCCAAGCTTTCCTTGTTCTCCCCCCTATTGGCAAAACACTCCATATCAAACCTAGTGGCAAGCATCCTCTTCTCAAACCACTAATTGGCCTCAGAATTGGCAGCGACCACTGGGAATGACCAACCTACCAATGGGAATTGGGGTCCAGAATCAACCTACACTTCCAGCTCCATACCCAGTCTAGCACAACCCTCAACTTATCATACGTCCTCAATTACCAGCTCAACCCAATCATAATCCCAATAACATACCGATTCAACTAATTCAAATTATAGAAGATCCAAACACCGACACTAAGCAAAGGAAATGCAATGAACTAAGGCCGAGATTAGGAAGTATTATCTCACCAGTAGAAGTCACGACCTCACCTCAATCTAAACCTGGAACTTCAATGGAACCTAGCCAAGAAAATATAACGGAAACAAAGGTAGGAAAAGAAAAGGAAACCATTGATCAAGGAATTACTGAAGAGCTTAGGGTATCTTCACCTCCATTCCCTGAAAGGATAACTCTGCCTAGAAAAATATTCTCTCCAGATTTTGACATCTTGGGGGAGTTAAGAAACCTTTGTATCAAAATTTATCTTCTCCAGGCCATACAAGACATTCCCATCTGCACAAAAACAATTAAGAGCTGTGTGGGAAGAAGCAAGTAAAAAAGACAAAGGCTGTGCCCACCGTTCATGTGGTAGGGGTGCTATCTGACTTATTACTGGGTAAGGAACCACCTGTGAAATATGAAGACCCAGGAAATCCCATAGTAATTGTGAAAATCTCTGGCCACTCCTTTCCAAACACATTGGTCGACTTAGGGGCGGCCATTAACATCTTAATTACGGGAACCTGTGAAAAGCTAGGCATATCAGCTTTAGAACCCACGGCTACATTGTTGGAGCTTGCTGACAGGTCTATTATCAGACCAGAAGGAATAGTGCAGACATCCTAGTCTCTGTAGACTCATGGGAATACCCAACTGATTTCTTAGTTATTAATCCAAAGAACATGATGGACAGGCACCCGTTGATTCTTGGGCGACCTTGGTTGGCGACAATTGATACTTACATAGGCTGCCGAATAGGTAGCATGATCATCACTAATGGAGATTCCATAAAAATTATCATTATTTATCCACCTGCCAAACCAAGCTTACCCACGGTAAAAATTCACAAGCATCCATATACATATTGGGAGAAAAACATTCGTCCACCTCTGACAGTAGTGGAAGCTCTTGAATTTAAAGATCAAACTGAAGATGATGTAATCAATAATTTTATGAGTCAGCCACCCATGTCTGGAAATTTAAAATGCCAAATGTTGAAAACATTCCTTGAAGATGAAGTTCAAGAGGACCCCTTAACAGACCTTGAGGATTGATATATTCCCACAACCACTGTGCATAACAACATACCCATTGAGATTGAGCCAGGAAAGATCCTGAATATCAATGGCAATTTGGATGGTAACCAAAAGCAAAGGCTCATAAAAGTTCTACAAAAGTATCAAGGGGAATTTGTAGAAATTATATAACTTATGTGTTATATATCCAAGATTCTCCTGATCACACACTATTTTAACTTAATGCATAATACAAAATCTATTCCACCATTGATCATCACATGCGGAAATTAAATCAATTGCAATGCACACATGAAACAATAAAAATTCACACACATTAACACAACTGTTTAACGGGAAAGCCTGAAGCTAAAAACTCAAACTATCTATATACAATATATGTCATAGAGATCATGTAACAATCCTCATACAAAGCTGATCATATCAAGCTCTCAGTACAATACAATCGCTACACACTAATCAGGCTCGATCTTGCAAATCCATGCACCAATCTTTGCCCTTGCTGAGGCATACGCGATCCTATTGAAGAATGGCTACGAATGAACCTAGGAATTCAGCCATACTTTCTCACGCAATCCTCATTGGCATCTCAGCGGGTGTTGGATGCAATCAATGCATCCTTTATAGTCACAACTGATAGTCACACTTTCCCTTTCACCTATCTCTCCACTGGTCTCCACTGAAACTGCCATGCACTGTAGTTAACTGATGTATTCTTTAGCTGATTAATGAGTTATTATTTAGTGAATTAATTAACTAATTTATTCACACCACTCTCACTAGTGTATCAATCAGTTAGACTAGATACAACTAGCTCAAGTGAGTCTATCTGAGTTAAACTAAATACAACTCCACCAACTACCTCTATAACTCCACCAAACTCTATCACATGAGTTTTAACTGAAGTCCTCATGCATTAGCTCTAGTAAACCATCAGGAATAGCGTAATTCCTTCTGTCAACTGTTGTGCCACATCTGTGCACTTAACTGAAGTGCTCCAAGAGAATAAGATAATGTTTAGAGTCCAAATATTATTAAGAGCTAATAATATTCAACATATCTATTTTAGACTCACGATCTAAAATAGATTTCGCCTTCTGTAATACAAAAATAGAAGTCCATCATAACCATCCACAAATAGCATCCTGCAACTCATAGAATATGATCGACATGTCTAAAAATAGACATAGTCTAAAAATAGACTTTGCGCCAAAAATAGCCTGCGGGCCTACTTAGTGAAGGCGACTCTTTTCACTAAGATCATCATCTTGTTGAATCTCAAAACTCTCTCTCAACAAGATAGGGATTATCTGCCACCCTGATCCTTTCTCTATGGTATTCGAATTTGCTCCTGGTGAGCGCCTTCGTCAGAATATCTGCATCCTGATCCTCCGTAGGAATGTAAGAAAGTAACATGATCTTCCGCTGCACACAATCTCTGATATGATGGTACCGGATGTCAATATGTTTAGATCTATCATGAAATAATGCATTAACTGAGAGTTTAATGCAACTTTGATTATCACAATATATCACAGTAGGATCTAAGTGTGAACCAAACAACCTGACCAGGATCTTCCTCATCCATATAGCCTCGCAGGCAGCCAAACTTGCTGCCATGTACTCGGCCTCCACTGAACTGAGTGCCACGGATCTCTATTTCCTGCTGTACAAAGAAACTACTGTAGACCCGATACTGAATATCCCTCTAGATGTGCTCTCTCTGTCCGTTGGGCTCCCTGCCCAATCTGCATCCGTGAAGCCATGCAGCTTCAACTCATCCGACTGTTTGTACCACAATCCATATCCCGATGTGCCCCTGAGATACCTCAGGACATGCTTGCCTGCCTTCCAAAAGAGCTTGGTAGGCTTAACCATAGCTTGTGAAAGCTGGTTAATAGCATAACATATGTCCGGTTGTGTATTGACCAAATACATGAGCGAACCAACCAACTGTCGATAAACAGTGGCATCCACTACCTCTGCCGATGTAGCATCCTCTTTCCTCCAACCACCAGGAAGAGGAGTGTCAATAGGCTTGCAGCCTTGCATGTGAAACTTCTCCAGTATCTCCTGGGCATACTTGCCTTGAGACACAAACAGTCCACCCTTCTGCTGCCAAATTTCCAATCCCAGGAAATAATGAAGGAGGCCCAAGTCCTTCATCTCAATCTCCTTTGCAAGATCTACTTTGCATGAGTGTATCAACAATTTATCACCTGTTAGTATCAAATCATCTACATAAATTACAATGATCAACAACTTACCCTCCACCAAAATCTGGTATAGGATTGGATCCGCCTCACTCTTGGCGAAACCAAGTCCGGTGAAATAACTGTCTATCCATGTGTACCAAGCATGAGGTGCTTGTTTCAGCCCATACAACGCTCTTTTGAGCCAGCACACATGTGACTCGTTGCTGAAGATTTCGAATCCTTCAGGCTGCTCTATGTACACCTCCTCCTCAATGAATCCGTTAAGGAATGCAGTCTTCACATCCATCTGATGAATGTGCCAACCCATCTGTGTTAAGAGAGCAAGGATGGTCTATATGGAATAATACCTTGCGACAGGTGCAAAGGTTTCTTCATAGTCAATCCCCTCAATTTGTGAGAAGCCCTGGGCAACAAATCTTGCCTTATACTTCTCGACGCTCCCGTCCGCAGCTTGCTTCACTTTGTAGATCCATCTCTAACCTACCACTGATTTTCCTTCTGGCCTTGGGACAATCTCCCATGCACTGTTTCTGACAATCAAATCATACTCTTCCACCATGGCATCTACCCATGTGAGATCCTCCATAGCTTCCTCGAAAGAGGATGGCTCTGTCATGATACACTTGCTCATTAGAGCCATGTATCCAGTAAATCGGTCAGGTGACTGTCTCTGTTTGCGCTGTGATGTAGGTGCTCCTACATTCCGCGCTGCATCAAGGTTCAGTTGCTCAGCTTATGTAGTGCGCTTCCACCCTCTGATGTTTGGTGCTGCATGAGTTGTTTCTTCCACTCCATGAACCTCCTATTGTGGATGATCCACATCCAGAGGCTCATCTTTAGGAACAAGTAGCTCCTCATCTGCATGCAAGTGTAGCTCCCTCTCAAGCGACAACTTCATGGATTTCTCCTCATGAAATTTTATATCCCGTCGCACGACAGTCATCCGACTGTCCGAAAAATACACACGATAATTGTGGGGTGTTTCTGTGTACCCCACAAATATCCCAACCTCTGCGGTCGGCTCTAGCTTCTTCCTGGCATCCTTCGTCACATGAATGTAAATAGGTGAGCCAAAAATCTTCAAATGAGAAATATCAGGCTTCTTACTAGAAAACGCTTCTTTGGGTGTACTCATGCCAAGTACTCTATGAGGACAACGGTTTTGCACATAAACCACAATGTTGCATGCTTTAGCCCACAAGTGTATGGGAAGGCCCTGATCATGTAGCATCGCCTGTGCAGCACCCACGATCGTTCTGTTCTTTCTCTCTGCGACCCCATTCTGCTGTGGGTTATGAGGCGCTATGAGTTCTCTTCGAATTACTTCTGCACTGCAAAATTATTTGAATTCATCAGAGATGTATTCACCACCATTATCGCTCCTTAGAGCTTTCACCTACTTCCCTGACTGTTTCTCAACCAGTGCCTTGAACTCACAGAACTTTGAGTATGTCTCGCTCTTCTTCTGCATGAAGAAGATCCAACACTTACGATAAAAGTCATCAAAAAATATCACATAATACATGTGCTTTGCTGTCAAAGCTACTGAGAAAGGTCCAGACACGTCTGTGTGAATTCTCTCAAGGATCGTCGTGGCGCGACTATCCTTCTCATGAAAATTGGTCTTCACAAATTTTCCCAAAGTACATCCCTTGCACTAATATGACTGCGCAAGTGTACCCTTGGGAAGCCCGATAGAAATCTGCTGCAAAATTTTCAAAGCGCCATGGTGAATATGGCCCAATCTCCTGTGCCACAATCCGCCCTCATCCTTGCTCACCACTCCTTTTGCTTTGCCTGCCATTGCTGCACAACCATCTACCTGCAATTGATAAAGGTTCTTAACTCAAACCCCTATCCTCCGGGTTTCACCAGTTGTTTTACTGTGCAGGAAGGCTTTTTCCTCGCTAAAAACAACATCATAACCCTTGTCTTCCAACATCGCCACAAAGATTAGATTCTTCTTCAATCCTGGAACATGCATGACATCCTTCAATATGAAAGGTTTACCTAAATCCCTCTCAAAGGAAATGGTCCCGATACTAGTCGCATTGTATCTACCATCATCGCCCATCTCGATGTGCACTCTAAGATCCTTTTCATCCAGATCACTAAAAAAATCTTTGTCTCCAGTCATATGGAAAGACACACCACTGTCAAGAAACCACACTGATCCCATCACACTTGAAACCAAGCATGCGATCAGTGAAAAATCCAGTTCAAACTGCGAGGCTAAGGCCTCTCCAGCTACAGATCCAACAACTTGCTTATTTTTCTTCTTCTGTGGACAATTCTGCTTTGCCTGCCATTGCTGCGCAACCATCTACCTGCAATTGATAAAGGTTCTTAACTCAAACCCCTATCCTCCGGGTTTCACCAGTTATTTTACTGCACAGGAAGGATTTTCCCTCGCTAAAAACAACATCATAACCCTTGTCTTCCAACATCGCCACAAAGATTATATTCTTCTTCAATCTTGGAACATGCATGACATCCTTCAATATGAAAGGTTTACCTAAATCCCTCTCAAAGGAAATGGTCCCGATACCAGTCGCACTGTATCTACCATCATTTCCCATCTCGATGTGCACTCTAAGATCCTTTTCATCCAGATCACTAAAAAAATCTTTGTCTCCGGTCATATGGAAAGATGCAACACTATCAAGAAACCACACTGATCCCATCACACTTGAAACCAAGCATGCGATCAGTGAAAAATCCAGCTCAAACTATGAGGCTAAGGCATCTCTAGCTGTAGATCCAACAACCTGCTTATTTTTCTTCTTCTGTGGACAATTAGTGGCGTAATGTCCGTGTTGGTGACAGTGAAAGCACTTCACCTTGGACAAGTCCTGCTTCTTGCCTTTCACACCGGATTGAGAAGGATTTTTCTTTCCCTTCCCTTTCCTTGCTTTGGTAGCCAAAGCCCAATTTTCTTCATCTTCATTCTTTGATGAAGATCCATCCCTAGTACCCCGCCTTATCTCCTCCTACACAAGATCCGACCAAAGTCGCTCCCATCCCAGCAGTTTCTCCCGACCATTGACAGAGTCCTCGTAACTATGCCAACTCTTCGAAAGCCCAAGGAGATCCAAGCTAACCGATTCCTATTCATCTACAGTAACCCCCACACTTCCCAGCTCATCCTTGCAGTGGACAAACTTAGTGAGGTATTTTGGTACATTGTCGCCTTTCTCCATTTTTATTTTTCTAAGCTTGTCTTTAAGCGCCAAATTCCTCTAGTCGCTTTTGCTTTGGAACAAGTCTATCAAAGCTTTCCATATTAAGCATGGAGAAGCTTAACCATGAAGGCTAGAAACTATGTGATCCTTCACACCTTCCAACAAAATCCTTCGACATTTTGCTGTCTTCGTTTTCCATGCGTCAAGTGCGGCTGCATTGCTAGAAGCATGTTTTGGAATTTCAGCATCTATGAACTCCTTCAACCCATTATCATCCAGCACCGCCTCCATCCTATCTTTCCATGCAATATAATTAGAGCTACCATCAAGGGCATACTCCAATCGCAATTCGTTGAAAGACATTTCAATGAATGCTTAACTTCGACACCAAGAAAACACTACAGCAAATTCGAATTCCACCAGCACAAAACTCAATCGCTTCAATAATTGCAATCTGCTCTGATACCATGTAGAGATTATATAAATTATGTGTTATATATCCAATATTCTCCTGATCACATACTATTTTAACTTCATGCACAATACATAATCTATTCCACCATTGATCATCACATGCGGAAATTAAATCAATTGCAATGCACACATGAAATAATAAAAATTCACACACATTAACACAACTATTTAACGAGAAAGCCTGAAGCTAAAAACCCCAAATATATGTATATAATATATGCCATAGAGATCATGTAACAATCCTCATACAAAGCTGATCATATCAAGCTCTCAGTACAATACAATTGCTACACACTAATCAGGCCCGATCTTGCAAATCCATGCACCAATCTTTGCCACCTGCTAGCCTGCCTCTACTGCGCAATCCCTGCTGAAGAATGGCTCTGAATGAACTCAAATTCAGCCATAATTGCTCATGAAATCCTCATTGGCATCTCCACTGAGTGTTGGATGCAATCAATGCATCACTATAGTCACAACTGATAGTCACACTTGCTCTTTCACCTACCTCTCCACTGGTCTCCACTGAAACTACCATGCACTGTAGTTAACGATGTATTCTTCAGTTGATTAATGAGTTATTATTTAGTGAATTAATTAACTAATTAATTCACACCACTCTCACTAGTGTATCAATCAGTTAGACTAGATACAACTAGCTCAACTAAGTCTAACTGAGTTAAACTAAATACAACTCCACAAACTACTTCTATAACTCCACCAAACTCTGTCACATGATTTCTAACTGAAGTCCTCATGCATTAGCTCTAGTAAACCCTTAGGAATAGCGTAATTCATTTTTTCAGCTGTTGTGCCACATCTTTGCACTTAACTAAAGTGCTCCAAGAGAATAATAATTTTTAGAGTCCAAATATTATTAAGAGCTAATAATATTCAACATATCTATTTTTAGACTGGCAATGTAAAAATAGATTCCGCCCAATATGTCTAAAAATAGAAGTCCATCTATTTTTACAACTTGACCAACCATCCACAAATAGCATCTTGCAACTCATAGAATATGATCGACATGTCTAAAAATAGACATAGTCTAAAAATAGACTTTGCGCCAAAAATAGCCTGCAGGCCCACTTAGTGAAGGCCACTCTTATCACGAAGCTCATCATCTTGTTGAATCTCAACAGAATTTGCTTGGGACTACCCAGAAATGAAGGGTTTAGATCCTCAGCTATGCATCCATCACATCTATACTGATAAGGAAATACGACCCATTAGACAATCTCAGCGAAGGCTAAACCCGCACTTAAAAGATATTATAAAATACGAGCTGCAAAAACTACTAGATGTAAATTTCATTTATCCTATTTCAGACAACAAATCGGTCTCCCCTTTGGTATTCGTCCCTAAAAAGAATGAGAAATGGAGAATCTGTTTGGATTATAGAGAACTGAATAAAGAAACACAAAAAGACCACTTCCCCCTCCCTTTTATTGATCAGGTCCTTCATATGTTGGCAGGAAAATGGTTCTTTTCCTTTCTTGATGGGTTCAGTGATTTGAATCAAATCTAGATAGCCCCCAAAGACTAGGATAAGAAAAAATATACCTGCCCATGGGGTGCTTTTTCTTATAGAGTTTTACCATTTGGGCTATGTAATGCCCCAACAACATTTCAAAGAGCCATAATCAACATTTTTTCTAGATTAATAAATGAGGGACTTGAAATCTATATGGATGACATCACCCCATATGGTGAGGACTTTGATCAAGAATTAGAACGCTAGAAAAGGTGTTGGAGTGATGTATTGCTACTAGGTTATGTTTAAGCAATGAAAATTGTCACATGATGATGGCTGAGGGAATAATACTAGGTCACTACATCTCTGCATCCGGAATATAGGTAGATCCAGCAAAAATAGAGGTAACCCTTCTATTAGCCACACCTTGTACACAGACGGAGGTACGCAGTTTTTTGGGATATGCAGGATAGTATTGCAGATTTATAAAGAATTTCTCACAAATAGCTGCACATTTATATGCATTAAATAGAATTGTTGAATTCCATTGGACTGATAAATGTGACACCACTTTTGCAGATTTAAAGAAACTAATCTCGAAAACACCAATCCTGCAAGGGCCTAAATGGAAGTTGTCTTTTCACATCTCTTCAGATGAATTTGACACAACAATAGGGGTAGTTCTTGGCCAAGAAGAAGACAAAAAACCCTATGTTATTTATTATATCAGAAAAAACCTCACTCCTGCCGAATTAAATTATACAATGAATGAAAAGGAGTTCCTGGCTGTCATTTATGTTATTAATAAATTTAGACATTATATAACTGGCTATCAATTACTCCTGTATACTGATCACTCTTCCATTATATATTTAGCCAATAAACCAATCACGAATGGGAGAATAAATCATTGGTTGCTGCTATTGCAGGAATTCGTAAAACTATCAAGGACTATCCAGGAAAGGAAAACGTGGTCGCAGACTTCCTGTCTAAAGTTCAAAAGACAGAAGACATTCTAGCAGTTTATGATTAGTTTCCTGACAAACATCTATTTGCGGTAGTGGTAAAAACGCCATGGTATGCAGATATGGAAAATCGCTTGACAATGGGAAGGCTGCCTAGACATTTAAGATCAAGAGAACGAAAACTGATTGCACAACGCAGTGCAAGGTTCTCCTAGATCGGTGGATACCTCTTCCATATGGGGGTAGGCATGCACATACGCAGATGCATAAGGGAGGACACGATCTATGACATCCTATGGGCCTGTCACGATGAACCTTATGGTGGCCATTTCACAGATCACAAAATGGGGCACAAAGTGTTACAATTAGGCTATTATTGGCCTACGATTTTGAAAGAAACGAAAAAATATGTCCAAGCCTGCGATAGATGCCAAAGAATGGGCCACCCAGGCTAAGCAGATGAAATGCCATTGCAACCACAATTGGTGATATATCCATTCAAACGATGGGCACTAGACTTCATTGGACCATTCAACCCACCATCAAACCAAAAAATATACATATTGGTTGCCACAAATTACATACGAAATGGGTAGAAGCAGCTGCTTTATCAAGAGCCATGGAAGAATCTGTGATTAATTTCCTTTTTGAGTTGTTCGTGTGCTATGGTTTGCCATGGGAAGTGATAACCGATGGGCACATTTCGTAGGTAATAAAATTACAACCACCCTAAAAAATCACCATATCATCCATAGAGTTACGTCTCCTTACCACCCTTAGGCAAATGGGAAGGTCGAAAGCACCAACAAAGTTCTAGAGGCAATTCTTACCAAAAAAGTATCAACGCATCGCCGGGACTAGGCCACTAGATTACCAGAAGCCTTATGGGCTTATCGCACAACTTGGCGAAACACCGCGGGATATTCCCCATATCATCTAGTATTTGGAAGAGAGCCTATTTTCCCTATTGAGTTCGAAATCAAGACTCTAAGAATGGCCCAAGAGGTAGGGTTGGACTTAACAGAAGCCCAGGTTAAAAGACTCCAACAAATAAATGAGCTAGATGAAATGTGGCTACTGGCTCTGTAGGGCACAACAATCATCCAACAACAATAAGCTAAGTTGCATGACAACCTTACCAAGAAAAATATATTTCAAAAAGGAGATTGGGCACTCCTCTATGAATCCAGATTCCAAGATTTTCTGGGAAAATTACAAACAAGGTGGCTCGGTTTATACGAAATTCAAGAAGTACACAACAATGGCACACTCACCTTGACCACCATAGATGGGTCTGGTTCTACATTTCGAATGAATGGCCACATAGTGCGCCTATATTGCAAACCTCTCACAAAGGAATCTTTTTTCCAATAGGTACGAAACGATCCCACCATCCAAGTTGTGAAAACAGGGGGTGATAACCCCACAACCTCAAGTACATGAGAATTTACTACCGTCATTTGTAAATAATGGATATAATTTCTTTACAATTCCTAGTTCTTATTTTGTTGTACATTCCTCATTCTCGAAAGTGTATTATTTTTCTCATCCACTTTCATTTTTTTCCTTTTTGCTGTTCAAATTATTTGAATGGTTGCTGTTAAATTCAAGTGAACAACTACTGTTCAATCGGATTGAACAACCGTGCTTTTTGTGTTTTTATCTTTTGCTATTCAAATTCTTTGAACGTCTGTTGTTCAATTCAATTGCACAGTTTTTGTTCAATCGGATTTAACAACTGTGCTTTTTGTGTTTTTATCTTTTGTTGTTCAAATTCTTTGAACGACTGTTGTTAAATTCAATTGAACAGTTGTTGTTCAATCGGATTGAACAACCGTGATTTTTATGTTTTTATCTCTTGCTATTCAAATCCTTTGAATGACTGTTGTTCAATTCAAATGAACAATTGTTGTTCAATCAGATTAAACAACCTTGCTTTTTGTGTTTTTATCTTTTGCTGTTTAAATTCTTTGAATGACTGCTGTTCAATTCAATTGAATAGATGCTGTTCAATCAAATTGAACAACCATGCTTTTTGTGTTTTTATCTCTTGTTGTTCAAATTATTTGAACGACTGCTGTTCAATGCAATTGAATGACTGTTGTTCAATTGTATTGAACAACCATGTTTTTTGTGTTTTTATCCTTGCTGTTCAAATTCTTTGAATGACTGCTATTCAATCAGATTAAATAGCCATTTTTTTTTTCCCTTACTATTCAATCGGATTGTGTAATATTCCCAATTAGCCCAAGCTAATGGGAATATACAATTTCTTCTCAATATTTTGTTTCATGAATAAAACTGTAAAGGAGGATCAATAAAGCCCCTAATCAGAAAAATAAATCAATGCCACATGTGAACATGGAAAAATCTGGGCTATTTACATAAGCACACTTAGATGTGAAAGAGACTAGAGCATTCGACGAAGTCAACAGGACCAAATCAACAACACTATCTAGATATAGTGAATCTTCTAGAGGGACAACGCAGTTTTAGTTAGAGGCTTCTCATGTGAATGCAACTAAATCATTGAGATGGTTTAGGGTTTGACAAGACTTTCATCCTATAAGAAGAAGAGGAGGACAACAGAGGAAGGTTGTTGATTGTGCATATTTCTGAGTACAGTGTCTGTTTATACATATAGCATTCTTTGTTGTTTAGCTGAGAATAGTGCTGCTTAGCACTTGGGTGTTCCTATGCAGGGATCCCACCTCTTCCATTGAGGATTTATTGGGAGAGACTTGCTGATCTCATCCACTATCAGGCATTTGGCCAAGCTCATCTTCCAACTACAACACAGATCCTGTTGAGGGTTTGGTTTTCCTTGCAAGTTGCAGCAAGTGGAGGCTATATCTGCTCAGATCTAGGCCATTTTAGGGCCTCTTTTCACTAGGAAAGTCTTCTATCCTGTGGGCAAGAGAGTTCTGGAATTTTGGAGCTGATATTTTAGATCTTGGCATCAGGCCAACTTAGTGCTTCAAGCTATAATGCAGTTTCTCTCCTAGGACTATGTTATTTTCAAGGAGGGAATTGTAGGGTGTTTTGACCCACTTTTTGAGAAGAGATCTCTGGTGCTGGGCTTTGCTTTTCACTTTGGTGATCCATGGATTAGCTTGATGATCTATGTTATTTATAGATCTGATATGTTTCTATTGTAAGCATCTTCAGAAATTTCTGAATAATATTTTAGATCTACTACTTTAACCTCAGATCTACTTTCTGTTTTGCATGATTTGATCAAAACCCCAAGGGGATCTTGTAAAGGAGCCTTTCTAGTGTACAGATCTGAAATGGATCTGATCTTTTGTACACAGATCTACTCTAGATCTAAAGTGTAATATAAAGCTGTTGCAGCTCTTATAATAATGCTGTCAAGCTATTTTGCAGTCAATACATGTGTTGCAACCCTCTTTCTTGAGGAGTTTCTTCTATTTTGTCTTCTACATTCTATTGTATACTGTAAAGGCTTCATCATGGATCTGATTTGCTACTATTTATAAAAAATATGATCTTCATCATTAATCTCTTGCTCATGCTCTCAAAACTGCATTATTTCTAAAGTAATTTGTTGCACATAGCTGCAACCCCTCTCTTTAGGTGTTTTTCAACTAGACTAGGTGGTGGGAGGTCTGTTTACCTCACCTAGTTTGATTTGTTTTTGCTCTCCTTTTGGATCTAGACCCTAGATCCACTGATCTAAAGGATCCAGGAGCTGCAAACTCATTTCAGTGCACATATTTCCAAGGAGTGCGTTATTTCAGCAGGCTTTATTGTGCATTCCCATTTTGGGATATTACAGTGGTATCAGAGCTCCTTTCTTGGCACAACCTGTGTTTTCATTGAAGGGCCAAAGCCAACATGAATTTAGAAGAATATGAGCATCTTACTAAGAGGGAAAAGAGGTATCAGAATATAATTCACAAGAAATTTTATTACACCACTAATGATCAAGACAAGGGTAAAGCCACTGAAACTAGAAGTGATAAAGAAGGAGAAGTGTTTGCAAGAACTCTTTTGCAAGCCATGCAATATATTTCTAGAGAGATCAAAGAGATGATACTAGAAAGGCTCAAGGAGTCTCCTAGAAGGTTTCATCCCAGGGAAAGTTCTAGCATGTCTCACCACTGGAATGATCAACCAGTGAACCAGCCACAAGCTCCACAATGTTCTACTATGCCTACCTTTTTGGCTGTGGAGAATGAAGGGCCTCATGAGAAAGCATCCCTTGAAGAATATTTTGAAGAGTATGAGTCCTAGAATCAGAGATTCAAGGACCACCTGAGTTTTCAAGAGTTTTTTCATCTCAAGGACAAAAGAAGACCAAGGCATCAATATAGAGATGGTCGATTCACTTAGAATCATGATCGACATCACTCTATGGGAAAATTATTTTTACCCAAGTTTGATGGGTCATCCACTAGTTCTACCAAGGCATGGGTAGAAAAGTTGGATATCTATTTCCAGTTGAACAAAGTCCTTGAGATGGAAGCCATTAAAATTGCAGCGCTGCACTTTGAAGGTGAAGCACACAATTGGTGGTTCCATGGGCTGCCTACATTGGGCCATGCCAATGTGACTGCCTATTCTGAATTTACTAGAAGACTGATGGAGAGGTTTGACAGAAAGGATCTAGAAGAACCTTTCATGAGCCTTGCAAAGTTGAAGTAGTTAGGTAATGCAGAATCTTATATCTCTGAGTTTCTGAGATTATCTGTTATGGTTCCTGATCTATCTGCAGAAAGGAGGGTGTACATATTCATTGATGGCTTGGATGAACCTTTGCATGGGTTGGTTAAATATACCAAGCCCATCACATTGCACGATGCCATTGAGAGGGCTAGAGACCTTCAAGATTCCTTGCCAAAATTAAAGGCAAATTTCCAGAACAAGCCCTCTTACCTTTCTAAGGGGAAGGAAGAGAAAGCTACTCCTTCCAAGGAGAGCTCAGTCAAGAAGCCTCTTGATATTGAAGTCTGGAGGGAGCTAAGGAAGAAGATGCTATGTTTCACTTGCTAAGAATCATGGGCACCAGGACATAGATTTGCTGCTGGGAAAGCACACTACATAGAAGTCTTCTCAGATGTTGAGGAGGAAGAAAAATATGACGAACCAAGGAGATGTCGCTGCGCTGACAATGTTGAGGGAGATCCATCACCATCATGACATGGGAGTGGAGATTTTTCTCCTATTGGAGGAACACTTGCATATTTGAGGGGAGTAATTAAGTACTTGACCCTAAGAGTTCATGGTTCAATCATGAATCAGAGGGTATCTGTTCTTATTGACAGTGGGGCCACCTACAACTTTATTGATGCTCATCTTGTGCAAAGGAGGGCCATACCCACTTATACCTTTGAGGGATTTTATATTCTAGTCCTAGGAGATAGAACAATGCGATGCATGCATTATGTTCCATCACTTACATTCAACATGGGTCCTACACTTTGGTGGATCACTTCTTTGTAGTTGACATACCAGACACCAATGTTATTTTGGGTGTTCAATGGCAGATTACATTGGGGAAATTCACCACTGATTGGGAGGCTTTGAAAATGGAATGGGTGGACAAGAAGAGTGGTACACCTCACATGATCAGAGGCATGCATTCTTACCCCTCACCTAACACTTCCACATAGAAAACAGAGATAGATTTGTGCAGTGGAAGCAAGGATCTCACTGTCCCTTCTCTCATGTTCATGATATTCTTGCAAGGGACATTCTCATCTAGTGGCAAACCACCAGGGAGGCCACCAGATTCAGTTTTAGTGGGAGATATCTCACTAATTGATGCTCGAAAATCAGATCTAGGAGGGAAGGGAGCATTAGGAGACATAGCTACAACACTGGAAGGCTTATGCAAGCACCAGAAAGAGGGGGATTTTCCTCTCTCATCATACTCATCATCCTTCATTTCTCATTCTGCACCGTTGGAGGTGGAAAAGGGGAGGTATGTCCTTCCTACTTGTACCTTTGGCATAAGAGATGTCAAAGAAGAGATCAGCAACATGACATGCAATCTTATTGATGCATCATCAACACTGTCCTTGTTGGGGAGTGTAGATCTATATTGGAGATCCCAACTACTGGTGGATTACTCCAAGGATCTCTACACTTGTATGATGCTTGATGACCAAGTGCATGGAGAGGGTTATCTAATCCATGAGGGAGTCATATATCATTATGATAGGATCTTCTTGCCTAGAGCCTCCAAGCTCAAGGAGAAGATGCTACTAAGGGCCTTTAAGGAGTTCTATTTCAGCCCTACCTATTCTATGAAGATCTACAACACTATCATGAGATGTTTTGAATGGGAAGGCTTTGGAAAAGAGCTACATCAACATTTTCTAGAATAAAAAATATATGTGGAGTTGGGTCAGCCAAAGGACTCTATGTATGAGTCATTTCAGTCATTTCTTCCTTCTCTTGAAAAGGGAGAAAAATTTGTTCAAAATTCCATGTATAAAATAAACATTGATGGTGAAAATTCTTAACATGTAATGCAAGCTTTATTTTCTGACTTGATGTATTCTTTCACCATGTTGTTGTAGGCCATGGCTCCCAAGAGGAGTGTTGTACCATATGAATCTCATGGAAAACCTTGGGCCACTGCAATTTCTGAACTTGGCCACTTCCCTGCTATGCAAAGGGAGACTCCTTTTCATGATGGGTGTTTCCCAAAGGTACCAAACATATCTCACACTTTCAGCCATGGTGAGATAGCTTGTGCAGCAAGTAAGTGGTGGGGAAACCACTTACGATACCTTGATTTGATGTAGGCAGAAGATGCACTGCACTGGTACCCTATGTGGGACTTTGACCCACCTCCTGATGCTCAAATTTCTGTTTGTATGTATGTCATTATGCTTCCATACTTGGTTGAGATAGTTGTACTTTTCATGGGATTGTATGGAGAGAGGATGGGAAGTTTGTATGTACCACATGGGATGGAAACTCTCTATGCACCTTATGCCACATGCTTTAGAGAGAGTATAGGACTAACCATGTTTGTTTCTGTTGAGTTCTTGACTCCTTGTGGGATGGATTTTTTACATCTCATGATGATTTTGGAGGAACAACTCATGGAGGCTTAGATTGGTGAACACTTGGCTCATGATGAGATCTTGATCTATGATGGTGTCACCAATGGAGAAGGAGAAGTGTTGCAGCACTCACCCTATCATTTTCTTGAGGATAAGCAACATTTTGGAGGGGAGGACTGTAATATTCTCAATTAGCCCAAGCTAATGGGAATATACAATTTTGTCTCAATATTTTGTTTCATGAATAAAACTATAAAGGAGGATCAATAAAACCCCTAATAAGCAAAATAAATCAATGCCACATGTGATAATGAACAAATCTGGGCTATTTACACAAGCACACTTACGTGTGAAAGAGACTGAAGCTTTTGACCAAGTCAACCAGGACCAAATCAACAACGTTGTCTAGATATAGTGAATCTCCTAGAGGGACAACGTAGTTTTAGTTGGAGGCTTCTCATGTGAATGCAGCTAAATAATTGAGATGGTTTAGGGTTTGACAAGACTTTCATCCTATAAGAAGAAGAGGAGGACAACAGAAGAAGGTTGTTTATTGTGCATATTTCTGAGTATAGTTTATGTTTAGACATATACCATTCTATGTTGTTTAGTTGAAAATAGTGCTGCTTAGCACTTGGGTGTTCCTATGCAAGGATCCCACCTCTTCCATTGAGGATTTCTTGGGAGAGTCTTACTGATATGATCCACTATTAGGAATTTGGCCAAGCTCATCTTCCAACTACAACACAGATCCTGTTGAGGGTTTGGTTGTCCTTACAAGCTGCAGCAAGTGGAGGCTAGATCTACTCATATCTAGGCCATTTTAGGGCCTCTTTTCATTGGGAAAGTCTTCTATCCCATGGGCAAGAGAGTTTTGGACTTTTGGAGCTGATATTTCAGATCTTGGCATCAGGCCAACTCAGTGCTTCGAGCTATAACATAGTTTCTCTCCCAGGACTACGTTATTTTCAAGGAGGGAATTGCAGGGTGTTTTGACCCACTTTTTGAGAGGAGATCTCTAGTGCTGGCCTTTTCTCATCAATTTGGTGATCCATGGATTAGCTTGCTGATATATGTTCTTTACAGATCTGATCTATTTATATTTTAAGAATCTTCAGAAATTTCTAAATAATATTGTAGATCTGATACTTTAATCTCAGATCTACTCTCTATTTTTCATGCTTTGATCAAAACCCAAAGGGGATCTTGTAAAGGAGCCTTTCTAGTGTACAGATCTGAAATGGAACTAATATTTTGTACACAGATCTTCTCTAAATTTGAAGTGTAATATACAACTGCTGCATCTCTTATAATAATGCTGTCAAGCTATTTTGCAGTCAATACATGTGTTGTAGCCCTCTTTCTTGAGGAGTTTCTTCTATTTTGTCTTCTACATTCTCTTGTATACTGTAAAGGCTTCATCATGGATTTGAATTGCTGCTATTTATATAAATATGATCTTCATCATTAATCTCTTTCTCATGCTCTCAAAACTTCGTTATTTTTGAAGCAGTTTGTTGCACATCGCTGCAACCCCTCTCTTTGGGTGTTTTTCAGCTAGACTAGGTGGTGGGAGGTCTGTTTACCTCACTCAGTTTGATTTTTTTTTCTCTCCTTTTGGATCAAGACCCAAGATCCACTGATCTAAAAGATCCAGGAGCTGCAAACTCATTTTAGTGCACATATTTCCAAGGAGTGCGTTATTTCAGCAGGATTTGCTGTGTATTCCCATTTTGGGATATTATAGATTGAACAACCTTATTTTTGCATCTTATTCCTTCCTTTATAGATATCTTCCCCTAAATCCACACCCTAGCTATAAAAGGCATCTCTAAGGAGGAAGTGGCAATTGAAGAAAGGAGGGAAGCAGTAAAAATTACCAATATGCTGATTCTTTGACACTATAATCTCTAAACTGGAAGCTGACATTATACATATATGAAATGAAAGACTAAGCCATTCCTATCTCAATTATGTTATCATACAATACATGATCTTATGATGGTATATATTTCTACAATTTCGAGTAGTACATCCCTCGAATATGAAGAAATAGGAATAAGGAATATTAATTTTATTGACATTATTTTTACTTCTCTCACCATCCCTAACTCTTAAGGAGTTAATGAGCCTCCCTTCATGTATAAATAATAACTATTATGTTTTCATGAATTTTTTTAAGAGAGGATAGGGGGTATTTAACATGATCATAAGGCTTTAACAAGTGACATGCCCACAATGGCCATCACACCAGGGTAATGACCTTCTCATCTGCTTGAATGACAGGAGGTCTCATCATGAGCCGACCTGATCACTCTGTTACAATCCTCGTGAATGGCACTTTGACTATCCAACCATCACACCAGCATAGTGACCTCCTTGTAAACCAAAATGATTATGTTTCAAAAAGAAGTATTATGCTTACATGCAGATTTTCAAGAGAGGATAGGGGGTCTCATTACGAGCCAACCTACCATGTTCATAAGAGCTTAGCAAGTGACATGCCCACAATGGCCACCATACTAGGGTGATGACCTTCTCAACTACTTGAAGGATAGGAAGTCTCATCACAAGCCGACCTGATTAATTTTCTACAACTCTGGTGAGTGGCACTATGGTTATCTGGCTATCATACCAGAATGGTTATCTCTCCACAAAAATGGCATAATAGCTACTTTTACATAAGGATCCTGGCTCATTTTTGGGGTTAAAAAAGCAACCTTGTCGAGGCTATGAATGATTGCTGGAAATAGTGACTCTGCTTATGGCATGACAATATCTCTCAACAATAGCCAATCACTCTTACATATAACTTATCTTCCATTTTTATCCCATAAGCCACTACTCGAATTAGTGATAATTCTAATCTACCACATAAGTAGCTATAAGGGAGATATGATTACATGTTTGAACCTCGGGATGACAACACCAATCATTACCTATCTTAGCCTTGATTTCATCACACTTTATCATTAAAGAAGGACATCATATCATAATAATAGTTATACTATTTTCTCCCCCTCTCCGGTCACTTCTGCACGAGATGCACTTATGACAAAACTTCCAAATCTGACCTTTACATTGTGTATGCTCATAATTACCCAATTAATCCTCATCCCCTGAAACTTGAAAGCCATGGCCTCCTCTCTCACGTATAAGCTATGATTACCAAATTCTGACATCCCCCCAGTTCGCATTCATGATTGGCCAAATCCCTCTTGTACTTGAGGACGTAGGCACCCTTACTTTGATGGAGGGGGTGTAATTAGTCATAAATAAGCAGGCATGTGAATTTCCTACACAAATCCCATTGGATATGCTGATAAGACCAAAGGATCATTGTAATTAAGGTATGAAGTTACTTGCAGAAGGTTGCAATCTCCCTTTCTCTTGCATACAATATTCATTCAAAACAATAGAGCTGAAAGAAAATACAATTAGAAGGAGAAAATAACTTAGGAAAGCACACCAGCCATGGGAGGAAATTCTCTCCAGAATGAACCTTTGAACTTCCTGATTTTAGATGCAGCTAGCGCTATCCTTCAGCAAGCTCGCTGGTTGGCATATTTACACCAGTTACAAGGATTTGATACAGAAGTAGAAATTGAGTTTCTGCAAAACCTACAAGAGGGACAGACCAGGCTTAGTGGAAGAGTTATACCGGTCACAGAAGAAATTATTGCTGAAGTCTCCGGAATACCAGTGGAAGGAGAGAGATGGAAAGAGAAAATTTTTCTCTTACTAGAGGCAGTTCCAACATATCAGGATCCGGAAGAGCCATTGGAGCAAAAAGGAAAAGGGATTAAACCCACCTCTCTACATCAACCATGGTAGGAACTGACAACATTCATTACATGCGATGGACGCCAAGACGTGGTAAAATCTCGTCAACTTAAACTATTAGCTGTGCTTAAACAAAATATTTTAGTTAAACTTCCTGCTTTCTTAAATTCTATATTGCATGACACTGTTGTTCGAATAAGAAGAGCTAAAAATCCCCAAGAAGTTTTCAGTCACCATGGGCTAATCAAACTAATCACCATACATGAGTTGGACAAGTAGTAGATAACCTGGGGAAACTTTGTTAGCCCTGCCACACAGGTACCTGAGGAAAACCATGGAAAAATCGAAATTGACCTCCCCGGGATGAACATACCTAGAAGGAAAAGGACCTGTACTTGAACTTTAGAACCAAGAAGGAAAAGGCTATCCAAAATACTTCAAGGAACCTCGGACTTCATAGAGGAGGCAGGGCCATCCCGCTCACTACCCTCAAGCCCTCAAAACGCACCCTTGCAAGACTATGAGGAAGAGATGGCTCGAGTCCTAGAGCAAATGAGGGCAGGCCATGAATCTAGAAGCCTATCAGAAGTCAAAGAGCAAGAGGAACCTTTAGAAAAATATGCCACTACCAGCAATTCTGGCCGCACCAAGGTACTACCCCACCAAGAGAGATCACAGGACTTTGGGGCTCTGTCCCCTCTTGAGAATTATGAGGTAAATAGTGAAGAGCAGGCAGAAGGGAGAGAGGAATCAAAAAATTAGTCAAGAGACACTATCCTTTTGGAGCAAAACAAAAGCATAGAAACAGTTCCTTTGACACCTGAAGGTGACATTGCCTCTCCTAGCTAGGACACTCATATAGAAGCAAACTCTGAAGCACAAGTAGAAAACACCTTCACAGGAAATATTGAGGTTGGCAACACCGTTCCTAAAAATGAGGATGCTGCTCTGTAGTATACCTAGGGGGGATAATATAGGTCAAAAGAGTTTAACTATATCCTCTTATCTGGTACCTCCTGAGGGCTATGATCATTACTAAGAATTTCCAGAAGGGCACACAAACACTGCCTTTGCAAGAATTAGACATAAAAAAGGTTTCAGAGCATACAAAGAAGAAGTCTACCCTGCCTACTCCTTCTCAACCATCTATTTGCATGAGGACCTACAAATAGGTAAGTGGGGGAGTATGTTGAGCCAGAATTAAGGTATGTTTTCACCCTCTGATTACTTCGAATTGTGATACATTTTTAGGAATTCTTCCTCATCTTAATAATAAATAAAAAGAAGATTTATGAAAATCAAGACAATTGGGTTAACGACAAAAGGAACGTTTTATAACAGAAATTTGACTTATTGTATCTCTGTGTATAGGAAAGTAGAGCAACTGAACTGACATTAAAAGAAAGACGAATGAAAGACAGAGACTCATGGAATCTCAGTAACTCCCAGAAACCAACAGAAGGCATAAAGATAGATCCAAGCTTGAGAACCCAAATGATAGCCACGAGTAGTGGGCTGTCGTTTGGAAAATACCGTCCCAGTGCGTGAAAACGCCTTTAAAAGGACCAAGGATGAAATAGATAGGGGAGTTGAATAGGAATTTCCTTCTGTAATCAACGTATCAGGACAAAACTATTCAGTTGTATCCCTATATTATCCTTCAATTTAATAAAGAGTCTTGATGTTTTGAACAATCATCTTTTGAGTTTTTCATTGCGTTAGAACTTCTGGTGGTTTGAGCCCAGCCCCTAGGAGTTTCCTTGCCAATTTATGTGCTATGCGTTAGTTACAGAATTGATGTTCAGTTATCTGATGCAATTTTTGAATTACCTAATAAATTAGAAATGCATGAGTTTACAGTTTCTCTTTCATCAGAATAGTTTAGCATTCATGCTTTCTGGTTTATAGTAATGCTTTATCGTTGACAGATGTTTTCATTTTCTCTCAACGCCTTTATAGTCGCTTTATGAATCTTAGAGTAATTATTGCTCAATGTTATCTATTTCTAAAAATTAGATCGTTCCCTTAGTACAATAAGGCATCCAATTGTTGATTAATTACAGAAAGATGTCAATTAGTTAGTTTTCAAAGAGAATTCCATTGCAAAAATTATATAAGTAATTGTTGTTCAATTCATTCAGATTTTTGTTCAATTCATTCAGGTTGCTATTCAATTCATTCAGATTGCTGTTCAATTCCTTTAGGTTGCTGTTTAATTCCTTTAGGTTGCTGTTTAATTCATCATTATGCTGTTCAATCATAGGTTTCTCTTCTTCTGAGCTAGACAAAGTAGTTAGCCGCATTATACCATTTCACTTCTCTTTGAGTTGATTGAACTTCGAGAATTAGATAATCCTTTTCATAAGAAATATAGAGTAACTATCGTTCGATCTCACTTTCATATACCGTGCTTACACTCTTGAAATAAGAGGACTTACCCTGGGTTGAAAAATGAATGAGGAGCTTAGTGGTTGCCTATAATAAGCCACCTTTGTGAACTGACACCTGACATATTTTCTTTTTGTGGATGATGTGCTCATATTTCTAGATGGCTCCTTGTGAGATTCCATTTTCTTCAACAAGATTTTGTCCACTTTCTGTACAACTATTGGAATGCTTCCCAATCACAACAAATCCACCATTATGTTTTCAAATTTCTCCATCCAAGAGCGGTGACATGCTCCTCAACTATTTCAATTTGATAACAGGCACATTGAAGAGGGCCTAAAATACTTGGGTTTCATACTCAATCCCAATGATTATAGAATTATTGATTGGAATTGTCTCATAGCTGAAATTTAGTGGAGAATCAACATTTGGTAGCAACAACGTCTCTCTAGAGTGGGTCGACTTGTCTTGATCAAATCTATTTTAGAGGCAATCCCAATGTATTGGATGGTGCTTTCCTAGATTCCTAAAGGTGTCACCAAAAAAATACACAAATATGAAGACGTTTTATATAGCGGGGCAAGGATGAAGGTCACACCTTTGCTTGGGTGAGGTGGGAGAAAATCACCAAGCCCAAAATTTGGTGCGGTTGGGGCCTCAAGGATCTTAATCTATTTGCAAATGCTCTGGCTACCAAACTGGGATGGAAAATCTTGACCTCCAAAAGTCTGTGGTAGGAAGTCACATATTCTAAATACATTTCTCTAGTCCCTACACTTGATTGGATCAAAAGTTCTCATCGCTCTCGAACCTGTTCATCTGTTTTTTAGCACACTATCATAAAATCTATAGTTCTAATCAAACATGGTCTTGCTTGGCATATTGGTGCAAGCACACAGGTCTGAATTGGAATGGATACTTGGTCTACTAGTTGCAGGGAACATATGCTCCCTCAGGACATCAAAATATTCTTAAGCGAGAATGGAACCTCTCGACTCAGTGAGGTTGCAGACAGGGATAACTCTGATTGGATCACACAGGCATGGAAAACACCTATTGACATGAATATCCCTAAGCACTCATGGGGGGTTTGGAACAGATATATCAGGTCCCTCAATACTTCTCATATTACGATCTCAGATAATGAGGATGAATTGATCTAGGCCATCACCCCCAAATGTAATTACACTCCCAAAGCTGGCTATAATTCCCTCACTAGCGCACTTCTACCCCCAGATCAGAGCTGGTGGTGGAAACCTCTATGGAAGTTAAGAGCACCCCCCAAAACTTGTCTTTTTATGTGGTGCATTCTTACAAACTGTGCGCTGACAGAGGACAATCTGGCTAAGATATCCATACACGACCCCTCTTGGTGTGCACTCTGCAAATAATAGTCTAAAGATATCTATCACCTCTTCCTCAATTTCCCTTCATCTCATAATACGTGGTAGCTTATTACTAAGGAACTTAGCATAAATCACCTATGGCGTGGGGACACTACTACCATGGCTTGGAAAAATAGTGGCACACTTGTACCTCGACCAAGGCCCGAAATCTACCCCTCCTAATTTCCTAGGGTCTATGGCTGCCTCAGAACCATATCATTTTCCATAGCACACTGATATCTTGGACCTCCATTCACAATTCCATTTTAGCCCTCTATCACTCCATCCCTAAAGAGGCCAACACAAAGGTAGAAAGGATTATTGTGCCTTAAGTCGTTGAAAAAAATATCCCTTGGCCATATTTTGATGGTGTGGTCGAGATTGATGGATGCGGTGGAGGGGCCATTATGTACCTATCCGACCATCACTTATTTCAGATCAAAATGGGTTTGGGCCTGAGAAAAAACAACTACTCAGAGCTCAATTGTCTCAGATTGCTCCTAATCTTTGCCTTAGAAAAAATATGTAAGAGGATTCCTATCTTTGGGGACTCTAAGATCAATATTAACTGGTTCAATAATATTGCTACATGGCATGTACGCACTCTTAGAAATTTGTTGGATGAAGTACTTTCTCTTAAAAATAATTTTGATATCATTATTGTCACTCAAATTTACAGGGAAAGGAATGAGGATGCTGACCATTTGTCCAAAAAAGCCACACACTTAACATGGGGACAATGGCATATTATAGAATACAAGGTCCCAGATACATATCAACATTACCATCACCCATTCATAGAGGATTTTGAGCCCCTAGCGCCTCCTGAAAAACCTGTCTGAACAAAGGCCTTGTTTTTCTTTTTTCAGGTTTTGCATACAGACTTCTATAGTTTTTGATGAACATATGTCTATGCGGGCATGCACAATGTTTATTTTTGTAAATATTTGTTTTTTATTGTCAATTTTTTATGTTAGCAAAAATCAACCATATAGTTTTGATAGCTTACAGAGTATTCTTGAAGAAAGTATGCTGCAAATGTAACATGTAATTTTCCTTACAATTAATGAAAATTACGACTTTTTCCTTGGAAAAAAAAAGAAAACTTCTTTAGTTATGAGATGAATATGTCAGATGATCCAAAAAAAAACATAAAATTTAGTTTAATTATTTAGAATATAATAGTCAATTATTTAGAATATATAATTAGATATTGGAGACATTTTAGAATAGCT
Organism: Pinus albicaulis; assembly: GCA_034641835.2. Classification (NCBI taxonomy): domain Eukaryota; kingdom Viridiplantae; phylum Streptophyta; class Pinopsida; order Pinales; family Pinaceae; genus Pinus; species Pinus albicaulis. The sequence continues at coordinate 825,034,701 of CM076583.1, forward strand.
AATTGTTGTAAAAGATATGACATCTAGAAATGTGTCGTTTCTTAGGAACTAATTTAGGAAAATAGCTAGGAGAGTTGTTATGAGAGAATTAAATGTAAATGGACACTTGTAAATGAAATAAGTGATCCATAAGAAAATTAGGTTAGGACATTAGCTTATTTAAAGCTTGTTTCTCCTCTTGCAAGTGGGTTGAGTGATCATGTTTAAACTCTTGCAAATTTTATGAAATTTTCTTTTCCTTGTTAATAATTTTTTTTTCTAAGGACACTTATGATATTTTTGTGGTATCACAACAACAATAATGCAGCTGATGTGAAGAGGATATTCTAGCTCTGTAAGCTCTTGAAAAGTTCCATCAAATTGTTCAGTGGTTGAATAATATGAAAAATTTTCAATTCTATTAAGGAAAAGAAAAATTATTATTATTGTTGATTTCAAATTTTGAGTCTCGAATTTTTTCTTTTCTTTTATCAAACCCTTTTTTTATTCCTTATTACTGGATTTGAGAATTGAAAATCAAAGTTTTGATGTGGCTGCTTTTTCATCAATGAATGTATTATCTTCAAAGATTATTATTATGTTTCCATTTGAGGATGGAAATTGTATAAAGAAGGAAGTATAGGATCTCTCATAATATGATCATGGACACTCCTGCCCTCTGCGAAATATCTTTGATCAATGGAAAATTGTAATATAGAGCCATAGGTACTAGGTTGTACCCAGAATACACTTTGTTTCATAACATTTAAATGGTGTAGTGCCTCCTTGAGCCATCTATGCTTACACAATGCATTTTATGTAAATTTTTAACAATTCCCCATTTTCAAATTTTCTATGGAAGCTATCACTTCCTTGTGAGCGATGGCGACATTATCGTACCTATTTTTCCTCTACCCGTATTGAGATTTTCATGATATCATGGCTTCCTTTAATTGCAGTAATTTAGATTGGCTTGTCAACGAATAAGTTAAGGGAATTTAAAGAAATGAGATCAAATCATCAATTGAAGTCCCAATGAACACGATACTTTATAAATTAGAAGCATTGTGAGAATTTCATCGGAATGTCAATCAATGCTACTAGTTGAAGAAAATATCGATAAGTGTGCCATCAACATTTCTCTTAGGCCTAATAGCAGAAAGAAGTAGCAGGACAAAGACATCTCCTACAATTCTCGAAAATTTTGAGGGTAGGTACTTGTAAAGATCCATTTCTGCTGAGAGAAATATAGAAGCTTTATGCAGAGCCCGTGCAAGGATTGATCCTAGGGACACAAATTTAAACAAGAACCTTTGCAGATAAGAAGAAGAACAAGACACACAGTTTATCAGTTCGAAATCAACTCCTAGAGTGTTGGTCATGATCATTGCCCTGATATTTCCCATGGTTGATGCTTTGTGCATGGCGACCAAATCCTTCGAAGGTTTGATATTTTGTAATGGGCATCCAGGCAGATCTGGTGTAGCTGGGAGAAAGAACGAGTGTGTCATTTCAAGAAATGTTGATAAATTTTTTATTTTGTAAATTTTTTAATGGAGGGATAAGGTATATATATATATATATATATATTTAATATGTAATATTTTTTATTGTTGTATTTATTTTTTGGGAGTGATAAGAGAATTGTAATATTTGTGGAGAAATAAGGTGTATTTTTATTTTTTGAATTTTGTAATTTGGAGTGACAAGGTGTGAATTTTGTAATTATGGTGTAATAAGGTGTAAATGTGAAATTTTCACTTTGAGGGAGGGCTACAACTATACAAGTTAATTTGCAAGAGCATTGTACAACATCAAAATTTGAAATTTTCTTTGTAATATCTTAGAAAAGTTGACTAGAGACAAGTGTAAAGCTTAGTCACTTTTCTCTTCTAACGACTATACGAGGGTCAAGGACAAGCTCTGATAGATCGTTTTTTGTGTGTGGTGTTGAAAATGGTGTGTTTTCCATGTTCTTTTTGTGTTGCATGATCCATCTTGGTGCATACATTTATTTTTACAATGTACAAAATGGTAAATTTATTCTCTGAATATGAAAAAATTGAAGGTGCAAAGAATTACAAGACATGGAAAAGGCACATAGAAAGAACTTTAATTTATAATGAACTTTGGTGTGATATATGTGATGGTGATGTTAAAACAAATAAACCTACATATACAACTTTACTAGATAAATGGGAGATAAAAAATGCCAAAGCATTAGCATTAATCAAATCTTCAGTTAAGGATGAAATGCATTTTCACATTGAAAATGCTTCTGATGCATGGTTCTCTCTGAGAAAATTTAAAGATTTGTTTGATATAAAATTCAAATCTAAGAAAGTTGATCTTCAATTGAAGTTTATCCAACAAAAATTGACAGAAGGGGGATATGTACTTGAATATATTTCCATACTTAAGAAGATTAAGCAGGAAATAATAAATGTTGGATTTCAAGTAGTGGATGATAGTTTCATGACTACTATTTTGATTGTTGGTTTTCCTTCTTCATATATACATTTTTTGGAAACCTTACAAGTAACTGGAAAGATAGAGAAGTTAAAGTTTGATGAATTAAGTGAAATGTTAGCTCAACATGACAAAAATTTTGGGACGAAGAAACATACTAGGGAAGATGTATTCTTCACATAAAATAACACTAAAAATCTTCATCTAATAGTTTTGGAGGTAGAGGAAGAGGGAACATCAATCAAAATAAAGGAGCACATAGAGGACAAGGTTGTGGTCAAAGTGAAGGCAAAGGGAAAAAATTCAGTGGAGGAAACAATTATGGTAGATGAAGCATTCAAGCCAGAGGAAACAATTATGGTAGATGAAGCATTCAAGCCAGAGGAAACAATCAAGGTAGAGGCAAAAATCAAGGAAAAGGGAAAAGTAAAGGCAGAGGAAAAAATCAAAGTAGAGGCAGAGGATAGATTGAAGGCAGAGGCATAGATTTAAGTCAAATTGTTTATATAAGGTGTGACAGAGTTGGTCAATATGATGAAGATTGTTGAACTTCTATTGACAAAATTCCAAAGTTTCACCAACACATGGCACAATTTGCTAATGATTAAGAATATTATGACTCAGAATATGTCTTTACTTCATATCAAAGTTTAGAACCAACAAAATTATATGTCTCACATATCTCAAAAGTGATTGTTGTTAGAAAATTATATATTACAGAGCAATGCAACACATAAAATATGCGGAAAATACAAGCACACAAAACACATAAAACCAGAGAGACACAAATATACGTGGTTCACCTAGTTTGGGCTATGTCCACCCCGAACAACCAGTCCTTCCTTTCTATTATCTAGCAAAAATGAAGAGACAAAACCTACAGTAGATCCACTGTAATATCCTTTGTTCTCTCTCACAGTCTCCCTATCTATTTCCCGCTCAGAGAATACACATGTAATACACAGCTGCAACACAATACCCTCATACAAAGAGAGGGGTTGCCTTCTAGGGAAAAAAACACTAAACTAAACATAACTTCTACCGTTAGATCATCTGCCTAATGAACAGCCCAGATTGAATAGAAATTACTATACTTTTACAAGGCAATTTTACATCTGTTTTTAGCTTCGGGGGCGCTGCCCCCAAAACCCCCCACCAAGGGGGGGCTCCATAAAGTCACTGCCGCCCCCCCCTAGACCCCCCACAGCAGCAATTAATTTATAGGTGGCGTTTCTGCCCCATTTAAGGTACAGGGGTCCAATGCTGTGATACAAAGTAAACAAGATAATTAGGCTCCACACCCAACAATCTCCCACTTTGAGACTGACTGTAGCAAATCCATCGCTGCTTCATTTGCTGGACAATGACTCCTCTTTGGACCTGGCTATTTCTCATCTTCATTGTCGTCCTTGAAGACCAATTGAAACTGAGCACATTCTTAATTTCTCCCTGGTTACAAATTTTGTTAGCATATTTGCAGGATTCTGGCTAGTGTGTATCTTTTCCAGCTTCAACTCTCCATCTTCCAATACTGACCGTATGAAACATTACTTGAGATGTATGTGTTTATTCATGGAATGAAATGATGAGTTATTTGCAAGATTAATGGCACTTTGGCTATCACTGTATAGCGTGCCCATATCATGCTTCTTACCCAATTCATCCATAAACCTTTGTAACCAAATCATTTCTTTACTAGCCTCTGTAGCAGCAACATACTCTGCTTCTGTTGTTGAAAGTGCAACAACACTTTGGATTTTTGAAACCCAACTGACAGTTGTTCCACCTACAGTAAATACATATCCTGTAGTGCTCCTCCTATTATCTCTGTCACCTGCCATATCTGCATCAACATATCCCCGTAGAGCAATGTTTGAACCACCAAAGCATAATTCTTGATTTGTGGTACCTCTCAAATATCTGAGAATCCATTTTACTTCCATCCAATGTTCTTTTCCTGGATTATTCATGTACCTGCTTACAACTCCCACTGCATGTGCAATATCAGGCCTTGTGCAGACCATTGCATACATTAAGCTTCCAACTGCTGATGCATATGGAACTTTAGACATATAATCCATGTCTTCTTGGGTCTTTGGGAACATCTCCTTACTAAGTTTGAAATGGCTAGAAAAAGGTGTACTAACTGGTTTTGCATTGTGCATATTAAATTTTTTTAACACCTTTTGTATGTACGCATTCTGAGACAGTGTTAATTTTCAGTTTTTCCTATCTCTGGTTATTCTCATTGTTGGAAAAATATTGAGAGGGGGGGGTGAATTAGTATTTAGATCTGACTGAAATTTTTTTACTTTTTCTTTCTCTAAAACCCATACGCTACTTTAATGAACCCAACTCGTGTATACACGTGAATATCCTTAATAAAAATTGTGTATTACCAGAGATCTCATTATGCAGATAATTCTTTACTTAGATCATTGCATCATTCATTCATTAGATGTTTAGTAAGCAGTAAACATGTGCAGTAAGAACAGAATAAATCATCACACATAAGCAACACTCATGAACACCAGGATTTAAGGTGGAAACCCAATTCGGGAGAAAACCACCACTGCCGTCGTCTCTGTCTTCAATATTTATTATAAAGAAAACTTCTTACAACCATGTACTGGCGCAAACTAATACTAGCATGCAGACACCCACCTGCAGAAGGCTACAACCTTCTCTCGTTTACCAGCCTCTCCTAGAAGGGAGCTGCAACCCCCTGCTCTCGTTTACCAGCCTCTCCTGGAAGGGAGCTACAACCCTCTGCTCTCTTTTACCAGCTACCACTGGAAGGGAGCTACTACCCCCTTACCGAAGGCATCGACCCTCAACACTACTTCAGACCACGTTTCATCAATTTTCATACTGGACCCACTCCACACATTTAAGCTCATCATCTATCAAACTGAAACTTATAACCCCATCAATTCATTCATTGAATCATCAACCAATCAATCAATATCTTGATCTTCAATCAACATAATCAGCAGCATAATCAACATTCAAACAACCCAGATTTGTATGAATAAATCATTGACAGATAGCAATAAAACAACTAAACAGATCAGACATTTTATTCCACACACTTCAGCAAAACCCTAGATTCCATACGCGCTTTTACTTCACTAAACCTGCGTATATACGCGCTTTCACAGAAACAAACCTGCGTATATACGCGCTTTCACAGAAACAAACCTGCGTATACATCTGCACATATTTCAGAACTAATCTCAAATTCCATACGCGATTTTGCTGAAACTAACCTGCGTATGCACGCGCCTTTTCTGAAGCGAACCTGCGTATATATCTGTAACTTTTCAGGACTATGCAGCTCTTCAGAACAAATAACTCAAATCTCCTCCTTTAATTCAGCAAAGAATCGCCAGATCACAGATCTAAACATTTCATAAACAGATCTAGACAATACATGGTCATTTCAGATCTAGAGATCCCTCTTCATCATTTTCTTCATCCATCATTGTATTCATAGATGCATTATTTGTTCAGATCTATTAATGAACTGTAACCCATTCCATGCAGATATACTTCAAAATGAAGTATTCATTCAATACCCAGACACATGCACACCCTTGCACTATGATCTTCTTCTTCTTATATAGATTTAGCCTTTATCAATACCATGAGTCAAAACCACTCAACCGCTGATGGTATTCCTGGACGGGATCAAATAGATAATCCAACACTCAATACTATGGGCCAATACCATGGTTATGTCCCCTGGTTTTATAAATTTAGAGCGCAAATAGGCATACGCTACTTGGCACGTACTTTTCCGCATACATACGCTACTTTTCCTTTACAAACCCGCGTATGCTTTGTGACATGCTTTATTCATCATTACTCTGGCACTTACTGGAATTCCTTTCTTTTGTTACTTCTGAGCTGATCTATAGATACATCATCCTTACATATTTAACACATAGGTTGCTTATCATAGGCAATTCATCAAGTAGGTTTCCATCAAGGACAACTTCATCAAGTAGGTTGCCATCCAAAGAAAACTCATCAAGTCATTTTCCATCAAGGACAACTTCATCAAGTAGGTTTCCATCAAGGACAACACATTGCATCATATTGCCAACAATCTTACTTCATCAAGTAGGTTGCCGTCAAGGACAACACATGCCAACAATCTCCCCTTTTGGACTTGATGGAAACCATGATGGTGTTTGATCAATACAACAGATAGATACATTGAATATAACCATTATGCAAACACCATGATACTCTCCCCCTATTCAAACACCATGATACTCTCCCCCTTTGACATCAAGGGCAAAGGGCAGATCAAAACCAAAACAAGGTTTGTCTTCTCATGTAGAAAGAAGAGCTTTGTAGATCTGATGTGCACTGAAGTTACCATGCTCCCCCTGAGTTCATGCTGAATCTTCAAACATATGACTCTATGACCTTTTCTATCACCAAGGACTCATACTTACATCAAGGATCCAACCAAGTGGATTTACATATATGACTCAAGTACCCAACCAAGTGGGTTTACACATTTTGACTCAACTACCCAACCAAGTGGGTTTACAAATTTGATCGAGTCCTTACATGACTGAATATTACAATTTTACATCATAGGTCTCAACGTGACCTTTTCATAAAATTAAAAATATGACCTTTTGTAACAGTTACCAAAAATACCTCAAGAGAGAGATCATTTTTCAGAATCATCATAATGCCAACAATGCATCCTTTCCACATGACCAATGCTCCCCCTTAGCTTGTGCATTCTGAACACTTTCAACAGCAAATCATCAGGCATCTTCATCAAATATCAGAGAATGAAACATAAATATGAGAGCTGAAACATCACCAGAGATACCCAACAGCACCACAGCTGTGCTAAAGAATGCTGATCCAAGAAAAATTTGTCAGCAACCACCCATACGCGGTTTTCTGTGTATAAACTTGCGTATATATGCGACTGTCCTTCAGGAAATCCACGTATTCAATTTAATCTTCTGAATTTAAGCAGATCTGATCTTCTGAAAGGTAGAGACAACTCCCAGCTTCTTTCTGAGATATTCGAATGCTTCCCTGGAATATATGAGAGAAGAAAGATACGACAATGTAACTATGTTTTCAAGTTTCATGCAACAGTTGTAGCATAAGCACATCAGTAACCAAGCCTTCAGACTCTTTTCAGGATCAACATATTCTTCCCAAAAGGAATTATCATACCAGAACAATCTTCTTCAATAGACAATATGTGTCAAGCAATCACCCATGTGATCTTATCTCTGAATCATAAGACTTCCATCTCATCCATGTGTGAAAACAAAAGATACTTTTCAGCAAAAATTAATAAGAAACCATATATCATGTCATCATCATTTGAGCATGAATATTACGAGAACTAAGGAATAAGCAGATACAATGCCAACAATGCAATCATTAGTATTTAGACTGATGCTCCCCCTAAACTTGTGTTCCTGATCTTTAGTTGTCTTACTGTTTTTCTTATCAGAAAAGCATACGCTTTTGTATCCAGCAGAACTCGTGTGTATACGTGGCTTTAGTTCACAAAACCCGCGTATGGAAAGTGAAATACAGAAAAATTTCACAACTTCATCTCCCCCTGAATTTGTACCACCTGTACCTGTCATTTCTTGTCACATCAGATGCATTGTGAGAAATAAACACAACCAGAATTACCAAACCAACCATGGGAATCACTATACATTGCTCCCCCTGTGATGATACATTATTGATTCCTGTAATGTATCTCAGATCACTCCTACAGTCATTATGAGAAGTAAGCTTTAGAAGCAGAAGACTGCAGTAGGATTATTATCCCCTACGTTTTTGACTGGTCCTCCTTCTTTTTCCATCTTTGCTTGAAATTTCTTATTGTGTGCTGGAAATTATCCAATTTCTCAGATCTATTCATCCTGCATTCCTTTTCTACATGCCCATACTTGTTACAAGCATAACATCTTGAATGACTAGAAAAGTAAGCATAGGGATCATAATGTGTTTTTCTATTCTTTCTTCTATTGCAATCAGCTGCTTTATGACCAAACTTGCTGCATGAAAGACAATATCCCTTAAAGAAACCTGAGTACCTTTTTGTGTAGAATCTGTTTGTTTGTGACTGAAACAATCTGCTTCTACAATTGGCTGCAACATGCCCATAATTATGACATTTAAAGCATTCAACATTATTGATCAAGGGAGAGAATGATTTCTTTTGAGAATTCATGATTGTCGGTTGACCTTTTGTTTCTTTCAACACCTCAGGTTTTGCATTGATATCCTTTGAATCTTTAGCACTTTCTTGTGAACTAGATTCTCCTTTAATAGTTTCATGAAAACCAAGACCAAATTTAACAGAAGGAGACCTTTGACTACTAAGAATATTGTCCAGAATATTAGTACTATCTTGAAACCTCAAGAGTTTATCTTTTTCTTCTAATTTACCTTTTAAAATGTTTACCTCAACATCCAATCTTTGGCATTTCTTCTTCATACTTTCTTCAACCCTTCTTCCTTCTTCTACTTGATCATTCAATTTTAAAATCTCTTCTTTCAACCCATTTTCTTGTTCTTCAAATGTTTGTAGAAGTTCTTCATTCTTCTTATTTGATTTTTCTAGATCTTCTTTGAGGGAGATGATTTCTGCTTCAAGTCCTTTTTCTTCAAATGATTGTAGAAGTTCCTCATTCTTCTTATTTGATGCTTCGAGATCTGCTTTCAGAGAGATGATTTCTGCTTCAAGTCCTTCAATGTGATTGATTACTTCATCGTACAACCTTTGATACTTGTTTATCTATCCATTCATTCTAGAGATCATATCGTGGTAGATAGATTCCTTCCTTTTAAATTGATCCCAATCATTACTTTCACTTTATTTTTCTCTATCTTCACCATTGCATGCACAAGGAAGTGAATTGCAAGAACAAAAATCAATACCTGATCCATTATCTTCATTTTCTGCTGCACATGTTTTCTGAGATATCTCCTTTCTTTGAGTAGCCTTCTTCTTTTGCTTCCTTGCCATGAGCACTTGCAGATCTTGGTCAGAATCTTCTTCATCCTCATTTGACACTTCATAATTATCTTCATTTTTATAATAACTCTTTCCCTTTTCAAGTTGTTTTCCTTTATCATGATTTTCTTCATAAGGACATTTAGCAGCATAATGACCAACTCTTCCACAAGCAAAACACTTGAAGGGAAGCTTACCTTTGAATCTTCCCGAACCTGGTTGGAGTCTTCTCACAAAATTTTCTTCTTCTTCTTCTGATATATAACTTGATTCCTGGACAACTTCCTTTTCTTTTCCTTTTGCACATGTCTTAAAGGCAACTTCTCTGATTTGAGATGGACCTTCTTTTCTCATTTCAAAGGCAGTCAGGATACCATGTAGTTGAACAATAGTAAGAGTTTGCAGATCTTGCCTTTCTTCAATAGCTGACACTTTTGACTCAAATTTTGAAGTCAAAGATCTTAAGACTTTTTCCACCAGAGTAGTATCGGTTATGGTTTCACCCAAATTTCTCATAGGATTTACGATTTCATCTAGACGTAAAAAGAAACTGGCAATACTCTCATCGCTATGCATCCTTAAATTTTCATATTCAATTCTGAGAGTTTGGAGTTTTGCACTTTTTACCTTTGTATCTCCTTCATAGCTTAGAATGATTTTGTCCCATATTTCTTTTGCTGAATTTAGTTGCATCACTTTAACAAATTCTGATTCAGACATGCTTCCTAATAAAACATTGACTGCTTTGGCATTGATTTCATATTTCTTCCTTTCTGCTGCATCAGTAGGAATAATTGCTGGATACTGATAACCTTCTTCCACGATTGCCCATACTTCTGCACCAAGACTTTGCAAATATGCTTTTGTTCGTATCTTCCAGAATAACAGATTAATTCCATTGAATAGAGGTGGCCTTAGAGAAAGTACTCCTTCATGACTTCCCATTGCGACGGATCTCCTTTAAACGATCAAGCTTCTACAAAAGGACCTGCTCTGATACCAATTGTTGGGAAAAATACTAAGAGGGTGGGGGTGAATCAGTATTTAGTGTAGACTAAAATTTTTTACTTTTTCTTTCTCTAAAACCCATACGCTACTTTAATGAACCCAACTCGCGTATACACGCGGATATCCTTAATAAAACTTGTGTATTACCAGAGATCTCATTATGCAGATAATTCTTTACTTAGATCATTGCATCATTCATTCATTAGATGTTTAGTAAGAAGTAAACATGTGCAGTAAGAACAGAATAAATCATCACACATAAGCAACACACATGAACACCAGGATTTAAGGTGGAAACCCAATTTGGGAGAAAACCACCACTATCGTCGTCTCTGTCTTCAATATTTATTATAAAGAAAACTTCTTATAACCATGTACTGGCGCAGACTCATACCATCACGCAGGCACCCACCTGCAGAGGGCTAAAACCTTCTCTCGTTTACCAGCCTCTCCTGGAAGGGAGCTACAACCCCCTACTCTCGTTTACCAGCCTCTCCTGGAAGGGAGCTACAACCCCCTGCACTCGTTTACCAGCCTCTCCTAGAAGGGAGCTACTACCCCCTTACTGAAGGCGTCGACCCTCAGCACTACTTCAGACCACGTTTCATCAATTTTCATACTGGACCCACTCCACACATTTAAGCTCATCATCTATCAAACTGAAACTTATAACCCCATCAATTCATTCATTGAATCATCAACCAATCAATCAACATCTTGATCTTCAATCAACATAATCAACAACATAATCAACATTCAAACAACCCAGATCTGTATGAATACATCATTGACAGATAACAATAAAACAACAAAACATATCAGATATTTTATTCCACACACTTCAGCAAAACCCTAGATTCCATACGTGCTTTTAATTCACTGAACCTGCGTATATATGCGCTTTCACAGAAACAAACCTGCGTATACATCTGCACATATTTCAGAACTAATCTCAAATTCCATACGCGCTTTTGCTGAAACTAACCTGCATATGCACGCGCCTTTTCTGAAGCAAACCTGCGTATATATCTGTAACTTTTTAGGACTATGCAACTCTTCAGAACAAATAACTCAGATCTCCTCCTTTACTTCAGCAAAGAATCGCCAGATCACATATCTAAACATTTCATAAACAGATCTAGACAATACATGGTCATTTCATATCTAGAGATCCCTCTTCATCATTTTCTTCATCCATCATTGTATTCATAGATGCATTATTTGTTCAGATCTATTAATGAACTGTAACCCATTCCATGCAGATATACTTCAGAATGAAGTATTCATTCAATACCCAGACACATGCACACCCTTGCACTATGATCTTCTTCTTCTTATATAGATTTAGCCTTTTTCAATACCATGAGTCAAAACCACTCCACTGCTGATGGTATTCTTGGACGGGATCAAATAGATAATCCAGCGCTCAATACTATGGGCCAATACCATGGTTATGTCCCCTGGTTTTATAAATTTAGAGTGCAAATAGGCATACGCTACTTGGCACGTACTTTTCCGCGTACATACGCTACTTTTACTTTACAAACCCGCATATGCTTTGTGACATGCTTTATTCATCATTACTCTGGCACTTACTGGAATTCCTTTCTTCTGTTACTTCTGAGCTGATCTGTAGATACATCATCCTTACATATTTAACACATAGTTTGCTTATCATAGGCAATTCATCAAGTAGGTTTCCATCAAGGACAACTTCATCAAGTAGGTTTCCATCCAAAGACAACCCATCAAGTCAGTTTCCATCAAGGACAACTTCATCAAGTAGGTTTCCATCAAGGACAACACATTGCATTATATTGCCAACAATCTTACTTCATCAAGTAGGTTGCCATCAAGGACAACACATGCCAACAATCATAATAAGGATCTGTTTTGCAGCTCCCAAATCCTTCATTGCAAATGAATTTTCCAATTTTTGTTTGAGCACATTTATTTCCTGCATGTTAGACCCTGCAACAAGCATGTCATCTACATACAATAACAGTATAATATAGCTGCCATCATTTTGCCTTTTCAGATAAACACAATGATCAGAGTGACATCTAGTATAACCTTGTTCAGACATAAAATTGTCAAATTTTAGATACCACTGCCTTGGGGCCTGTTTTAAGCCATACAAGCTCTTCTTTAACCTACACACCAATTTTTCTTTCCCTTTTACCTCATATCCTTCTGGTTGCTGCATGTATATCTCTTCCTCCAAATCTCCATGGAGAAATGTTGTCTTTACATCTAATTGTTCAAGATGTAAATCTTCCACTGCTACAAGACTTAAGATAGTTCTGATTGAATTCATCTTAAAAACAAGAGAAAATATTTCATCAAAATCAATACCTTTCTTCTGTGCAAACCCCTTCACCACAAGTCTAGCTTTGTACCTCTGTTTTCCTCCATCTTCTTCCTTCAGCCTGTAAACCCATTTATTCTGCAATGTAGTTTTACTTGCAGGCAACCTGACTAAGTCCCAAGTCTAGTTATGCATTAAGGAGTCCATCTCTTCTTCCATGGCTAGCTCCCACTTCTTCCTGCTTTCAACCTGCATTGCTTCTTCATAACATTCAAGTTCACCAGAATCAGTCAACAATAAATAATATAATGAAGGAGAGTATCGTTCAGGGGGTCTACTTATCCTGGTAGATCTTCTAACACCACTTTTAGGTGTTTGAGGTGCCTGTTGCTGTTGTGGTGGTTGCTGCTGCTGTGGTTGTTGATTATTATTATTTTCAGGCACCTTTACTTTTTCAGTTATCTCATCAAGAACCGTGTATTCCTTGCTTTCTTTTTCCTGTTTCTTTTCCTGCAACTGATTCTTATACAAGACCTTTTAATTGAATATTACATCTCTGCTCCTAATGATTTTGTGATTTTCATAATCATATAAGCGATAACCAAAATCATTAACACCATATCCAATAAAGGTACATTTCTTTGATTTTGCCTCAAGATTTGTTCTATTTTCTTTATTAATATGGACAAAGGCCTCACAACCAAAAGGATTTAAAAAAGAGTAGTTTACCTTTTTACCTGTCCATGCTTCCTCTGGAATACCACCATCCAAGGAAATTGAAGGCCCTCTGTTTATTAGATAAACAGCAGTATCTACAGCATCTGCCCAAAATTGTAAAGGCAATCCTGCATGCAATCTCATGCACCTTGCACGCTCCATGATTGTTCTGTTCATCCTTTCCGACACACCATTTTCTTGTGGTGTTCTTGGAACTGTCTTCTCTCTACGAATTCCATGCTCTGAACAGTACCTATCAAACTCTTTGCTACAATATTCACCTCCATTGTCTGATCTGAGACACTTCAACTTCTTTCCCGTCTCAATCTCAACCAAAGCTTTCCATTTCTTGAAAGTATCAAATACATCAGATTTATTTTGAATACAATAAATCCAAGTTTTTCTAGTTGCATCATCAATAAACGTAACATAATAGCGAGAGCCACCGAGAGATGATACCTGAGCAGGTCCCCATACATCTGTATGCACAAGCTCCAATTTTTCGCTCTTATTTTCTTTCCCAACTCTGAGAAATCTGACTCTCTTTTGTTTTTCATAAATGCAATTTTCACAGAAATCCAAATCAACATTCTTCAAACCTGGAAACAAATTTCTTGAGTGAAGAATCTTCATCCCCTTCTCACTCATGTGTCCGAGCCTATGTTGCCATAATGCTGCATCTGTTCCTTTGGAAGTTAAAGCATTAACAAAGTTAGAAATACTATTGCATAAATACAATGTACCATCCTTTTCGCCTTTTGCTATTACTAGGGCTCCTTTGGTGACCTTCCAAGATTTATGTGTGAAAGTTGTCACACAACCTTCACCGCCTAACTGCCCTCTTGAAATCAGATTTTTCTTTAGATCTGGAACATGCCTTACCTTATTTAATAGCCATTGGTTTCCATTCTATTGTTTTACAATAACTTTACCCATTCCAATAATTTTACAGGGTTTATCATCACCCAAACGGACTTGTCAAAAATCTCCTTGAACATAGTCATGAAAATATTTCTTATCAGGTGTGGCATTGAATGAAGCCCCTGAATTTAATACCCAGGAATCAGTAACATTTTTGAAAAAAGAATCAAAGCATCTTGTAACACATCACCTGTCACATTTGATTCATGATTGTTTTCTTGTTGTGCATCTCCTTCTTTTCCCTTCCAAGATCTACAGTCTTTCTTCAGGTGTCCTTTCTTTCCGCATTTCCAACACACTATTCCCGATCTGGACTTGGATCTGCCTTTTCTTGATTTACTGCAATATCTTGAGCTCTTTACTCATTCCATTCTCCTTCCCCTAGACTCTGCACTCAAAGCATTACCCAATGTCTCACCAGAGCTTTTCCGTCGCATTTCCTCGCTAAGGATAGCACCGAAAACATCATCAAAATTTAAAGTACTAGATTCAAAGACAGAGTTACTAATGGTCATTACTAAACCATTCCAACTCTCTGGCAATGAGCACAAGAATAACAGAGCTCTAACTTCATCATCAAAGTTTACCCCTACAGAACTTAATTGACTGGTAACTGTATTAAAATCATTTAAATGGTTTGCAATAGATCCACCTTCCGACATCTTCATATTAAATAGTCGTTTCATAAGAAATACCTTGTTTGAGGCCAAGGGTTTTCATATATTTTCGCCAACGTCTGCATCAAACCCTCTGTTGTTGTTTCCTTCAAAATATTGAAGGCGACTGACGCTGTAAAGCACAACCGTACTATTCCGAATGCCTTTCTATCGAGAAAGTTCCATTCCGCGTCTATCATGGTCACCGACTTCTTTGTTTTTCCGCTCAATGGTAGGTACAGATCTTTTTGATACAGATATTCTTCCATCTACATATTTCACAATGGGAAGTTTTGGCCGTTAAATTTCTCGACCCTAAACTTACCATCTTCCGCCATTGCTCCCACTTGAACCAGGAACCCTTCTTTCCTGCGAGTTTATCAGCCAAATATACCTTCGGCTCTGATACCAGTTGCTAGAAAATTATATATTACAGAGCAACGCAACACATAAAATATGCGGAAAATACAATCACACAAAACACATAAAACTAGAGAGACACAGATATACGTGGTTCACCCAGTTTTGGCTACGTCGACCATGAATAGCCAGTCCTTCCTTTCTATTATCTAGCAAAAATGAAGAGACAAAACCTATAGTAGATCCACTGTAATATCCTCTGTTCTCTCTCACAGTCTCCCTATCTGTTTCCCGCTCAGAGAATACACATGTAATACACAGCCGCAATACAATACCCTCATGCAAAGAGAGGGGTTGCCTTCTAAGGCAAAATACCCTAAACGAAACATAACTTCTACCGTTAGATCATCCGCCTAATGAACGGCCCAGATTGACTAGAAATTACTATACTTTTACAAGGTAATTTTACATATGTTTTTAGCTTCGGGGGTGCTGGCCCCAAAACCCCCTGCCAGGGGGGGCTCCATAAAGTCGCTGCCGCCCCCCCTGGACCCCCCATGGCAACGATTAATTTACGAGCACCGTTGTCACCCCATTTAAGTTACAGGGGTCCAATGCTGTGATACAAAGTAAATAAGATAATCAGGCTCCACACCCAACAATTATGAAGATATTGGATCTTAGATACATGGGAAACACAACATATGAATTTTTGAAGTGAATTCTTTTGGATTTTTCAACAATGTCATCTCAATACAATTTTTTTTCTTTTGATTATACAAGACAAAATCCTTGTGGAAAAGTTGTAGTAAAATTTTCTCTTCCTGGAATTGGAGAAAAAATAATTTCAAATGTTTTGTATGTACCAACTTTCAGGAAGAATTTGTTATCATTAGTCACGATTTGACAAGCAGGACATCAAGTTGTTATAGAGGATGGCTTAGTAAAAATAAATTCCATCAAAAATACTATGAAGACATCATGATAGGATATGAAGATGGAAAAATTCTAAGGATGAAAGTAACAATCATTCCACAAAATTCTGATTTTGTAGGTGCAACAAATACGAGTATTTATCGCATGTTAGATATAGACATTTAAAATTTGAAACTCTCTCTCAACTTCAAAAGTAGGGAATGGTTAAAGTACTTCCAACTTTTAAGAAGAAGATGAAAAATGTGAAGCTTGCATTTATGGGAAAAAAAATCGAGAAACTTTTCCAACAAGTTCATGGCATTCAAACAAACGCATGCAATTGGTTCATAGTGACATTTGTGGACCTATAAAACTTATCTAGGAGGTTCTAGATACTTTTTACTCTTCATTGTTGATTTTAGTAGATTCAATTGGGTTTATTGTTTGAAGCAAAATTGAGAAGCATTCGAAAATTTTAAAACTCTTCGCCAACTTCTTGAAAATGAAGTCAAAGAGAATATTGATTCTCTAAGGGCAAACAATGGATGGGAGTTCACTTCCAATGAATTCCTAACTTATTGCAGGGAAAATGGTAATAAAAGACAACTTAAAAATGTTTACACTCCACATCAAAATGGAGTAGCAGAGAGAATGAATCGTACTTTGTTAGGGATGGCAAGATCTATGCTAACTTTCAAAAATTTAAGTCCTTTATATTGATCAGAAGCAATATATACAAAAATCTATTGAAGGAACAAGTCTCCTACTGCTTCTTTGGATGGAATTACACCATATGAAGCATCGTTTGGTTTCAAACCCTAAGTCAAACATATTAGAGTTTTTGGTGCAGTGTGTAATGCCTTAGTTCCAAAATAAAAATGAACTAAGCTTGATTCACGAAGTTTGAAGTGTACAATTATTGGGTATTCTGATGAAAAGAAGGGATATCGTCTTCTATTAAATGGAAAGTTTATTGTTAGCAGGGATGTGATTTTTTATGAAACAAAAAGAAAGAGTGCCACAGAGATCAAATATATTATACATAAGTTGGAAACTAAGGGAGATAAAAAGAGAATAAAATTGCAAAATAAACCAAGTACACAACTTTGGTATAATATTGAATTAAATTCATCTGAAAATTGTTCATCCGACTCCTCTAATTCATCTACACCATCTGGATCTTCTGGCAGTTCATCTGAATCTCCTAGCAACAGTTCATCTGACAATGAATCTCCACCCTGTGAACCTTCAGTTGATTGAAGAACATTTGTTTATATTAATCCACGTTGCAATGGTGGTGATTATTCAAATCTGAAAGCAAGTGAACATTAACTGCCTAAATTGATCGCTAAACTTTTGAAAGATGTCAGGTCAGATGAACAAAACAAAACAGGAACACAGAGTTCACACAATAATGAAGAAAATTTTGGCTTTATAAAAAATTATTTTATTGAAACCTCCACATACAAAGGGGTAGTAGAACATAAAGAATGGAAAAAGGAAATGATTAAAGAATACCAAGCAGTGATGGAAAACAACTCTTGAAAACTTGTTGATTTTACTCAAAATGTGAAACCCATCGGATACAAATGGGTTTACAACATTAAGTATATTTGGTCTCTGAAATTTCGTACTTTCATCCTCTTTTCCTTTCATTATTCCTCACATTTATCCATATTATGTTTCTCCATTCACTATTTTTCATACCATTTTCATGTTAAATATGGGTCTCCCTTATTATTTTCCAATTTATTTATATTCATGCATTTTGAGAGAATTTGTGATTAATTATTATAAGATTAATATAATTTATTATATATATATATCTCAAAAGCTGTGTGTGCCTTGTAATGTGTAGGAATATTTCAATAAAGGATGATTCAAAGAGATTTGAGGAGATAATCATTCAAGCTCATTTCAAGGAGAAGATCACGATGATATGGATATCTCATCCAAGATTTGTGTGAGGATTTGAAGGGATCATATTTTGTAATTATGGAAATTGGTTGAAAGAAAAGTGAAGTTGTATTTATAAGTTTCATATCTCTTATTCAAAACAACTCATATATATATAAATAAGAGTTCTCTCTCTCCAGGAGGGAGGAGAAGCTAGTAGGAAAAACTTGAGACTTTGAGACTATTATTTTCTAAAGACAATTGAAGATAGAATTTATAATTTACTTGTGCATATGAGTTGAATGTATTTTTGTAGATGAGTGTTTTTAATAGGTGTACCAGGCAAGTTTGGAGGGCCCCCTCACTTAGCTAATTACACTTTGTTGTAGAATAATGTTATAATTGTGCATATGCTAGTTTTTATTCTTTATGGTTATCATATTCATTTGCTATAGATATTTGTACATATTTTCATTATGAACTTTTTTTATGCCCATGTTTCATTTTGTGAAGATTGATCGATGTTCAATGACTAGTTTGGATGTGGAAGGATACCAAGGACTATTAGAGTAGAGCCTCTTCTCCATGAGCTAGGATTGGATTAAATCAAGATTCACTTTCTTGTATGCTTTCTAGATTATCTTTACATGCTTTCATAGTTACATTTCATCATGATTCCTTAAGCTGCTTGGCAATGTTACTATAAAAGGAATGTGGAAGGATACCCCAGACTCTTAGAGTAGAGCCTCTTCTCCATCTTATAAAATAGACTAATCTCATTGACCAATTAGTTATATGCTTTCATAGAGTAAATTTGAATGCTTTCTTTACATGCTTTCATAGAGTAAATCTGAATGCTTTCTTTACATGTTTTCTTTACTTTTTTTTTAGAATAGTTGTCTTGTTATTCCAGCATGCATTTCAATTTTCCAAATCCGAAACAATGACTTCCTAATCTAACTAGATCTAAGGTCCATATATTTTGGCATGTTTCTAAGTCTACTAGCCTGAATTGATAATTAAATATATGCTCTAATTTGGTCCCATAAATTAGGCATACAAAGTATAAGAAAAATGGATACATTGACAAGTATAAAGAAAGACTTGTTGCTAATGGTTTTGCATTGTAGGAAGGCATCGAATATGAGGAAACATTTTCCCCTACAAAGAAATGGAACACCATCAGATAAACACTTGCATTAGCAGCTCAAAAGGATGGAAATTTCATCAGATGGATGTTAAAAGTGATTTCCTCAATGGATATTTATAGGAGGAAGTATATATGACACAACCTACAAGTTTTGAGATTGAAGGGCAGGAACACAAAGTCTACACATGATTAAGGCTTTATGCAGATTGAAACAAGCTAAACGAGCTTGGTATACCAAAATGGATGAGTACCTTTGTAAATTTGGATTTAAGTGAAGTGAATCTGATGCTACTTTATATGTATGCCAATAGGGAAAAAATATAGTGATTCTTTTTACGTATGTGGATGACTTGATCATTACTGGGAACAATAATGAACATATTTTACAAGTAAAGAAAGAGTTGCAAGTTGGTTTTACGATGGATGGTTTGGGATTAATTCACTACTATCTTGGATTTGAAGTGTTCCAACATCCAAACACTATTTTCATCTATCAAAGAAAGTATGCATTTGAACTTCTTCAAATATTTGGAATCCAATATTGCAAGCTCGTTCTCACACTCATGGAACAAAACTTGAAACTTTAAAAATTTGAAGGGGGGGGATGGTGAACAATACTAATTATAGACAATTGATTAGAATCTTGAACTATCTGAAAATTGTCCATATTTATCTTATGTGGTCAGCATTCTTTCGCACTTTATGCATGAACCAAGGGATAACCACTAGAATGCAGCAAAAAGGGTCATTCGATGTATCCAAGGGATGAAAGTTTTTGGTCTTACTTACAAAAAGACTGTGAAATTTTTACTTGGTGGATATTCAGATGTTGATTTTGCTGGAAGTATTACTGATCAGACATCAACCTCAGGTTATTTAATGAACATGGGTTCAACTGTAGTTTCTTAGAGTTGCAAGAAGCAAGCTACAATGGCTACTTCTTCGACAGAAGCATAATATATATCAACATGGAAATCGACATGTGAAATTGTTTGGTTGCGTAGAGTTTTGCAGAACTTGGGAATTCCTTGAGCATAAGCCACATCTTTATTCATTGACAGTGATTCAACCATAAAGCTTGACAAAAATCCAGTTTTCCATTCCAAAATAAAGAATGTGGAAATAAAGTATCATTACATCAGAATAATCATTGCAAAGGATGTCATCAATTCGATATATTTTCCCTCAGAAGATCAAATATCATATATTTTCACAAAAACACTTGGGAGGATCAAATTTACAAATTTCAGGGATGAACTTGGTATCTATTGTAATGTATCTTTGGATCAAATGGGGGAATGTTAGATGATCCAAAAAATATATAAAATTTTAGTTTAATTATTTAGAATATAATATTTAATTATTTAGAATATTTAATTATATATTGGACACATTTTAGAATAGCTAATTGTTGTAAAGGATATTGCATCTTGAAAGGTGTCGTTTCTTAGGAACTAATTTAGGAAAATAGTTAGGAGAGTTTTTATTAGAGCATTAAATGCAAATGGACACTTGTAAATGAAATAAGTGATCCATAACAAAATTAGGTTAGGACATTAGCTTATTTAAAGGTTGTTTTCCCTCTTGCAAGTGGGTTGAGTGATCGTGTGAAAACTCTTGTAGATTTTATGTAATTTATTTTCCTTATTAATAAAATTTGTGTGTGTGAGGACACTTTTGCTATTAGAATATTCCTCTTTTATTTTTATAATAATGGAGAGTAAGCTATTAATTTGATGGGAGATAATATGAGATGAAGTAAATTAAAGAGTATAAAATATGTTTTTTTAGTTTATAGGTCAAGAAGTGCTCTAGCTCATTATGGAAGAGAACACTATCATGTTATGTTGTGTAAACAGTTTTGGTTTAGGTCAATAATAATAATAATAATAATAATAAGTTAAATGATCCTAGATCCATTTTAACTCTAGATCTACTAAGGATTGAAATCTAAAATAGTAGATGAAGAGTTAATATGGATATAAGTTGGTTTAAAAAAATCAAAAAATAAAGATAAATAAATAAATAAAACTTCACTTAATTAGAAAAAAAACTAAAAGAATATTAAACTTATAAAATTATTTTTATATAAAAATATAGTTCCATTGTTAGATACATATTGTTTTCTTTGTATGTCTCTTTAGAATATTTTTATGAATAGTTGCACATATTTCTAGATGAAAACATAAGTAAAAGTTTTAAATAATTATCATACATTTTTAATTGACAAAATGCTATAATAATTTTGAAAATATGGTATAAAAATTCTCATGCATTTTGACATGAGAACGTGGTATCATAATTATTATGCATTTTGAGAGGAGTAATTATCTGTAACATCCCTAAAACCACGTAATTAGATGTGGCATTAATTAAAAAATATTATTATTTTATTTCATCAAGAATTCGTTTAGAAAACTAATTTTATCACTTATGAAATTAAAAGGTCTTTTTAAAACAAGAATAGGCAAACGATTGAAGGAGGGTAGTAAAGATTTTTGGCGGTTACAAAACTACCATAAATTTACCCAATCAAGTATTAACATTCCAACATCTTACTATGTGCTTTTAAGAAAAAACAACATCTCATGGAAACCCTAACTACCAAGAGTAAGTTTTGTTGGATAGTAATTTTGTTACTGCCTTCTTGATTGGTATACAAAAAGAACTAAATTTCAATTGCGTGGGGGGAATATATTGTGTCTAGTTAATATATGAGTTTTATTAATTTAAGCGGAGGGCCCAAGAACGAGCAGGCATCCATTATGGTTAATAAAACTTTCAACGTGGGGGAGTTTCAAAGCATTTTTTTTCCTTGCGCGTGAGATGGAGGTTGAGTTGGAAAAGGAATGAAGTTTCACTTTGGTAATATATCATGGGAGTGTTTTCCATCCTACTTATGCTCGAGTTTTTTTGTCAGAATATGAAATAGATCTATATCCTATGTGTTGATGGTCACCCATTTAGAAAGCTCTCTTTCTGCGTGAAAAACCAAGTGGAGAAAATATGGTATATATGTCGTGGCTGTGCATGTTCATCCGAATAGCATGGTGATATCTTTGTCTTCATGAAGGCCATACAAATTATAAGAGGACATAGGCTCTCAAAGATGGACTTGTTGATTTGTAAGTCTCATTGTTTTTAGCATTGGAAGGTATGGTTGACTATACTATTTTATCTAAAATGATTTATTTATGAGACTTTGTTGTTATCCCGCACAAAGATATAGTTAACCTTTGAACTCACTTGGAAAGTTTTTTCATATTTCATAAGTGTTACATCTCATAAAGGTTGTAGAGTTGTGTGTAGAAAGATATATTCTTTATGTAGAAATTTCTGAATCTTTATTCTTATGCATAAATTATTTCTGTTAATCTGGTTAAGCTTCTCCTACTTATACAAGTTATCAACTCAATAAATTCAAGTTAACATCAAAGAAAAACACATAACAGATCTCTACCAATTCAGATCTAGAATAAGCACATGCACACATAGACAAAGTGACAGTTATTTCTGGACAAACTGTCCCCGAAAAATCCCAATGTAGGAAAATCGGTCTCTCGTTGCTAGAGGGCTCTATTATTAAGAATATTTCTGAATACATAACTCTGGGTTCCAGATCTGGAAAAAAATAGAGAGAAAACTCTATATCTATAGCACCTGGCTGATATAAGACCAACAATACTGACTGATCCACACCCTCAAATGAGATTTACAGAACTCAGCCAGACCTAGGCCTAGAAACCCCAGATCTGCCCCTGAAAGACACTACGTCAGCCTCTAAAGGCCTCCAAATTATTAGCGCTGTCACTGGAAGGGACTGTGTTACCCCAGACTAGGTGACGCAGTCACTACGCTACCCCTAAGGGTCTCTACATAACCCCTAAAGGGTTTCCTGAAAATCATGCTATCCTTGCTGCTACTACTATTGCTGCTGCTACCTTCCTTTGCGCTATATTTCCTGATCTCTTCTCTGCTTCTTGTGTATTCTATACCCTGGGATCAGATCATCCCCTTGGTATAAAATCCCCTCTCTGCAATTGAAACACTTGAGAATTCTTAGCAACCCTGCGCTAGAATATCAACTTAGCTTCAGTGCTTTGCCTCTGTTTGTCTTACAAATGACCCCAAGCCTTTCCTTTATACTTTTCTCGTTGAAAAATCAACTACCAAGATTAAATATTTAATCAATGGCTATGATTAAAATAAATCATATGGCTACTTAAGACAATTTCATCACATGTTTAATTAAATTCACTTTAATTATTTTATTTTCCTAAGCTTTAACTTAGGAAATACATTAAAACAATTAATTAATTTAATATCTCCTAAACCAGATGAAATTTCCCAAATCCATTTTTGGATCTTGTAGATCAGGCGAACTCTAGTCCTTCCTCAAAATTTGGGACCTAGAGCACAACTGATGCAACCCCAAATACATAAAATATCAACACTCCCTCTTAGCATCAAGGGTGTGCTCTAGCAATACATCACACTTATGCATTACATGATTTTGGGCACTGGTTTTGTGTTGCTAAAGCTTGGCCTCTTGCCACTCAACTCTGCACTATTGCTGCCATTCTGTATTGCTACCCATGACTCTGCCACTACCATTGCAACAACTGTACTGCAGCTTCCTCTCAATATGCTGCATCTGTGCTACTCATAGCACTGCCACTGCTGATCTGCTGCACTGAAATTTTAGTTGTTGAGAGAAATAACTGAATCTCCTTCCCAATCTTTGACAGACAAGTTAGATGGGATACATCCTTATCACTAAAGCTCCATAGGCTACAGATCTGTGCTGGCATCTAAAGAACGATGAACAACTACCACTCTACCTGCGTAATTAGACTCCCTCTGCACTACTGAAGTCACATCAACTCCTTGTGCCGAAATCTATCACGCTGCTACTGCACTGTGTTCTCCCTCTAAAGCTCTTTGTACTGCTACAGTTCTGCACTACGTAAGTAGTACTGCACTGCACTACTGAAGTCACATCAACCTATGCACTGCTACTGCTTCTATGCTGCTACTGCTATGCTCTGCACTGCTCCTCCCAGCCTCTAGATTTTCCTCTGTTTATGCCTCATCTGTTATATATGCACCCATTGCTCCAATTGTCCTAGTACTATCTTAAGGCTATCGTAGCTCGCTTGTGATCCAAGAGATGAGTTGCTCAGGATCCGACCTTACTTCTATGTAGCTCCTCTACATGTCCATGTCACCCCACCTCCATGGTTCATGAGCACTCATGGCTACATCATATCCCGACCCATCATCTGCTATAGCTACCTTGGAAGAAGATGCTTCCTTGTCCTTCTTTATTTTTGGACAATGGCTAGAAAAATGTCCCATTTCACCACATTGGAAGCACTTTATCATAGAAATATATTTCTTCTTCTTTGGCTGCTCCTTCGATACCAAGTCTTCATCTTCTTCCTCTTACTTCTTAATCTTGATCAACGCAGGGTTGTGCTGCTTCTTGGTGAACCTTTGTAGTTATTCTCGTCGTAGGATTGACCACAAGCTGTCCCAATCTGGGAGGTCAGCTCTGCCCAAGATACTTTTGACAAAGGTTTCCCACTCATTCGTGACTGCATTGAGGGCAGTCTTGACTATGACTGGATCATATATGGTTGCACCAGTTGTAGTCAGCTTATCCCTAATTGACTGCAATCTGAAGACGAAATGCTCGATGTCTTCTCCCTTGGTCATCATGAATGACCTCATTTGAGCCTCCAACAATATCTTTCTTTGAATTGATTTTCCCTCATACAAGTAAGTCAAGGCCTTCCAAATCGCATTAGCTATCCTCTTCTCAACTACGTGTGGCACAATATGATCCTTGATATTTTCCATTATCAGCCGCTTGCAATGCCCAACAACTTCTCTATGCTTCCGTAGGAGATCCACATCTGTCGACGTGGCCAAGGTCTGCTCTGCATGATGTCTTAGACCATATGCCTCTAGGAAAATCAGGATCCTAGATTTCCATACCGAAAATTTTGAGACGACCTCTAGCCTATCCTGATAACGCAGTCCATGAGGAGCCATCTGCTCAGAATGTGTCGGAGATCCTCTTCTCTATTCTAGAGATATTGGATCTAGGGTCCTTTTCGAACTGGGAACCCTCTACTCCCTCTAACACTTGATTTCCCTCCCTGGAAATCTACCAAATCAACTATGATTCAGCTTCTTCTTTGATCCTCTAACCAACTGCAAGTTTCCTTTGGAAAGAAACTCTCTGAGAAGCTGATCTCTTCCTAAAATTTGTAACTTGTGCTAAGGTTAAAAATATGAAAACTTAAAAAGTTTAACCCCACCTGCTCTTTTGAATTTTTGCAACTTTTCTACAGAATTTTTCTGGATCTGACAGATTCAGATCTGAATCACACCAGCTAGCTTTAGACCT
Organism: Pinus albicaulis; assembly: GCA_034641835.2. NCBI lineage: Eukaryota > Viridiplantae > Streptophyta > Pinopsida > Pinales > Pinaceae > Pinus > Pinus albicaulis. The sequence goes on from CM076583.1 coordinate 825,060,519, forward strand.
AACCAATTCTATTTCTGATTTGCCTCTACGCAGTAATTGCGTGGCCTTGCTAGGACATAACGTTGGATAGCGTCACCCTTCCCTCTCCTTGAATCTCCTCCTAAAAACTACGCTGTCCCTTTAGATCTGCTTTTCTGTAGCCTTTCTAGCTTTTTTCTGTAGCCTGATCCTTCAGATGCTTCAGCTGGTGACCCTTCTAGATCTGCAATTGCTCTGATACCATGTAGAAATTTCTTAATCTTAATTCTTATGCAGAAATTATTTCTGTTAATCCGGTTAAGCTTCTCCTACTTATGCAAGTTATCAACTGAATAAGTTCAAGTTAAAATCAAAGAAAAACACATAACAAATCTCTACCAATTCAGATCTAGAATAAGCACATGCACACATAGACAAAGTGAAACAATTATTTTTAGACAAACTGTCCCCGAAAAAACCCAATGTGGGAAAACCGATCTCTGGCTGCTGGAGGGATTTATTATTAAGAATATTTCTAAATACACAACTCTAGGTTCTAGACCTGGAAAAACCTATAGAGAAAACTCTAGATCTACATCACCTGGATGATCTAAGACCAACAATATTGACTGATACACACCCTCAAATAGGATTTACAGAACTCAGCCAGATCTAGGCCTAGAAACCCTAGTTCTGCCCCTGAAAGACCATGGGTCAGCCTTTGAAGGCCTCCAAATGCTTAGCGTTGTCACTGGAAGGGATTTCGTTATCCCAAACTGGGTGATGCAGTCACTACGCTGCCCCTAAGGGTCACTGCGTAACCCCTGAAGGGTTTCCTGAAAATCACGCTGTCCTTGTTGTTGTTGCTGCTGCTGTTGTCTGCTGCTACTACTGCTGCCTTCCTCTGCACTGTCTTTCCTGGTCTCTTCTCTGCATCTTGTGTATTCTAGACCCCAGGATCAAATCATCCCCTTGGTCTAAATTCCCCTCTCTGCAATTGAAACACTTGAGAATTCTTAGCAACCCCGCCCTAGAATCTCATCTTAGCTTCAGTGCTCTACCTCTGTGTGTCTTACAAATGGCTCGAAGCCTTTCCTTTATACTTTTCTCATTGACAAATCAACGACCAAGATTAAATATTTAATGAATGTCTAAGATTAAAAGAAAGCTTGATCCGTGTGACTTTAGACAATTTCATCACATGTTTAATTAAATTCACTTTAACTATTTTATTTTCCTAAGTTTTAACTTAGGAAATACATTAAAATAATTAATTAATTTAATATCTCCTAAACCAGATGAAATTTCCCAAATCCATTTTTGGGTCTTGTAGATGAGGTGAACTCTAGTCCTTCCTCAAAATTTGGGACCTAGAGGAAAACTGATGCTACCCCAAATATACAAAATATCAACACTTTATGTAAATTATTTGGAACGTTATGCTTAATATATGTGCATTAATTTCTAGAAAAGATGGAATATTATATTAAAAGAAAAAGGATCCTTGCCATATAGCTTATTTTTCTTAAAAATGGAGATAAGTTAAAGAAGGAAATTTGTGAAAATATTTTCATGGGTGGTGAAAAAAAGAAGAGAAAAGTTAATTATATTAAATTTCTTGGAAGGGAATGTCATGAATCTCTATGCATATATTAGCCATGTTGATTATTTAAAGACTGCAAGGATTTTTTATTTATTTTTAAATATGCATATAAAACTTGTTAATACAATAACAAGAATGCATGATTGTTCTTGAAAATATTATGTGCATTGAGGTAAGGGAGATGATGTTAGAAAAAGAACACATGTTACATGCATAAAAGGATAGTCATTGTGAGAAAGAAAATATGTTTTTGGGTATATATATATAAGGAAAGTTACTATGTGAGTTTTCTTGAAAAGATTGCATGGCAAGATGAATTGTGTCAAATTTCTTGATTTAAGGTTAAGTTAACCTTGTTATGGTTGCCTAGTTTTATGCATAAAATATGGTTATCTATGATAATTTCTTGAAAGGGAAGCATGAGAAACATGCATGTAGAAAGACAAAGAAAATAGGTTATCTTAACTTCCTTTTGAAGAAGAAGAAGTATGTATTTGTTTACAGGAAAATACTAGTTGATAATGGTAGAGTTATAAGAAGGGAATATGTGTTGCATACCTTAAGAAGAACTAATTATGATAAGCTCTTGCAGGCACAAAGAATAGCCATTGTGTTATAGAGCTATCTTCTTTGTATGGATAGAAGAAATATTGAATTATGTTTCTTTAAGAAAAATATATGTGATTACTTTTATGCTATCAAAAATATTATGTTAGTTTCTTTTGGAATACTATCATGTATATGCATGAAATATTTGTATTAGATTTCATTAGAAAGAATATAAATTTGTATGTGGGAAATGATAACATGTTGTAATAGCCTACCATGGAAAAATTTTCTTTGGGAAAGAAGATAAATTACATGCATAAAAACCATAGTAATGTGTTGGTTTCATCAGAATATATATATATATAGATATGGGTAATGTTGGTATAATATTTGAAAAATAAGACATGTATTTGTATGCTTTATTGCATTATTTTTATGGAAAATAAAACATGTTTTTGCATGATTTATTGTGTTAAGCATTCCTTTGGGAAGATTCTTTTGGAAACTATAGGCATTTGCATGCATAGGAAAAAATTTCGTTGTGGTTAGATTTCTTTATGTATTTGCATGCACCAAAAGTAATAGTTTAAGGGTTAGTTATTTAGATAAAGTTTATGTAATTCACATGTACGAAGATTGTAACTAATGTATTAGTTTCTTTTAAAGAAATTCCTGGAAGTTGTAGCTATTTGTCTTGCAAGAAGGCGGGCTTATGCAAGGGAAATATCAGTTAATGTGATCTCTTATAACTATCACATATACAATGTTGTTAAAGGAAGCATGTCATGATATTTACTTGCATGTCATGAATGTACATGAATATATGGATAAGCATCACTTGTATAGATTTGTGAATGGGTTGATTTATACTTTATGAATCCTGACATCAATGTATGTTGTAGAGAACAATAGCAGGAAATGATGGTGACTTGTGAAAGGTATATATTATGCTTAACATGGTGGCAGGTTCATGAAAATACGTGTGAGATGTAGGATGGTCTATTATAGGTGCAACCATGCCACCAAGATATGAAGATTAAAGATTCATGGTAAATGTTATAATAATGGCTGTAATGGATATATTTTTATTTAAATGATATTTCCTTGTAAGATTTGTAACAATGGTTAAGGTATGGTCTCCCTTATAAGCCATTGAATGTGGGCTGAACACCCTCATGAGCGTTTAATAATAAAATTAAAGGTTTGTTGGTTTTCACCCTACGGGGTTGTTACAGAGCATTTTGTCATTGTCCCTGAAATCCCCATCCCTTACATTGGAGGACTATTTCTGTGACTTCTGTATAGTGTCATGCTTGCAAAAAGTGTCATTGCATCCCTTGCCATGAGAAGAACATTTCCTCTGTTGACTATTCCTCAAACAGACCATAAAAAACACATGATTTTGGGTCAGCGTTGGCAGATAGTTATGGCCTCATTCCCATAGAGAAATTAGCACTGGGCCTCATGCCCATCAGCGCTCTGTCTCAGTGGGCTACCCGTGCTGAGCTATTTTTGGAAAGTTTTTTAAATATAGAAGCGATGCTTCCATTGCCAACCACTTCATGAGCGGAGTCAGTATAGGTTTTTCGAATGAATAACGTCGAATATCTTCCTTTGGATTTTTGTTTCCTACTTTTGAGCAACCTTCCAAAGGATAAGGCCTCCCTTCCACCATTTGAGGGATTCCAACCTCCTCCTCCTCTCCTATAATACATCTCTCTCACATAGATGCTGCTAGCTGAAATTTTTGTACAATAGCTGAAATGGTTGAATAACTGAACAATATGAATAAGCTGGTTTGAGACAGAGTAGAGAGAGACCTTGTTATGCAGAATGATGGATTACGGATAAAAAATTCTTCCCTAGATGTAGTTCTCATCTAGAAAAACATGTTAAATATGTTGTAACTACTTTTCCTAACTGTAAATAAACACACAGAACAGATCAAAGAACTTACTTGGAGTCCAAGCGCTTCCTATTCTCCTTCTGTTGATTTTTTTGTAGCTTTAAATCCAAGCTAGATGTCCGAAAATATTTCCTGCAAGAATGAACACTAAACAACAAAATATATCAATAATACAGATGTTTATTCAAGTTATTTAGTTAAATCAATAAAACATGAACCATATGCATCAACTAAGAATTCATAATATGAAATACATGAGCTTATACAGATACATATGTGGGAAAGTAAGCAGCAATATTTATTAATGGATAGAAGGGAAGGTTACAACCCAGTGATTGATTTAGTGTCACCATCTCTAGCAACATCCCAGCCTCATCACAATGCACATCTCTTCAGTAGCATGTCACTCAAATCAATTCCTCAATTGAAATTCCACCAGCATTTCTCTACTCAAATTCTTCCTTCTCAAACACTAAGATTTGTGCTAAATTTATCGAGGAGCTGAAAATAGCTTTATAATTAATGACTTTCCAATAATAAGAAAGACATGTTCCCAGTATCAGAGGTATAAAATGGACACATGGATTTGAAGTTTGACATATGTGAACTCTTCTAGAAGGCACTGACCAAGTGGAGATTTCGGAACAATGAGAATTTCGCTCCCAATGTTACCAACACACCCTTGAATTTCGGGAAGTGCTTTGAAGAGCACCCTTGAGTGGGGTTACTTGCATATGAAATGCACTTAGTCCCTTTAGAGGTAGCGTTGGTGAGCTCTCATATGATATATTATAAACTTCAAACCTTGGAAACATTTAGAGATGAAAGTCATGGATGATTTGTCTTGTTCTTTGTCTTAGGGCATATAACAACTGAAATGATAAGGGATGATAGACCCTGTTAGCCACCTATAATAATTTTTCAAAACAAACAGGTGGCTAAATACGTTTCTAAGCCTTCAAGAGAAACATTTCCTTTGTAAATCTATCATTCTTGAAGCCTTCATGTGTTTTCTATCCTTCAGAGAATATTCACTGTTGTTTCCATTAATGTTGACCGGATAAATCAATTTGCGGACAAGATCGATCTCCCTAGTACCAAAAGGTAATCTAGTAACAAACAGCCAAACAAAACTATCTTTCTCTAGACATATGCGATTTAAAAAAGAATACTATAAAGGTGTTAAGGTCTTACCGTAGATCCAATGCTTGTTCGAAGTAGTTGTCCTTCGGTCACTTGAAGGAGATATCTTTAAAGACCTGCAATCACAAACAAGAAAACATTAAATAGCACCTACATAGTAAATATTATAAATCATGCCTATCATGGTGATCGAGGAATCCATGAAATTAACAGTTAATTAACAGCTTATTGAGAAAAATGAATTCATTTGTATTAAATTTGAATGAAAGAAAACCTTACAACCTTAGCCTTGATGTTGAACAAGCCTTCCCGGGGTCCAAAGCAAGAATCTCCTCTACTCTGAAAAGCCTTGCACTCTTCCAACCAAGACAGCTAGAGGTATGTGATCTTTCCTCACAAATTATTAGTTAAATGAGTCTAAATCCCAATAGCACTTTACCTCAAACAATTCTAAAGCTTGAACTCCCTTTGAGGCTACCCAAGGCCTCTTTTTATAGAGAAAAAGAGGAGGTTTCAGTTCCAACTATGAATCCTCCTTCAAAGGGATAAGCTCCTCACATCAAGGGGTTAGCTCCTTAAGGCATGGGATGCATGAATGTAAAAAGAGCGAACTTGCCACCACAAGATTCCTTCCAGAAGCTTCTAGAAATGACTAAAAGTGAGATTTTGGGTTTACTTTACGCCTTTTTAATATTTTACAGGGGTCCACACTTTTAACACAGAAAAAGTGCGTTCAGGTATGCAGGAGTCATGAACATTAGGTGCGAGACCGCAGGTAAGACAAAGAGAAAGTGTGATACCAGATTTTTAGAGATTTTTGAGAGCTTTTCTCTTATTTTTAAGGCTTGACATGAGGAACTGATGTGTTAGACTTGCAAAGGAGGATGTATGAGTGATAATGAGCTCATACAAATAGCAGAATGTCAAGATGACAATTTTCAGTGTAACAATTAATAAGCCCTGATGTTTATCAAAGAAAAACTATTCAGGGGGCTCCATTTTCCATCATTTCACTTCGCTAAATTACCCTCCATATTCCCAATTTTCCCTTATAATATACCCCTCAATAGCCCATTTTATGCAAAATTCCCCTTTAAAACCTTGTTTTCCCCTCATAGCTGGTTTAAAATCCCCTTCCTCACCCTATCAGAACCTTCATTTAGCCTTAAAACCCCTCTTTTAGGCCTGAAATAGCCTCTTTTGCATTATGGATGTATTAGCCCTGAGGGCTTAGAATCCCTTAGCCCCTCCTCCACATATAACCCGCACTACGACCAAGCGCTAAGGCCTAATCACAATCGCAAGTTTCTTCTTTCCCGAATTTCCGTTCATCCTATTCCCTCGATGTGATAAGCACATTCCTCTAAACCCATGGTCCCGCTTGCTCCCACAGGACCATGCCTTGGCACCTATTCCGGTCCCACCCCATCGAATCGGTAAATTTCAATCCATCGATCCCTTTCCTTTCCTTCCGCGAAGAGTGATCTCCCGATGCGATCCCAGCCGTCCACCAAGAAAATCAGACGATTCACGCACAACTTGAACACACCCCTCCATCGCATCGCAAAACATAAGCTTTCCTGACGATTTGATCTCGGTCGTTGAATACACAAGAACCAATAACCCATAACCCATAGCTCTACCCATAACCCTTCGTCATCGCCCTTTCGATTGAGATCCAGTCGTTCATTCATGCAAGATTCGATGGTTCACACTTAAACCACCGTTCACCCTGTGACAAACCTCCTTACGTCACTACCAGGCCCCACCATTTGTTTCGCCCCACGCATCTTGCCTCCCGTCGCGTGCTATCCACACCGTCCGATCAATACCAAGAGATCCGATGGCTTAAACTCCGTTTCACAAAATTTTTGCGCCCAAGAGCTAACATTTCAAAATTTCGTGAAATGGGCGGTTTTAGAAATCCACGTGGTGATTAGTGTATGGAATCACGTTCCAAAAGGCAATACCGCCTCCCCCACATTTCGCCGCATGAAAACCATTCCCGATTTTCTGCCAAACCGCCGCCCTCCGCATCATTGCCTTTTGCGTTTTTTCCCAGTCGTCAATCTCTAAGATTGGACGGTTCTGATTTAATCTTGCCCCCATTCGTTTTCCATTCATCTGATCCCCCAAATGACTTCATCGACAAATCCCCATCGTTGATTGTTCTAATCCAATGGTCCACAACTCACGTCACACCCAAACTCCCATCAGACCTATTTTCGCCTTCCGCCATGATTTTCATCACATCTTCTGCTGCATCCACCTTTTTCCATCATTGCTCCTCCATCCCCATGAGCCATTGAAGCAGTTTCCCCCACTCCCGCTGGTTTTTATAATGTGCTTTCATTGTTTGCAGGTTTCAAAGGATGGTGAGTTCACACTATCTCCATAGTCACAGTCATGGTGATATACAGTGCTGAGAGACCTTCATAGAGCTGAAGATCACAGCAGAAGACACCACTAAGGAGGGTTAAAAGCATGTTTACCAAAGATCAGTGTTATTAACCCTGACATAAACCCTCCAGCGACTCTGTAACCTATATATTCATACAAAAAAGTTAGCGAAAGTTTAAAGTGTATCAGGAAGAGATTAAAGGGTTAAAGGCATAATATTGAAGATTAAGAAGCCTAATCCACAGTCAGCACAGCTTAAATACAAATCATTGATCACAGCAGCGCAGAGGATATATCAGCAGGACATTCCTTTTACTGAATAAAGGACCAAATCACTAATACCCATTCTCTATTCTTCATCAAGCTCCAGAGTAGTTACTATTCTGACAAGAAGTCCTAAAAACTGTCAGTGCATTAGTTACAAATCATGGAAGACCTGAAAGGAAAATCTTCACCCTTTCTTGTCACAGAGGATAAAACAGAGTACTACAGCCAGGAAAGTACTTCAAGAGCACACCCTAGAAGTTATTGTCAACCTGACAAAGACTTCTAAATTGACTACAGGGTATTGAAAGTTAATGTAAAGATATTAAAACAGAATGGGCTTCGAAGACATTTCTCCCTCTGTTTTAATGAATCATTTAAATCCTATCTACCACTACTATCACTCTTTCACCTATAAGAACCCATGATAAATACATTGTAATTGTGGGTTGGTTATTGAAAAAACACTGATTGTAAGCTATTTTAGTGAGCTAGAGTTCTGTGAGTAGTAGTTGTAAATAGGCTGGGAGATGATTTATAGATGATATTGAGCTATTGGAAAAGAATTTATGTGACTGGTTTTGCTCTTCTAATATGACAAGCATGTTCATTGGATCCTAATATAAATCAGTGGTGATGTGCCCCTTCTTTGTTATTGTTTTCTCTCTGTTTTACATCATGTTCCATTTTCTCTGATAAGAAATAGTAAATTTAGCTTAGGATATACTGCTGCAAGTACCCTAATGCTTCCTGTAATTTCTTATCTTTATGTTTTATGCTATTTGTGTATCTAAGAACAAATTCAATATAATTTAACCAGTCAAAGAGTTTGTTTTCCCATACTTACTGATGTATGAATTTAGAGTTTGTTTCTTAGATGTTCTTGTTTGGTTCTGCTGAAAGAATAGGAGAATAGGGGGATTTAGTGATTATCCTTGTCCCCTAAGTTCCCTTTCCAACAGTTAGCCTTTCTAAGATCCCTTTGAGTTGAATGCCAAAAGCAGAGAAGGTTAAAAGTCTTTCTCTGATCTTAGACTTCACTCTGTGTTAAACTTAAGTGTCTTATACTGTATGAAAGCGGTTATGAGGACTGCTGGATTGTCTCCCTTGAAGAGTATGCCGAAATCAGGTTAGGTTAAAAGTCCTTGCTTGATCTTAAGTTACCCTTTGTGTCTTTACTGAGAGTTTCCTTTGTGAGTATGTCAAAAGCAGGATAGGTTAAAGGTCCTTACCTGATCTTAGGCTGCACTTTGGTTTCTTTCTTTCACCTCATTTCTTAATGTTCCATCTCACCATACTATCATCTTAAGAGATCCTCTGTTTTAGATGACTAGCCCATTGAAAGCCTTGGATATTTGAATTGCAAGTAAACCCTTTCATGACCCCATTTCCCAATGGACTTGTGTTCTCTTTGAATTATCTCCCCATTGCCGAAAATCCTTCACTATGCATTCCTTTACATCTCACTAACCCTTCTTTCATGTTTCCCAACCAAACAAACAAAAAGAAAACCTTGTGCCCTATAACTAGCCTAACACCTTAAATTGAACATCTAAGATATACATTTCTTTACCTTTATAGAGAGATCCCTCTCTGGATCCAGGAGGGCTAGATCCTGAGATCCCAAAGTGGTTTGATGTTGTCTTGTCTTTTGGTATTGCAAAATCTGCCAAATCACAGGTTCCACAAGATAATGGCGACTCCACTGGGGAATTCTGAGTGAATTTCATCTTAGATACCCTTAGGATCTTAGAAAATCCCCTGATTCAAGAATATTTGGTGTGCTATCTAGTTGAGTCCCCAACATAATGGCAACTCCGCTGGGGAACAAATCTGAGTAGACAGTTATTTTAGACATCTTTGAGAGCTCAGAGGACCAATTAGCCTCAATTTGGTATAGATTTCTGATGGTGGACAATAGCCTGCTTCAAAACATTTTAAACCCTCCACCTAGCAAGTCCACAGTTCCTGAATGACCAAAAGACTCCACTAGTGATCAATAGGCCTGCTGATTATCTCTGTTTTCACAAGACTCCACTGGGAGACCAGTTTCATCACAACATCATCCATACTAAAGGAAACACACAGGATTAAGCTTCTTTGTTTAAGGATAGTTTGCCTCTTGAAGACTGTCATATCTGGCTACTTCCCTCCTTTCTTGATCTGAAACTTAACATACTAGCTTTAAGAAAAATCCATACCAGAGCTTATCCTGATCCAAATCTCCCTGAAATAGTTGACAATACAGAAATAATTCTTTGGAAGTCTCTCACATCTAGGGATCCAACTATTTTTGGACCCATTCATAAAGCTAACTCAGCACCTGAATAACTTGCAACTCTATCAGATACCCAAGTTGATGTAGATTTATCAAGTAATTTACCAAGAACTAAGTCATTCAGTGGTATATATCAGATATACTTTGAGCCTCCAAGTTCACCACCGCATAGTGGTCAACGTATTAGTGACAGAGGAACCCCTCCATCAACACCTCTTGACATCCACCTCATTCATAACTTGGGTCTCTCTCACCCTAAGTCTGATCAACAGTCTGTGGTTGGTCCAAGAATTTCTGTCATCCCCATACCTGCTGTCCAATCCACTCCTTTCCCCCCACAAAACACTATCATGGCAGCATGGAATGCTCCCCTAGTGTTGCCACAACCTCTGGTTACTATACCTAATGACTATCAGTCTAAAATTCCCCATTTCACTGGAAAATAATCTACCACAGCTCAACAACATGTAGATAGGATGGAAGATGCTTTTGATTATATGGAAATAGAAGATGAGACCATTAAGATGAGAATATTTTCTCAAAGTTTAGGAGGAGAAGTAAAAAAGTGGTTTAAAGGCTTAACTCCTAATAGCATCAATGACCTTCCCTCTTTACATCAAGCTTTCATAAAAAAATGGGAAATCAAAAGCAACCCTCTACAAATATTAGCAGAGTATAAAGGTATTAAAAGAAATCAGGGAGAGAGTGTTCATGATTACTCCACCAGGTTTAGCAGTGTCTACAATGCTCTTCCACCCCACATGAAACCTCCCCAAGGATTGGCCTTAGTGAAATATCCTGAAGGTTTCGATGTTGATATGGCCTATCAACTAAGGGAGAGAGACTATTCAACTCTAGAAGACATACATAAGGGAGCTGTGAGTGTAGAATAAAACTTAATCGAAAAAAGAGCTAGGATGAGGGCTGAAAAGAAGGTAACCTATAGGGAAGACACCACAGCTTCTACATCTGATTCCAAATTTGATAATCTAGCCAAAAGCATGGAGAGTCTAGAAATAATGATGGAGAAAATGGGTGTCCAAGCCAATAATTAGAATAGAAATCAGTCTCAAAACCAGAACCAAAACTTTAGGAGAAAAAATCCTCCCAATAGACAAAGGGACTCTGAACAAAAAATCATACCTCCATTCCAAGAAAATTTCCTTGATGAGGATGAGGGAATAATAGAAGAGTCAGAGGGAACTATCATAAACATGGTGGAAGTGGATAACCAATATCACACCTTTTTCATAGAAGATAATCAGACCTCATACGCATGTTGGGATGGGGAAGGGTTAGAATCTGAAGACTATAGGTTGGGATTCGAGAATGCCATCATGCAGGTTCGAGAAAAATATGATCTCAGAAGCAAAAGGAACCAGAAACTCCCAAACCAAAAACCTCTGAAATCACTATTAAGAAAAGACTTGAAAAGACTCCTAAAGGGACTGCTGAAAGCAACAAAACAACAACTGATATTTCTGAAAAAACCAAGGACAAAGACATCCAAACCATTGATAAACCAATACTAGAAACCAGCATCACTAGCATTACAACTAATGCTCCTAAAAAAATAGTTTCAACCAATGTACATAGTGAAAATCAGCAAGCTGATTTTGCCAATAAAACAGTGACCAACAAAACAGAATTGAACCTTTCAAAGAGTCAGTCTCCTTTCAATATGGAGAGTGAAATTGCCAAAATCAAAATTTCTGTCCCTCTCACGGAGTTGGCCACCCAGGATGTATACAAATGTCAAATCTTGAAATCTTTAAACTTAGGAGAAAACAGTGACTCTGTCAACTTAAATGATGATCAACCAGCTCTCTTGTTTGGCCCAAAAATTGAAGGGAAATTTCAGGAAGGAGTAGTACCTCATTTCTATGTTAGTCTAAATATCCATGACAAAATCCTACATAATGCTATGCATGACTCAGGGGCTTCACACAACCTCATGCCAAAAGTGATCATGGAAAAATTAGGCATAGAGATAACCAGACGATATAAGGATTTGTATTCTTTTGACTCTAGCAGAGTGAAGTGTTTGGGCCTGATCAAAGATCTCTGTGTAAATTTGACCCAAATCCTAGCCAAGTGCATGGTAATGGATGTTGTAGTGGCTGATGTACCTCCTAAGTATGGCATGTTTCTTTCAAGATCATGGGGTGCCAAGCTACAGGGTACAATGCAAATGGACATGACATATGCCACTATCCCTATTTTCAGCCAACTTAGAAGACTATATAGGGAAGCACACATGAAATTTATGGTAAGCAGCCCAGAGAAACCAGAAAATTCCCCTCTTTACTTTGTCCATACAAACCTAGAGTCTTTTATCCTTTACAATGATGAGTTTACAGATGAGCAAGAGCTAGAGAAAAAAAATTTAAACAATAGAGTAGAGCCCACAAATAGAAACATAATGGCAGCTCTGGATATAGAGGAAAAAAAGGGAGACACATTTGAATAGTTTACAGAATTAGAAAATCAGAACCAAGACTGTAGAGAGTAGATTTCCCATCAGCCTGCTGACCTCAGGAGACAAGATGACAGTAAGGATGAAACTGATAACAAATCTGCAAACAATCCCTTATGGAGCATGAGCTTTGATGGGTCTTGCACTAGGAAGAGTGTAGGAGCTAGGATATGGTTGCACAATACTGAAAACAACTATGTTGAGAGTCATGCCTTCAAGCTGAGCTTCAAATGTACAAAAAACATAGCAGAATATAAAGCTCTCCTCTTAGGGCTGCATCTGTTGAAAAAACTAGGAGCTAAGAGGATAGTTGTCCATGGAGACTCAGAATTGGTCATCAAACAAATAAATGGAGAATACACTGCCAAACATCTTAGATTAAGGTCATATAGAAATGATGCCATGGATATGTTGAAAACATTTGTAGAATATGAGCTGGTGTTTGTCCCCAGAAGTCAAAATATACTTGCCAACGGTTTAGCTTGTGCTGCTAGTTCATGTCAAAGACCACTTAGTGACAAACAACTCATTGTTCAAACAAAATACAGACCAACAGTACAGATAATGGAAAATATTAGCAGGTTTTAAAGGGTGATAAATAGATAGAGGATTTCCTACTTTCTAGGAATGAGTTTGAACTACCTGATTCAAATTTTAAGCTCAGTGAAGACAGTTCATATAAAGAGCCCCCTGATGAAGGAAAACCATTCCCTACTGCGAAAATAAACATGCTGACCAAAGAGTTTGAAAATCAAAAAGGAGAGGGAGACATGGAGGTACTGCAGTCCAAAGACAAAGGCATACCCCGAGGAGTAGCCCCTCTAGAAGACCTCTTTGATTTTAATGATGTGGCAAAGAAACCAACAATAGAACCCACTGAATCTGATATTGAAGAATGTAATATAGGTAGCAAAGAGAAGCCTAAAATGATCAAACTATCTAAAAATTTGCCATCACATATCAAACTTAAATACATTGATTTATTTAAAGAGTTTGTTGACGTTTTTGCTTGGAGCTATGAGGACTTGAAGGCCTATGACACAAATATCATCCAACATAAGATTTCGTTGAAAGAAACAAAAAATGTTTTAGGAAAAAGTTGCGTAGAATTAACCCTGTACAGTTGCCTCTGGTAGAAAAAGAAATTAAGAAAATGTATGAGGCTGGAATCATAGTCCCTGTGAGGTTTTCAGATTGGGTATCTAACCTTGTGGCTGTAAGGAAAAAGACAGGAGAAATTAGGCTGTGTATCGATTTTAGAAACTTAAACAGAGCCTCACTAAAAGACAATTACCCCTTGCCCAAAATGGAACACATCTTACAAAGGGTAGTTGGTTCTAAGAGGATTTCTCTGCTAGATAGCTTTTCAGGATACAACCAGGTATTGGTACTCCTAAAAGATAAACTCAAAACAACCTTCACAACTCCTTGGGGCACTTTCATGTATGTGAAAATGCCTTTTGGATTAATGAATGCTGGTGCCACCTTTCAAAGAGCCATGGACATTGAATTCTTAGAAGAAATAGGGTACGTCATTGTAATTTATCTTGATGACATTACAGTCTATTCCAAAACTGATGAAGAGCACCTTAAACATTTGAGAAAAGTCTTTGAAAAATGTAGAAGTTATGGGATATCTTTAAATCCCAAAAAGACAGTGTTTGGTCTCCAAGAAGGTAAAATTCTTGGTCATATTATATCTGAGAAGGGAATTAAAATAGACCCAAAAAGGGTTGAGGGTATATTGTAGATTAGCCACCCAAGAAATATCAAGGAACTACAGTCTTTCATTGGGAAGATCAATTTCTTTAGGATATTTATACCCAACCTAGCAGAACTCCTTAGAAACATGACAAACATGCTAAAGAAAAAAGTATGAGTTAAATGGACCCTAGAAGCCAAAACTTCCTTTGAACTGGTAAAACATGCACTCACCCAGGCACCAGTTCTGATCAGCCTTGATTTTACTAAGGATTTCCTCATCTTCTCATTTGTATTAGAACATACTATGGTTGCTGTCCTATTGCAGAAAAATCCAGAGGGAGAAGAGCAACCAATTGCATTTTTTAGCAAGGCATTAAGAGATGCACCTCTGAAATATAATATCATGGAAAAATAGGCCTATGCTTTGGTAAAGGCTTTGAAGGATTTCAAAGTTTATATTTTACATTCTCATATTATTTCCTTTGTGTCTAATATAGTGGTAAAAGACATTTTGTCACAAGACCCAGATGGCAAAAGAGGAAAGTGGATTGCTGTAATATTAGAATATGAATTGGAAATAAAACTGACTAAGCTCATCAAGGGTCAAGGCTTAGCACAATTAATGGCTGAATCTAACTTACAAGCCCTCGAAATTAATATGGTAGATGCATTAGATGAACAGGAAGGGTTACCAACTCCCATTTTTGAAGAACAGTTCCAAAACTCACCTTGGTATGCTGATATCTTATATGTGCTAATAAATCTGAATGCCCCTCCTGATTTATCTAAAATAAAGGCAAGTTTTTTAAAGTTGAAAGCCAGAAATTATTGCATTTTAAATGAATGTTTATATTGGAAAAATTCCTATGGTTTATTGCTTAAATGTTTGCCTGAAGTTGATGTAGATAGAATCAAGCATGAGTTTCATGAAGGAGAGTGTGGAGGCCATCTCTATTGGAAAACCACTGCCAATAAAATCCTTAGAGCTGACTATTACTGGCCCACCTTCTTTTGAGATGTCCACAAAATGATAGTTTCCTGCCACAAGTGCCAAATATTTTAGGGAAAAAGAAAATTCCTTCCTCTGCCTTTACAACCAGTCACTGTTGAAGCTCCTTTTCAATAGTGGGGCCTAGAATTCATTGGGGAAATCCATATTGCTTCATCTGCCCAACACAGATGGATACTCACAGCCACTGACTGTTTCACCAAATGGATAGAGGCCATTCCTTATAGGAATGCCACAGACTCAGTTATCATAAAATTCCTTGAAGACCATATCCTATCTAGATTTGGCTGCCCTAGGAATATTATTACTGACAATGCTGCTGCATTCGGTTCCAAAAAGATGATTGATTTTTTCACTGGTATCAGATTGCACTTGTTCATTCTACTGCTTATTATCCTCAGGGTAATGGGCTAGCAGAATCATAAAATAAGAGTTTGGTGACCATCATCAAGAAGCTGCTTGAAGATAATAAAAAATCATGGCATAATAAGCTGGTGCATGCTTTATGGGCAGACAGATTGAAAACAAAGAAATCCATTGGAATGTCTCCCTATCAGCTAGTTTATGGAGCAGATGTAGTTTTCCCTACCAGTTTAGGGGTGCCAGTGATAAAATTGGTCCAAGAAATACAGTCAGAAGAAGACAACATGGTAAGGAGGATCAATCAGACCATACATCTCCAACAGACAAGGGAAGAAATCTACAACAAAGCTTAGAAGGTGCAAGAGAACATCAAAAGGTTGTTTGATAAGAGGAAAAAGGCCTGTGATTTCAAAATTGGGGACAAGGTGCTCAAATGGGATTCTAGGAGAGAGGATAAGGGTAAGCATGGCAAGTTTGACAGTTTATGGAAAGGCCCTTACATCATTCAATCTTCCATTGGTCCCAATGCATTTTTTCTGAAAGAATTGGATGGTACAGATCTGTTTGGGGGTCTTTTCAGTGGCAGGATGCTCAAGCATTATTTCTGCTAAAGTTCAGTTTAAATTTATCACCTCCATTGTAAATACCATTGCTCTGTTTTGTTTGGAAAAATAAAAATAAAAAAATAAGAAGAAAGGTTCAGACAAGCTCAAATCTTGAACCTATGAAGTTAAAAAAGAATGGCTCAAATTAGGTCAAAACCTGAGCCAGAGGAAAGGGAAATGGCTAGTTCTAACATGCTCAAAACTTGAACCAGCAAAGAAAAATAAGACGACTCTAACAGGGTCAAAATCATAGCTGAAATGAAGAAATAAAGGTGACTCTAAAAAGCTCAAAATCTGAGTCACAAAAAGAAAGAAGGATTCTCTTAATTTTCAGAATTTCAAGCCTTCACAATTTTGTTTCAATTTCCTACAAAGTTTCAGTTCATGTGAAGCTTGTCTTTATGCCATGGACCCACAACAAATCAGACAGTATAATCCTAGTTTGGCTGTGTTTCAATTTCTGTTTTAGAATATAGAGATGAAAATATGCCAGACAATTTAATCTTGGCATATATTAGTTTAGGTAGAGAAGC
Organism: Pinus albicaulis; assembly: GCA_034641835.2. NCBI lineage: Eukaryota > Viridiplantae > Streptophyta > Pinopsida > Pinales > Pinaceae > Pinus > Pinus albicaulis. The sequence continues at coordinate 825,077,310 of CM076583.1, forward strand.
TATGAGTCCAACTGTTTAATTTGGTCTCATGGAGGAATAAGGGTAGCATTAGATTAGTTTTTTCTTTCAATAAAAAATAATGATGAGGAAGGTCTGCAAGTCTAAGTGCACCTTGAAGAAAAAATGTTAGGACAGTAGGATGGGTAGGTAGTTGTTTGGGAGAATGTTTTATATTGATATAATGTCCATCATGTTTGTAGTAGTTGATCAAAGAAGAAAAATATGGCCAAGTAATAGGCTCTGGCCTACTTCCAAAGATTATATCTGAGATTCTTGACTCCTTCAAGAAGATGCCATCCCCATGTGGAGCCACTGTTAGCCACCTATAATAATTTTTCAAAACAAACATGTGGCTAAATATGTTTCTGAGCCTTCAAGAGAAACATTTCCTTTGTAAATCTATTATTATTGAAGCCTTCATGTGTTTTCTATCCTTCAGAGAATCTTCACTGCTGTTTCCATTAATAAGCCCTGATTTTTATCAAAGAAAAACTATTCAAGGGGCTCCATTTTCCATCATTTCACTTCGCTAAATTACCCTCCATATTCCCCATTTTCCCTTATAATATACCCCTCAACAATCCATTTTATGCAAAATTCCCCTTGAAAACCTTGTGTTCCCCTCATATTTGGTTTAAAATCCCCTTCCTCACCCTATCAGAACCTTCATTTAGCCTTAAATCCCCTCTTTTAGGCCTGAAATAGCCTCTTTTACATTATGGACGTATTAGCCTCAAGGGCTTAGAATCCCTTAGCCCCTCCTCCACATATAACCCGCGCTACGACCAAGCGCTAAGGCCTAATCGCAATCGCAAGTTTCTTCTTTCCTGAATTTCTGTTCATCCTATTCCCCCGATGCGATAAGCACCTTACTCTAAACCTCTGGTCCCGCTTGCTCCCACAGGACCATGCCTCGACGCCTATTCCAGTCCCACCCCATCGCATCGGAAAATTTTAATCCATCAGTCCCTTTCCTTTCCTTCCACGAAGAGTGATCTCCCAATGCGATCCCAACCGTCCACCAAGCAGATTGGACGGCTCACGCACAACCTAACCACACCCCTCCGTCGCATCATAAAACATAAGCTTTCCTGCTGATTTGATCTCGACCGTTGAATCCACAAGAACCAATGGCTGAGATTGCATCGCGCTCCACCCATAAACCTTCGCTATGACCCTTCTGATTGAGATCCGGCCATTCATTCATGCAAGATCCGACGGTTCACACTTAAACTGTCGTTCACCCCGCGACAAGCCTCCTTACGTCACTACTGGGCCCCACCATTTGTTCCGCCCCACGCATATTTCCTCCCGTCGCGTGCTATCCACACCGTCCGATCAATACCAAGAGATCTGACGGCTTAAACTCCGTTTCGCAAAATTTTTGTGCCTAAGTGCTAACATTTCAAAATTTCGCGAAATGGGCGGTTTTAGAAATCCACGTGGCGATCAGTGTATGGAATCACATTCCAAAAGGCAATACCGCCTCCCCCCCATTTCGCCGCGTGAAATCCATTTCCGGTTTTCCGCCAAACTGCCGCCCTCCACATTATTGTCTTTCGCGTTTTTTCCCAGCTGTCGATCTCTGAGATCGGACAATTCTGATTTAATCTCGCCCCCATCCGTTTTCCATTCATCTAATCCCCCAAATGACTTCATCGATAAATCGCCACCATTGATTGTTCTAATCCAACGGTCCACAACTCACATCGCACCCAAACTCCCATCAGACCTGTTTTCGCCTTCCGCCATGAATTTCATCACATCTTCCGCTGCATCCACCTTTTTCCATCATTGCTCCTCTATCCCCATGAGCCACTGAAGCAGCTTCCCCCACTCCCGCTAGTTTTTATAATGTGTTTTCGTTGTTTGCAGGTTTCAAAGGATGGTGAGTTCACACTGTCTCCATAGTCATAGTCATGGTGATATACAGTGTTGAGAGACCATCATAGAGTTGAAGATCACAATAGAAGACACCACTAAGGAGGGTTAAAAGCATGTTTACCAAAGATCAATGTTATTAACCCCGACATAGACCCTCCAAAGCCTCTGTAACCTATATATTCACACAAACAGGTCAGCTGAAGTTTAAAGTGTATCAGGAAGAGATTAAAGGGTTAAAGGCATAATATTGCAGATTAAGAAGCCTAATCCACAATCAACACAGATTAAATACAAATCATTGATCGCAGCAGCACAGAGGATACATCAGCAGGACATTACTTTTACTGAAGAAAGGACCAAATCAGTAATACCCATTCTCTATTCTTCATCAAGCTCCAGAGTAGTTACTATTCCGACAAGAAGTCCTAAAACATGTCAGTGCGTTAGTTACAAAGCATGGAAGACCTGAAAGGCAAATCTTCACCCTTTCTTGTCACAGAGGATAAAATAGAGTACTACGGCCAGGAAAGTACTTCAAGAGCACACCCTAGAAGTTATTGTCAACCTGACAAATACTTCTAAATTGAGTAAAGGGTACTGAAAGTTAATGTAAAGATATTAAAACAGAATGGGCTTCGAAGACATTTCTCCCTCTGTTTTAATGAATCATTTAAATCCTATCTACCACTACTATCACTCTTTCACCTATAAGAACCCATGAGAAATACATTGTAATTGTGGGTTGGTTATTGAAAAAACATTGATTGTAAGCTGTTTTACTGAGTTAGAGTTCTGTGAGTAGTAGTTGTAAATAGGCTGGGAGATGATTTCTGGATGATATTGAGGTATTGGACAAGAATGTATGTGACTGGTTTTTCTCTTCTAATATGACAAGCATGTTCATTGGATCCTGATCTAAATCAGTGGTGATGTGCCCCTTCTTTGTTATTGTTTTCTCTCTATTTTACATCATGTTCCATTTTCTCTGATAAGAAACAGTAAATTTAGCTTAGGATATTCTGCTGCAAGTACCCTAATGCTTCCTGCACTTTGTGTATATAAGAACAAATTCAATATAATTTAACCAGTCAAAGAGTTGGTTTGCCCGTACTTACTAATGTATGAATTTAGAGTTTGTTTCTTAGATGTTCTTGTTTGGTTCTGCTGAAAGAATAGGAGAATAGGGGGATTTAGTGATTAGCCCTGTCCCCTAAGTTCCCTTTCCAACAGTTAGCCTTTCTAAAATCCCTTTGAGTTGAATGCCAAAAGCAGAGAAGGTTAAAAGTATTTCTTTGATCTTAGAATTCACTCTGTGTTAAAATTATGTGTTTTCTACTGTCTGAAAGCAGTTATGAGGACTGCTGGATTGTCTCTCTTGAAGAGTATGCTGAAAGCAGTTTAGGTTAAAAGTCCTGTCTTGATCTTAAGTTACCCTTTGTGTCTTTATTGAGAGTTTCCTTTGTGAGTATGTCAAAATCAGGATAGGTTAAAGGTCCTTACCTGATCTTAGGCTGCACTTTGGTTTCTTTCTTTCACCTCATTTCTTAATGTTTCATCTCACCATACTATCATCTTAAGAGATCCTCTGTTTTAGATGACTAGCCCATTGAAAGCCTTGGATATTTGAATTGCAAGTAAACCATTTCATGACCCCATTTCCCAATGGACTTGTGTTCTCTTTGAATTATCTCCCCATTTCCGAAAATCCTTCACTATTCATTCCTTTACATCTCACTAACCCTTCTTTCATGTTTCCCAACCAAACAAACAAAACAAAACCCCTGTGACCTATAACTAGCCTAACACCTTAAATTGAACATCTAAGATATACATTTCTTTACCTTTATAGAGAGATCCCTCTCTAGATCCAGGAGGGCTAGATCCTGAGATCCCAAAGTGGTTATATGTTTTCTTGTCATTTGGTATTGCCAAATCTGCCAAATCACAAGAACCACAAAAGACCCGATTCATTGGTCTTGGAGATGATGTCCAGTTAACCAGATCATTGGGAATGGTGCCCAAATTGACCTATAACAATTCCCCCCTAAAGCATGAAGTCAGAATAATAATAGAAATATTTTGATTTAGATGCTTTACACTATGATAGGCTGGAGATGAAGCAGAGTGGTGACCTACATCAATCTTACAATACATTACATCATGATATATCGTCTTGATCATAATTGTTGAGGGAAGGCATTCCCCTATTCAGCACATAAACTTTCTAATAACATGTACATAATTCAGAAAGTCGTCTACATGGGAATGTTGCCCAATGCAGACATGCCTATAGATATAGGCCCATGTTCGGATGAAGATCTATATGTAAGGTCACCGTATAGATGATGTGTATGACAATCCCGAAATCATAGCCCAAATGGATGAAACTAGATCCAGGGTCTTCTTATCTCATTCACTTGATCGTTTGGGTAAAAGTCTAGCCATGCGAATATATGATTTGTAGTCTTAAATGGTAAGACATCATTTGATTACCAACCAATGGTGTGAGCTATTAAAAAATGCGAGAGAACCATCATTGATATCAATAGCCCTCAAGGTACTGCAGTACATTTTGTAAGGGGTGAACAGATGATTTGATGTTGAATGCCAAACAAAATCTTTTGGTCAAAAATCTGTAAGCAAGGATCTTGTCGATGCTGTAACAAGCCTCATGGTACTGGAATATAATGTTTATAAGTGAACTTCTTGGATAATGATTTTTCATCAACAGGAAGCCACCTTATTGCGAAACAAGAGTTATTGATTTCGGAGACAAAGGTATGACTTGATATAGCAATGTTCAGGGATGACTGTCATGAGAATGAAGGTTTATGAGTATTGCAGAAGGATGAGTATTCACTAGATGACTTCTCTTGAACATATCCGCGACACTGAGATGAGTTGGCAACATTGACCCAAAACTGAAGTGAAGGTATGATGAACCATAGGTATGAATGAATCATCAAGAAGATTACCCAACCCAAATAGTCATGGCGATGGAGTGAAGTGTCATGTTCAAAAGCGACCTGCTACTATAAAAATTTCTATTCACTTTGCCAAATTTTCCCCAGTCATTTATCAGCTAGTACCGCTTTATTTTTTTTCAAGCTTGAGGAGGATAACATTTTCTTGATCTATAATTCAACCCTTCGGGTGAATAATGTATCGCTATTTAATAATTTAATGAATCTAGTGATGAATGAAACTCGATTCTTGCCATGATCGACAAGCCTGTCACTATTTTATGTTTTAACGAGCTTAACGACAATGAAAACTAATCCTTTTTTATATTTATAGAGTTTGAAAAAGAGGACGAGAGAAAACTCCATAAGTACTTTTTTGTAAAGTTCTTGCTCAGATCCGAAAGAGTGTAAAATAACATCTAAGAGAACCTCTTTGTTCATGTTTGACCAAGGTATTCCTTTCTCATAAATAATCTATCTCATTCCGGAAAAGGGTTAAGCTTATACTGAGTAGATATCAATTCATTTACTTTTACGAGCTCGAAAAGACAAGTGCTCGACAATCTTTTCACATTATTGGAGTCTGAAAAGAGCTAAAAGAAGACTCTAGGGATTCCTTTTTCGCTGTTATCAAAGCTTGAAAAAGAGATAAAAGTGTGCTTCAAATCATTTTTCATTTTTAACAAAGCTCGAAAAATAAGGATAAAAGTATGCTTTGTGGTCAAATCATTCTCAAAATAAATTTGCACGACTAATCTGTTCATCAGTTGTAAAACCTGTTTAGAACAAAATCACATGGATTAAAAATACCTGTTTCATGATAAAAATAGAATAAAACCATAGTCATAGTAATAAATATTCATTTCAAATAATCAAATGAATAATTAAAAGAGATTCACCATTCACTTTTACCATTTGAAAGTTGCCATTTTCATTTTGGAGCTCTGAACTTGTTTTTTCTCCCAAACTTCAATCGTTGATTGCGTGCAATTGGTAAGAATGTTTTGAATGCCCCCTGCAAGAGCACATGTCAAATTCCCCCTTTAAGAGAAGATGCCTTCCAAGCTTCATTTCATTCACTTAAGTATATTACTGGTTACTAATGGCTCGATGGAATGAAGGTTCATTATAGGGGAGGATTTATTTCATTTTTTAACGAGCTTGACACAGGAAAAGAACTATGCTCATCACCTGTTTCATTTTTTAATGAGGTTGAGACAGTAAAATAACTATCCTCAAAGTAACTTGTTTCATTTTTTAATGAGGTTGACACAAGAAAAAAGAACTATCCTCAATGACCTGTTTCATTTTTTAACGAGGTTGACACAGTAAAAGAACTTTCCTCAAAGGCAATTGTTTCATTTTTTAACGAGGTTGACACAAGAAAAAAAAACTATCCTCATGGGCACTTGTTTCATTTTTGAACGAGTTTGATACAATAAAAAATAACCATCCTCATAACATGTTTCATTTTTTAACGAGGTTGACACAGTAAAAGAACCATCCTCATTGTGCAGTTGGACTAGTAAGTGTGAGTTGGAAAAGATGTAGTCTAATGAACTCATCATTTAAGGAGTTTTATGAACACCACAAATGATAAGTTATAACATGTGTTGACGGGTCTTCTCCTGGGTTTCCATTGAATTTTGGAACTTCCGAGGGTATTTTATGTGGTATCACCGGCCACCAAGGAGAATAACTGATGGGATCAGCTTGATATTGCACTGAAGATGTGAATAAAGGATCAAGCTATTCAGTACTCATAAAGGAGGAACCGGATAGGATTCTAGATGATGACATGGGTGAATTAAATGGATAAAACATCGAAGATGAAGCAACAATAGATGCTGTCGCAGTTGAAATAGATGGTTCAGTCTCGGATGTTATCTCAGCCATGGTCAAATGACCCAATGTATACCCTATAGAATCTATGGGAACTTGAAGGGAAACAGGAGCAACAAAATCAGAGGAAGGTGATTGAGGAAAATACTTGTATAGGTAAAGATCCTCCCCAAAATGGGTTTGAGTTAAAGGTGTCTCGTCTTGTGGGATTTCTACAATCAAAATCAAAATGGGTGGCAGAACTTCATTGTCTGGCAAAAAGTATATTTGAGGTGGTTGACTACACGATATGGGAGAATCAATGGATACAATAGATTTTGGAGTGACCAATATCGGAACAGCTTCTGGTTGTTTGACTTTGAGATCAAGATTTTCTCCACTTAGGGAATATAGAAACTGAAATATAAGGGGATGATAGACCCTATTTCATTGGTCCCGGGGACGATGTCCAGTTTGAACAATAAAAGTTGCCCCCTAAAGCACAATGTCCTCTTGCTACTAGACCCACCCTAGAGCTAGAGGGATAGCCTCTGTCCGTAGAGGGGATTTACCTACATAACAAGTTGGTGGCTCTACTGGGGAACAATGTGTGTTTGTCATCTCGTTGTTTGTCGAGTGTTTGGCTTGTCGAGTCGACTTTGGTCGCTTCATAATTTTTCTACTTTGCTTGACTTGTCTAACTGTTTTCAACCATGATGTGTAGTCCCAGAGTGTCAAGTCTTACCTCTGCTCAATGGTTTTATTTTTTTCCCATGGGTTTCTAGATCGACGCTAGTTTTCTTTGAATATTTTCTCCGATTGGCACATGTTTCTTTTGTGACAGTTGCGCCAACCCCGCACTGAATCATGTAGGATTTGATTTGACCTCTTTTCTGAGTTTTTGTCAGTGTTTCTTGGCTCTGGATTGGTTTTTTACCTTGAAATTGGTCTACTGAGATTGTTTTTACTATGTAGTCTCGGTATTCTCAGCTGTTTTTCCATCATCTTATCAATGGAATTTGTAGCCCTAGGGTTTGTAGGTGCCTTGTGCTATTTGTCCGGCCCTCTCCTCACTGAGCCTTCTGAGTTATGTTCGTGTCACTTTGATCTTTGTCATTTCGATTCCTTGACTAGTTGTCTTAGTATTTCTCTCAATTCTTCGTGTCTTTGGTTTGTTGAATGATCACTTTTGTTTTCGTTTAACTCTCCGTTCGTCACTTCGAGCATATATTATGTTGCTCGTTAGATAATTTCGAAAGCCCTTCGTTTTCTTGGAAGAGTGCATCCTTGTTTTGAGTGCGTTTTATGTTTGTATTGCATAGATATATTTGTTTTAGACCGTTACATTCGTAGTGCTCGAAACTAGTATTTGTTTTGATTTTTAGTGTAATAGTGAATTTTGTGCCTCATTCATTTAAAAAGACAAAAAATTGCATTCTTTCGCTTATATTGAAAATGAAAATGTTCTTTTGCATTACTATCTCTTAGGGAACTAGGAAAGAGTTTTCGTTTTCTCATTTGGTTGTATTAGATGCATTAGTGAAATTCTTCTTATGTTTCAATTGACTGCCACCATGTCATAGATTTATATCCTTCTCTTAGTTAACATTAATTGAATGGAAATGATGTTCTTTGCATGTAGTGTGCATTTAGGAATACGAGATCACATTTAGTAAGGCCTTGAAATCACAAAATTAATTCAAGATCAACCTTAAAATGAATTCAATCAACCTAAGGAAGCATTGAAACCTAATGCACATATTTTAGAGGTCTAGGCTAGTGACATGTTCCAACGTCGTTAAACCTAGTAGCTGTCGTTCGTTGTTTTTCATTAGACAACATTAGTACAGACTTGTGCTCCCCGTACCATCGCGTATATAAAGAGAGACCCTTATAGGTTGCGAATATTTATCCATAGGAAGCCGAATCTTCCACCCTGTAACTATGATACACCGAGCACAATATTCGGGGAGACTACCTGCACGTATGTCAAGTCCTTGGTCATTTCTCTTTCATTTGATCACCAAGGTGTATATGGCAGTTCACGGAAACTTGGTACACACTCTTGCTTAGATTAAATGAGTAGTCATTTTGGTCTTTTCGTGACTCTCTAAAAGAGAAAATATCATCGTGCACTTGTCCTTTCACGCTCGTTCAATATGAAAGTGACTAGAGTAATCTTTTTCCTGTTTCTTGACTCTTAAAACATGAAACAACAAATTTTTGTTTCAATGTCATAAAATTAACTGACTACAATCACATGTCTGTTAAAGATATTGGCTTGGATTGTTTTTAGTAGTTCTTTAGTGTCTGGTCTTGAAGGCTAGAATAGGCTATCTCGTTTCCTTTCTGTTTTGAAACATTGTCATAGTGGCGGAACCACAAGTTTTGTCGTCCTCTTCACTACCTTCTAGTGGTGATCCTTCTCCTGAAGTTTCTTCGGAAGCATCTCAATCCACTAGGTCTACTGATTTTTGGCAGTCTCTTGTTCCAAGTATCTTACCTCTTATGACCCAGGCTCCTCTTGAAGAGCCATTTTATATCAATTGGCAACCTCAAGATGCTTCGTCTGGTTTTGGGAGCACCCAAGACTTCCCTCCTCTTACTTCAGAATCACCTTTACTAGCTATTGCCTTACTCAACACTGTTTGTCATATTTTTCATGATCAAATGGATTGATCTGACATGGATTCTTCGCGTCCAGTTAGTAGTGAAGAGCTCTATGTTTCTACAGGAGAATATGAGCTCCCTCTGGAGAAATTTCCTTATGTTTCAGATCAACCTTCCTCAAAACCAGTGTCTCCCCCACGTGGTTATCGAACTTTGGGTCATATCATTTCCGGAATTCAATCATTGTATCAGAATCCAATATGGACCGATACGTCAACTCCTTCTGTGAGTTCAGTTGTCTTGGTATCAGGGGCATCACCCTCGACTCCTGTGACATCGATGATTGTAACTTCTGTTCTTGTCCGGCCCACTGTCTATGTGGCTTCATCTGCACCGGTTGTTAGTACAACTCAATCGTCATCAGGGTCTACTGCTAGTTGCAGGTCTATCTTTATCAATCCCACGATGCTTGTTAGGCCTGCCATGAGTGGATCACAACCTCGAGTTGTGGAAATCCATCCTACGTGCACTGCACCTATGGTTTCTACTTCTATTCCTAGTGGTGATACATTCGATGAGTATCTGTTGGATATTCTACAAAAATATGCTCCCTCTTCGGGTCCTCAGCAGCAGAATTCCACACCTCAGGGTTCTCAGTAGCCGCAAGTTTCTGGTAACCCTCCACATCATTTAGACGCATATGATAATCTCGTTTATTTACCTCTGATTGATCCCAATCAACTCGTTTACCAGTCGGGACAACACTCGAGCCAACAAGGACAACCCTTACATGGACAACCTTCGGCCCAACAAGGACAACCCTATGGTCCTGCTGGTCAACCTCAATTCCAATAGGGGGCATCTTATGTTCCCGCGGGGGAAAATCTATCCACCACAGGGACAACCTTTTGTGCAACAACATCAACCTTATGTTCAGCAAGGCCAAAATTTTGTACAACAAGGACAACCCTATGGTCCTACGCCGAGTTAACCTAGTCTTCAGGGACAACCTGGCCCATCCCAACCATCGGGCCAACCTCTTCCACAAGGGCAACCCGGTGGCTCTCAGTATCTGGGTCAACCTGCCCCGTAGGGACAGCCTGTCCAACCCTAGAATCTGGGTCAACCTGCTCCACAGGGACAACCTGTTCAGCCTCAAGGCATTACTTATCCTCCTCAAGGTTAATCTCAGGTAGTATATAGTGCACCCCAAGGTTTCACTTATTATCCTCAAGGTAAATCCCAGATGGTGTATAATCCACCTCAAGGCAATGCTTACATTTCACAACAAAATCCCTATGCTGCTCAACAAGGACCTCAGTGGTATGCTCAAAATCAATATCTCGGTCCTCAACCCATGTATGGGAAGAACTATCAGGCTTATAACCCCTATGGACAAAATCCTCTAGGAAAAAACATATGGGGGCATAATTTCTCTTAACCTAGGTGGAATGATAATACTAGCCTTTATCAATGATCTATAATGCCTTTTAATCCTCAATTTCTTTTTCTCGCTATGTTGGAACTGCCTGATGTGTCAAAGTTAATGATGATCTGATCCTTCATAACCTGTATTGGCCTCTAGTTCCAACCAAAATTCCTGCTGATTGTCCCAAATTTTAGGGAAAGTCTAGAGAAGACCCCTAAGCACATGTTATGACCTACCGTCTTTGGTTTTACTCTAACTCTTAGGTTGAAGATTCTATCCGACTCTGTCTTTTCCAACGGACTCTTACTGGTGCTGCTGCCAAGTGGTACATCGAATTATCTCATGGTGCCTTCCAAGATTTCAACTCTTTAGCCATGGCGTTTCTCACACACTTTCAGTTGCTGGTTCGGTATGAAACAAGGACGCACCTCCTCACATCCTTGAAGAAAGATAGAGCTACTCATATCTCTAATCATATTCATGAATGTAGGCATCATCGTCACTTGATCAAGTTCGAGATTCTTGATTAGCTTCTAACTGATTGGTTTACAACCTATTTCGTTGCTCTGATTGCTAAGGACATTACTATGGGGGCATGCATCACTAAACAACAAGACATTACTTGTGCCCAGTACATTGATCTTGTGTACTCTCTTTCCATCACGTTGTACAAAATATTTCCTGATAGTCTTATACCTAGAACTTCCAAAGCACCGACAATGCCATCCATCAATGGTATCATCAGTTCCGTGTCTCAGACTTCTCGGAAGTCTCCTCCTTCAAATCCTGGGAAGAAAAAATCTACTCCTACCAATGAGACTGCTTCTCAGCCAATCCAAAATTTTGGTAAAACCACAGAAGTGAATTCCATTCAGGCCAATCCGACGGATTAAACTTCCAAGGGTAAAAGGAAGGGCAAAGGTAAGGCCAAAGCCGATGCCCTGAAATAGGATTATTATAAATCTCGTGCCGATGATGGTTCACAACGTAAACCGAAGTATCCTTGCTTTATTTGTGATGAAGAGCACTACACCAAGGACTCTCCTTGACAGGCCAAAGTGAGTCGATTTCTCAAAGGCACCCAAGAAACTCTGGCTATTCTCAAAGAACCGTTTCCATCACAACAAACTCAGTTGGTAGAGCAACCTCAGTCCTCTTCCCCATTTGGCTCTCAAGTTTTCATGATGAATGGTTCTGCATCCATTTCTATTGCTACCCGGTCAAAATATTATACTGAACCGTGTCAAGCAGTGGGGAAAGAGATCGCTGATGGTCCTCCTCCTCTGCCTACTTCTGGCCCTCTTCAGATTGAAAGGCCCAGTACTAATCCCTTTGTACGACCACCTTCCAAAGGTATACTCCGTAAGACTTCTTACAATCCTAATGTCCGTGTTGCTCAACATTATAGTATTGTTGAGGATTTGGCTCATGCACCATCTGTTATGTCCACATTAGAAGTACTTCAGAGTTATCCATCTCAATGAAAGGTTTTTCTATCTACCATCGATGGGGTTGACCTTACTGATTCGAGCCTTATCACTTTCGACTTGGAGAATTTCATTCCACGTCTCCCTCACCATCTTGCACTAATCATCCATGTTGGGATTAATGGATTGAATATCCATTGAGAAGTCGCGGATGAGGGTGGATCTATGTGCATCATCTCATCTGCCTGCTGGAAAGTCGTCGGTTCTCCAACTCTAAATTCATCTCCAAATGCTCTAGAAGCATTTGATGGAAGGGAATCTAAAACTCTTGGTGTTCTCGCTAGTTTATTGATTACTCTAGAAGGAAAAATAGTTAACGTCGTTGTTGAAGTAGTTGACACCAACCTCAATTACAATATTCTCCTTGGTTGCAGTTGGACTCATGCAATGTTGTGCATTCCATCCACTTTCTTTCGTGTTTTGTGATTTCCGTACAAAGGAAAGATCGTTACTGTCAATCAGTTGTATTTTTTCACTTCTTCATCTTCTGAGAGCAACGTTCCATACGTTGATTGAATTCCTATGCCTTATGAGAGTGTAGGGTCAGGTATCTTCAAAGAATCTACCCTCATGGGTATTTTTCCTCTTCCTCCACCCAACACTGTTTAGGTTAATATGATCTCCAAGTCTTCTGATCCATGGATCATCCCTTCACCCGAGAAGATTGATTCATTTGGAGATTCAATGCTGTTAAGTCTGATCAAGATTGATTATTGTGAAATTATTTTGGCTTCGTATCCTTTGCCTCCTGATCATGCTCCTTTGGGCATGTCTCTTGACACTTATTCTCAATTCGCTTGGCTCGGTGATTCTGATTTGAGCGATCCCTTAAGAGAGATATTTCCCTTCGATGAGGCCATCATGGAAACTATGTCTCTTGAGGATCCTCCTTGGGACGATAGTCATCATTGTTCCTCATTCATGCCTAGCCTCGGGGCCATGTCTACTTGTCTCGAGAGGTTCGCTTCTCAAGTTCCTTCTCCTCCGCTTCAAACGCCTATCCTGACACACGAAGTATTTTCAGAAGGTAACTTGAGCAACATTACACAAACGATGCCTATTGACATCTCTGTTAAACCGAGGGTTGTTGAGAACATCCATATTGGGGTGACCTACTCTCCCGATGAGATCTAGGTCTATACTAGTCTCATCCATGAGTTTCGCAAAGTCTTCGAATGGTCTTACGATTGGGATGCACAAGTCAAAATGGCATCTCATTTTTTTCAGCTCTCTGGGCTCACCGAACCTTAGTGAAGGATGCGACCAAATTCACTCCATTCAAGTTTTTCTATGGTCTGGAAGCTACCATTCCAATTGAAAGTGAAATACCTTTTCTCAAGCTAGCTGTTGAATTGCTACCAAATACTTCGTAAGAAGAAGAGTGTCTTCTATATTTAGAGAGGCTTGATGAAACTCGCTACTTTGTTGCTCTGGTCATAGAAGCACATGAAAAGTGGGTCAATGCTCATTTTGACCAGTCAGTTTCCCCTCATTCCTTCATAGAAGGATACCTCATCCTCCTGTATGACCAAGCTCATGATAAGCTGGGGGAAGGAAAATTTCAACCCATGTGGCATGGGCCCTACATTATTAAGTGATTTTTGTGGAATGGGGATTATGAGCTTATTGATTATGAAGGTCATCCTCTAGATTAGCCTAGGAATGGGTTGTATGTTAAAAATTATTATGCAAGAGTCATTCATGCATGTTTCATTATACATAGGTGTTCTTTTCATTTTGTACATTTTTGTCTTGGTATGCTTTGCAAGCATTTTCTTGCTTATTGGATTGTTTCTTATTGTGCAGATGTCTATACCCCTTATGTTGGTTTCACAGATGGTTCTTCCCGTAGTACCCAGAACCTGTCTCTAGCAGCCTGGGTGATTTATGATCTTGCTAGTGAGTTTATAGACCTTCAAGGTATCTGTCTAGGATGAACCACAAACAATGTCACTGAATATAGTGTTTTTATTGAACTGTTAACCGAGGCCATTGCTCTGGACATTCATGCATTGATGTTAACCTAGACTCACAACTTGTTGTTCTTCAGCTTAGTGGGCATTATTCTCTTAGAAACCCTAACATCTTAAGGTTGCATTTGTGTGTTCGTTTACTGGAAAGACATTTTGATTACATTACATATCAACATATTCCTACAAGAATTAATGGGTTAACTAATACAATAGCTAATATTGTATTAGATAAACGTTTGCGTAATTTGTAAAACAACATCATCACATGAAAAGATCCATATGGGAAAGTATATGTGTGTGTGTGTGTGTGTGTGTGTGTATATATATATATATATATATATCAAGTGTTTGCATCCATGTGAATCATAAGTTCAAAAAATATTTATGTTTCGGTTACATTGTGAGACATCATGTCTCTCAAAAAATATGTGGAAATAAAACCTAGGTGTTTAGTCGGTGTGACGCTTATGATATCATGTCACTGCCCGTACAAGCCACCTCAACAAGCGGTGAACATGGTTTGACACCCCTGCAGTGTGTCTTTGGTACGTGTGAGGAACATCATCTAATTGCGCATAGTTTGGGATCCCATGGGAGATTCCCTCCAAGTTGCGTATGATTTCATCCTCCTCACCTCCCTCACCATGAGGGGCCACATCAAAGTTGCGAGGAATCCTCCATGCTATCAGAGACATGCCTGCAGGTATTTTTGGGCCAACATATGCAATTACATGGATTAATGTCAGAACATGCATAAAAATAAAAGTCATAATACTCATAAAAATAAAAAAATGAGTCTTACCCAGTACTTAATCCCAATCCTCTCATGTTGAGAGTGGGAGGTCTGCATCACCGATGAAATCTGTGCTAGAGTAGGGCCAGTCCTCCACGACAATCAGCTGTCAGCAGAGCCACTCAAAGAACTCTGGTCTCTAGGACATCTGTTAACCACCCCCTGACCTCGACATCAAAGCTGGCCAACAGACCATCCATGGCTCCTGGGCTGGTGGTATCGTAACTATCACCTCTTGAAGTTGGAATATTGGTAACCGTTCCAATATTAAAGGTACCAATATGGACTCGTAACCGAACTGCTTCAGCTTTTTGTTCTTGCATTTTTTTCATTTGGTGTTTCATGTTTATTGTTACCACCTATGCCTAGTTGTAGAGGATCGGTGCCATACAATCTACAACAAGAAGTAGCTGTGTTTCTGTGGCCTCATGCAGAGCTTGCGATCCAGCAACTCACGTGATGGTGTGCAGCACTACCTTTAGTGCCAAATCTGGAATAGTTTGGATATCGACCTTTCCACTTTTGGACCCTTTTCTTGCCCCTAGGCACACTCTGTCGATAACCATACTCATGTTTTCCATTATGGGCCGAGTACTGGTCAGGATTGGTAGTGCCCCCCTCTGTGACAATCTAGTTATGAAGTAAATATCTGAGACCTCAATATCAAGTTCCTGATCATGAATAATGAATTTTTCCTGATCAATGTCCCAGATACTAATCAAGTACTGAAATAGCTCTAGTTGAGCTCTGAGAAATGGTGCCATAAATAATTTCTTGAGCCCGCAATATCTGAGAGCCTCCATGCATCTCACATTTCCCATGGCTTCCTCATATTCTTCATTGTGTTCTCGTTCTTTCCATTCAATCACCATTTTTCCCTTTCACACCTGCAAAAACATCCATATGATTGTCATTAACCAAATAAAATTCTTTTGGAATGGTTAAATTGGGCTTAATTGTTTGAATTTTCAAGATAAAATGGTCTCTGCGGTTGGCGTGATTGTTTTAAAAATAGTTGGGCCAATTGGGGCTCCCATGTTTGATTTCTAGGCCGGTTGGTGCGAGTCTGTGCCTGATACCCGTGCCGACTATCGCGCCCTAAATTTTAAAAAATCCCCCCATAGATCTACAAAAATGGGTTGCAGGTAATGAAAATTCTATCAAAATGCAGGGAAGGATGTGAGTTCTTACCTGGAACAGACGGATTCACGATTCGATTTTCAGATTACCCATTGTTAGCTTCACAAAATCATAGTGAAAAAGGGTAACAAATTGCTCACAAGAGACAAAAGTGAAAAGTAATTTATTTTTTACCATTTTTGGCATTTTATAACTTTTTAGAACCTTAATTAGGTTTTAAAGCATATTTTTCGATTATTTTGCTATTTTATTTCGAAAAATGGGTTTTACATGCATCTCCTGTGCAGTGACAGGTCCTCAATGTGACGACAAGGAAGTAAAAAGATGCATTTTATACTTTGTCGAACTCGGTAAAAACACAAAAAAGTCACTATTGGAGTCATCTTTCAACTCTTTTCTGACTCTCGAAAATTGAAAATATTTCTGAGACTCTTGTCATTTTGAACTCGTTAAATGGATGCGAAACAATATCTAACTAGTATACATTTACCCCTTTTTCAGGCTGGGATAGATTATTTACGAAAAAGGAATACCTTAGCCTATCGCAACTAAGAGGTTCTCTTAGACATAGTTTTCTACCTTTTCAGATCTGTGAGACTACCTACGAAAAGGGACTTGTTGGAGTTTTATGTTCCGCTTCTTTTCAAACTCTCTAAACATGAAAATATTTCGAGTTCTTCCTTTGTCAGACTCGTTAAAACCTAAATGACATCGGAAACCGTCACCATGATGTAATAAAGTTCCTCCTTCCTAAGGCTCGTAAAATGTATTAGGACAAATTTTTACAAAGTAAAAACTTACACGACAGGCATATGATATCCCCTTCAAGCTTGTTTTCCAAAAATAATTGAGGTACTCACCATCAATGATGGGGGAAAATGGAACCAGTTCTCAGTCGTGTTGACAGTAGTCGCTCTTGAACATGACACTCATCTACATTCATGTCAAATTAGGGACATCTCATTTCATCATTTTTTCCTCCATGGGTTTGGGTAATCTGTTTCGACCTCTCATTTTCTCTTTGCAACGTCATCATGACCTCAGATCCCTTGATGTAAAATACTGCCAAATCTAGAGTTGTGTCGCTGATATCTTCAAGTGAAGTTTCCATTTGTAGTTTTCAACCTCCCTCTGATCCTCTATTCAGTACTGAATCACTATCATCATATTCCTATGTCTCATGTTGATGATGTGGGAAAATTGTGGCCCTCCTTTGACCAGGTCACTTCCTGTTGACTTCAGCTCATTATCCAGGAAGTTTATCTAGAGACTCCCTTTCGATACCTTGGAGCTTGCATGCCTCAATGGTAAGTTATTCGCATTCGACAACATGTCCTCATCATTGGCCTTCGATCGATTGATTCTACAGCTGCTCGATGCCAGATCACTGTTCACATTCCATGGATTGTACTAGTTGTACCTTGAAAGCCATTGTCATTATTGGTGGTTTCTCTCATGCCTGTTAAGAGATCTCATCATTGGATGGTAATCAAGTGATTTTATTGCATGTTTGACTTCAGCTCACGTATTCGAATGCTTGAATTTGTACTTTTTTGGGTCGAGATGGAGCGCAAGACCCTGGGTTTTTATCTAGGCTGTGGGATATTTTGGTTTATCATGACTATATGCATGACTCTTTTAATTGGATGGCTGCGACCATACCTGAGTCTATTTATTTTATCCTTACTGCTGGATGGCTGTGGCCATACCTCAGATCTTTTTTATATATGTACTCTATTATGGATGGCTGCGCCCATGCCACATGTTCATGTATCAGAGATATCAGTTGTATTTGTACTTGCAGTTATTCCGACGGCTGTGTTTGGTTTGAACGCGTTCTTGTAAAGCATTTCACTCCTCCCTCTCTCTTGGACCTCATGCTTTAGGGGGCATATGTTACACAACATTTTGTCACCATCCCTGCAATCCTGATCCTGCACATTGGAGGACTATTTTTGTGAATCTTGTATAGTGTCATTCCTTGTAAAAAGTGTCATTGCATCCCTTTCCATGAGAAGAACATTTCCTCTATTGACTATTCCTGGAACATACCATAAAAAATAGATGATTTTGGGTTGGCGTGGCAGGCAGTTATGGCCTCGTGCCCATAGAGAAATTAGCATTGGGCCCTGCGCCCATTAGCGCTCTATCTTAGTGCAATGCTCGTGCCGAGCTATTTTTGGATTTTTTTTTAAATATAGAAGCGAAGTTTCCATTTCCAGCCACTTCGCGAGTGGAGTCAACATGGAATGTTCGAATGAATAACATCAAACATCTTCCTTTGGATTTTTGTTTCCTACTTTTGAGAAAAATCCCAAAGGATAAGGCCTCCCTTCCACCATTTGAGGGATCCCAACCTCCTCCTCCTCTCCTATAAGTACATCTTTCTCACATAGATGCTGCTAGCTACATTTTTTGTACAATAGCTAAACAGTCTGAATAATATGGTGTGAGATAGAGTAGAGAGAGACCCCTTGTTGAGAGAGTCTAGGCTGATTTCCTTGCCAATTCCAATTCCCCGACGAATGCTTGAGACGCATTTTAACTGGACCCGCTGAAGGAGACTCCTACCACAGCTACAACATCTATGTTGGAACAAAGGTAGGACATCTATCTCGACTCATTTTCATTCATTAACTAGGAATCGACGCATTAGCATGTCCTCTTGCCGCTATACCCACCCTAGGACTAGAGGGATCACCTATGTCCGTAGAGGGGATTTACCTACACAATAGGGGTTTCTAGGGTATATTGGAGTTCAATCATTCTATTGCTTATTATGTCATTTTGATGATGTATATTTCTTTTATGACGTGATGTCGATAATGTCAAGAATGTGATTAATTCATTTGGCTAAAGGAATCATGAAATGAATACAAGGTTACATCATACAATTTAAGTTAATATACTAAAATAGTGGTTGTTAATGGTTATGCAACTTACTATTCCTCTACTAAAGTTACTTTATGAACGGATGAACATTCTATCTAATGATTATTGAGGAATCTTGAATAATGATTTGGATCGTTACCCGTGGGTAATTTGTATAAAAATTTTCTAAGCATATGTTACATTATCATACAATTTTAATTGAAAAACTACTATAATAATTTTGAAAACATGGTATAACAATTATGATGCATTTTAACATGAGAACATAATATCATAATTATTATGCATTTTGAGACCAATAATTATCATACATTTTTAATTGACAAAATGCTATAATAATTTTGAAAATATGGTATAAAAATTCTCATGCATTTTGACATGAGAACATGAGAACAATTCTCATGCATGACACAGGGTAATATTCCCATAAACCATCGCATTCAGATACCTGTTTTTCCACCGTATACAATGGAAGTCAATACAACAGTTACCCTTCTTAGCATCACTTAATCTTCTAGATCTAATGAAGTTAACTAATGAACCCATTTATCATGGACTTAATTCACCTCCCATGCCCACAAAGCTCCCTTCGGATACCAAAATTTGAAGGGAAGCAAGCAGAAGATCCAGGAAATCATATTATGACTTTCCACCCATGGTGTTTGTTATCACCCTAATTTTTTTTTCAAACATTATATGTTTACACTGTTTTGGTCATGTTTTCAAGTAGGTATAAAGTTATTTTAAGTCTTGATAAAGGGTAGGTCATAGTTTTATAAGTTTTTAAGGGTAATTTTTAAATTCCAAATAAAGTCCTTTAAGTTCATCCCATGATTAAAAAGTCATATTTTTCATTTAGGGGTCATGTCATTAAGTTTTGAGTCGAAATTCAGCATTTAGCCATGAATCCACATTTTCGTAGCACCTCTAGTTCAAAAATTATGAAATGAACTATGAAAGCGTTGCTAATTTCGTAGCACAAGATGAAAAATTTACACTAAGTGCGCTACGAAACTGCTGTAGCAAGTTTTTCACTATGAAGCAAAAACGCTGTTTTCTGGTTTGAGTAGTCAAATTCGAAGGTGTTTTATGAACAACTGAAAACTAGTTTAGGAAAATAAAAAGAGGTTTTTCTTTATAACATACATAGCTACACAAACCTCTCTAATTTTCTTCAAATTAATTATGAGGTGGAAGAAATTTATAAATTAAAATGCGCTACGAAACTGCTATTACAAAATGTCCTCTACATGACTGTTTAGCAGTAAATTTCAAGATAAGTTTCTGGCCACATGAAAACGTATTTTGGAATTCTGAAAGATTTTTGTCTTCATAAAGTACTTATATAAAATAACCTCTCTCAATTTTCTCACAAATGTTATCAGTTTGGAGAGACAAGGCTTTCTTTGAAGCCCTATTTTCAGAAACAAAGTTTTCCTATTTTACACATATTTTTCAAAGGTAGTTTCTGGACAGCAGGAGATGTATTTCAAAAACCCAAGAGAGGTTTTTAGTCAAGATATAATGGCCTACAACAAAATTCTTCAGTTTCTCAAAATAAATCATGGATTAAGAGATATAGGCTCTGTACCAAGACCTACTTTTCAGGGAAAAAAACAAGAATAATTTGCAAATGGAAAGCTTTTTCACCCTTCCTTATCAATTTTTGAAGGGAATTTTTGTGTGTTTTGACCTAAAAATTCTAGGAAAGAAATGTAAATTGAATATTAAAACCATCCCGAAGGAAATAATCCAAAACATTGAAGGAAAATGAGTTAAAAAATTGCGCTAAAAAAGCGCTACGAAACTGTGCTGCTTTCGTAGTGCAGGTCTGTTTTCAAGTATAGCTAGCATATGGAGATGATTGTAGGCATATGTTTTAATTCTTGATAGAAAATGGCATCTAGAACATGGTTCATAAATGGTCAGAATTTCCCAAGGAGTCAAAGAAAATCAAAGGCCTAAAAACAGGGAGACAGTTTCCTAGGTTATAGGAGAGCAGCATCATCAACAACATGTTCACATCAAGTTGGGAATCATCATCCAAATTCAACTGCATGGAAAATAAAGTGGCATAAGATGTAATGAAGAATAGATAAGGTTGTTAGGAAGGTATTAAAGAGTTTTAGTCCTATTATAAATAGGACTTTTCATTAGGATTATAGCTGTCAATTTGTAATAAATGACATGTTTATGATTAGAGAAAGTGGTCAAAATCTATGAGTTTGATGTATCTAGTGGAGAAGAAGGAATCATATTGTGTAAATGTTCTATAAAGAGCATAAGATTGAAATTTAAGAGGTTGGAAATTTTTATTAGCAAAGAATGTGTTATTGTATGTCATTGGTTTTTTCAGCTTAATACAGAGTTCTATTTTGACAACTCAAGATTCATGAGGAGTTCCTATGTGTTATTATTCTAATGGAATTATTTAATACTTCTATTTGCAGTGGTGTTTGTATATGATACTTAGAATTCATTCATAATGCTCTAACTTCCTTCATATACAAACTGATTGTGTGTATCACTGTTTTAAATTTTTTACTCCCTTACTTGAACTCCAAATGCCTTGACTTCCATGCTAGATATACTGTGATGTTTTTGCTGAAGTTATCTTGACTCCATGGTCCAAAGAATGTTTGCTAATGTGTTTTGCAAATAGTTATATCATCTATTTTTTTTACCTTAGAGTTAGCCATCTATTTGTTTATCAAAAATCATAAACCCTTGAGAGAGCCCTCTCAGGTTGAGGAGGCTAAGCCTCAGCCAAAATATTGGTCTGAAATAGTTACTTGATGAGCAGCTTATCAGGTCTTATTTTGTGATAACATTTTGGTGCGTTTTCCAGGAGCCTGAAGATTACTCATTCCCGAAATCAAGAAGCTGAACTTCTGAAGGTAGCAGGAGCTCAGGAATCTTTTCGAGGTTGCATCTACCTTGGCGACTCTACACATCAAATAAAAAATTGGAAGGTGATTCCATTGCTTGAAGATCACTAGCTTGATGAATTTTCAAGATGAGTTCAATTACGAGAATAAATGCCAGGTATGCCCCTATGAATCGGTCTCATATCCTTGGTTTTCCAAATCCTATGCCAAAGGTTGAATGGTTAGATGATATTCCAATATTTAAAGATGAAAAGAAAGAAAATGTTTCTCTTCATTTGGTTAGGTACCATATGCATGTACACAATCTTAAGGTTCAGTTCCCTAAAGATTGTCTCATGAAGATGTTTATGGCCACTTTAGAAGGAAAAGAATGGTCTTGGTATGAAAGCTTGCCAAATGGTTCATTATATTCTCTTGTTGATTTCCATGTTGCATTTTATGAGATGTATAAAGAGTTTCATCTCTCCTTATTGCTAGTCAAAGACTGATGTAAACACTCTGTGAGTTTTATTGAATATTTTGAGAATTTTTATGAAGATGATAAGTTCATGGATGAGGAAATTTTAGAGGCCCTTCATGACAATACCTTTCATCAACACGAAGAACACCAAGAAGAAAGGATAAGATCGCCATTGGATGAAAATGAAACCCAGTAGGAGTTTACTTATGAAAATCATGTTATATCCTCTGAGTTTGATGTAAAGTTGCATCAGACTTGTCAGTATTTTTATCATAAGGAGTATGAGAATCATAGCAAACAACAAGAGGAAATACTGGGAGATAGTTTCTATAACCCTTAGTGTGAGGAAAGGGTTGATTTTTTATGTCATTCCTTGCAGCAAATTACATCAAATAATGATCATATTAATGAGGAGGAATACATTGTTTGTGGGAATCAGTTTGAACAATAGTTGGATAACATATAAATGAAATCTTGTGTGGCTGAACAAAGCATATATAAGTTGTCCGAAGTTACATAATGTTATGAGGATCATCAAACTGATCATGTATTCTTTGACCATATAGCTAAATACATGGAAGAGCTTCACACTCTAGTGTTCCAGTTTCATTTTCATTATGAAGATCATATACATTCTAAGTTGCCTTGGTCATCAAAGTTTCATGTTTACTTTGGGTTCGAGTGTAGTCAAGAGCTTCAAATATTAGATAAGACAAATGACTAGCTTCTTTGGAAATTTCATGTTCCTTGAGCTACAATAGGAGAATGCAGCTGATAGGTTAGGTAGGAGTGTGTAAATAAGCTCAAGGTTGATTGAGCATTTTTAGTAGGTACAGTTGGGTGCTTCTTGCAGAGATCATCGAACTTGAGCCCGAGGTGAAGGCCATAAGAGTTTGAAGCAGACTAGGCAAAATTTTAGAGTTTTATTCTAAAGGATGGATAACAGCACTGGAGCTATTGGTTATTAGTGTACCACAGGGGCACACTCATTAGAGGAATTTTGAGGTCTAAAATGGGCCTCCTAAGGAAAATGTACAATCAAAATTCACTTTATGAGAACCAATCACATTTTAGGGGATGACATCATCCCTAATGGTTGAGGTGGCATTGCTTGAGTTAAAGTTACTTACTTGTCACATTTTCAATGGTGGATAAAAAATCATGGTTAACCATGGTAGTGCTCTAAGTACTTTTAAAGTGATAAAGTAAGGTACTCATAATAAATGTCATTTCACATTTTTTGAATAAAATATTATTATTGTCATTTCATATTTTTTGAAAGAAACAATGCATATCCCTACACAACCTTCATGTATTTACACATTTTTCAATAAATATTATATTTGTATATTTTCAAATATTTATTTATACATCAAATCAATTCATTATGTAATATAAAATTCATACAAAAAACAATATATTATATTATATTATTTTTATATAGTATATTAATTACATGTTATTATATTATTTAAATAATATAAATTTTAATTAATAGTATATTCTATAATTAAGAATTTATGAATCTATATTTATATTTTATTTTATGTTATTTAAGTACAAAGGACAAATGCATTAGTTGTGCAATGATAATGACTTTTTCTTGAAAATCTCAATTTTATTTATAGTCACATAAATACAATTTTTTATTAATTTTATTTTGGTACAACTTTTGAATTGAATTTAACCATGGTTACATAGATTTTGGTGCAAAAAGTGAATTGCAAATTCAGAAATATTATTTTATTGGTTTAGCTATTATTTTATTATTTCCTTAGGAGGCCCATTTTAGACCTCAAAATTCCCCTAATGATCCCAAGTGGAGCCATTGTTATCACCCTAATTTTTTTTTTTCAAACATTATATGTTTACACTGTTTTGGTCATGTTTTCAAGTAGGTATAAAGTTATTTTAAGTCTTGATAAAGGGTAGGTCATAGTTTTATAATTTTTTAGGGGTCATTTTTCAAGTGCAAATAAAGTCCTTTAAGTTCATCCCATGATTAAAAAATCATATTTTTCATTTAGGGGTCATGTCATTAAGTATGCATTTTGAAATATGATCACAGTGTTGTCCTTGATAAACGCTTCTTGGGCGAATGAATACATAAGTTGTTGGCATGTGTTGTCCTTTGATAAAAATACACACAAATGAAGTTGTTCTTGACTTGATGGACTTGGTAAATGATGTAAATCTGATATGAAATGATGTTTGATAGCAATATGATGCTCAGTGTTGTCCTTGAAAGGCAACCCACTTGATAAAGATGATGGCAACTTACTTGATGAAGTTGTGCTTGCTAGAATATGTTCTTGATGAAGAAAATATGATGTATCTACAGTGTGCAATGAAGAAAGGAATTCAGAATGTGCTCAAAGTATGATGAAAAAATTATGTCTCTATGAATACGCGGATATGTCTAAAAAGAACGTGATAAGTCGCTTATGGGAAAAAGCGCTCAAAAAGTGCAAATCCAGGGGCCCGTGGTATTGAAGGCTCATGGTATTGATGACTCGTGGTATTGAAGACTCGTGGTATTGAAGGCTCATGGTATTGATGACTCGTGGTATTGAAGACTCATGGTATTGAAGACTCATGGTATTGAAGACTCATGGTATTGAAGGCTCATGGTATTGGTTTGACTCGTGGTATTGAAGGCTCATGGTATTGGTTTGGCTCGTGGTATTGAAGGCTCATGGTATTGTTTTGGCCCGTGGTATTGAAAAGGATAAACCTATATAAGGAGAAGAAATTCATTGTGCAAATCATGAGTGTGGGAACAAGATGTCTGATCTTGAATGAATACTTCTCTTTGAAGTAGATCTGAATGGAAAGGGTTACACTTGAAGATAAATCTGAATGTATGATGCACCAATGATGAAGAAGGGGATCTAGATCTGAATTGCACTTGTATTTGCTAGATCTGATTATGGAAGGCTTAGATCTGTGATGAGGCGAACATCTAGGCGAACATATGTCTGAAGTGAAAGGGTAAATCTGAACTGAATATCTGATCTGAAGAAGTATGCTACTCTATAATGATTGAAGATCTATACGCTACTTCGCCGCAGAGGAAGCGCGTATATACGCGGCTTCAATGAAGTGGAAGCGCGTATGTGCAATAAAATACATACAGAGGTATACGCTTGTTCGTGTGGACGGAAGCGCGTATATACGCGACATCAGTGAAGTAAAAGCGCGTATGCAAACTAGGGTTTGCTGAAGCAAAGGGTATGAAATATCTGATCTGTTCTGCTGTGTTTCTGCTATCTGATCTGTGTTGATAAGTATCTGTTGGTGATGTATGTTTGTGCTTAAAAATATGGAAAGGGTCCAGTCTGAAAATATGATGAAACGTGGCATGCAAGTGTTGTTCTATTGAAGTTGTTGGATCCAGTGTGAAAATTGATGAAACGTGGTCCAAGGTGGTGCTGAGGGTTGTAGCCTTCAGTCAGGGGGTTGTAGCTCCCTTCCAGGTGAGGCTGGTAAATGAGATCGGGGGGGTCGTAGCTCCCTTCCAGGAGAGGCTGGTAAACGAGTCAGGGGGTCGTAGCTCCCTTCCAGGAGAGGCTGGTAAACGAGCGCAGGTGGGTGCCTGCGTGCTGGTCAAGTCTGCGCCAGCACATATGTTGTAAGATGTTTTCTCTATAATAAATATTCAAGGCTGAGCAACTGCAGCGGTGGTTTTCTCCCGACTTGGGTTTCCACCTAAAAATCCTGGTGTTCATGTGTGATGCTTTATGTGATGGTTTATTCTGTTCTTACTGCACATGTTTACTGTTTATAGAACATCTAATGAATGAATGATGGAATGATATAAGTGAAGAACTAATGGCATAATTAGATCTCTGTGTATACGCTAGTTTTATGAAGGATATCCGCGTGTATACGCTAGTTGGCTTCAGAAAAGTAGCGTATGGGTTTTAGAGCATGAAAAAGTAAAAAGTTTGAATATGCGATGTTAAATGTTTGATTCACCCCCCCTCTCAGTATTTTTCCCAACAATTGGTATCAGAGCAGGTCCTTCTGCAGAAGCTTGATCGCTTGAAGGAGATCCGTCGCAATGGGAAAGAAGCAAAAGAAGAAGGCTACTGAAAAGGAGATATCTCAGAAAACTTGTGCAGCAGAAAATAAAGAAGATAAATCAGGTATTAATAGTTGTTCTTGTGACTCACTTTCTGGTGCATGTAATGATGAAGATAGTGTAAGTAAATTCTTGGATCTGAAGGAAGCTATCAAGAAAATTGAAGATCAACAAAGATAATTTAATAAAAGCGAAGCTATTTACAAAGAGATGATCTCTCAAATGGAAAAACAAATAGAAATGCTGAATGGACAGGTGGACAAATATCAAAGGTTTCATACTTATGCATCTAATCGAATGACAAGACTTGAAGCAGAAATCAACGAATCAAGCAAGAAGAATGAAGGACTTGAAGCTGCAATCATCTCTCTGCAAACAGATAGTGAAGCATCAAGTAAGAAGAATGAGGAACCTCTACCATCATTTGAAAAGAATAAGGGTCTTGAAGCAGAAATCATCTCTCTCAAGGAAGATCTGGAAAAATCAAAGAAGAAGAATGAAGAGCTGGAACAAACATGTGAAGAAAACGAAAATTGGCTGAAAAAGGAGATTCTAAATCTGAAGGATCAAGTAGAAGATGGAAGAAGGAAAGAAGAAAGCATGACAAAGCAATGTCAAGACTTGGAGGTTGAGGTAAACATTCTCAAAGTCAAAGGAGAATCTAGTTCACAAGGGAAGGCTAATGATTCAAAGGAAGACAATGCAAAATCTGAAGTGTTGAAAGAAACAAAAGGTCAACCAACAGTCATGAATTCTCAAAGGAAATCATTCAATAATGTTGAATGCTTTAAATGTCATAACTATGGGCATGTTGCAGCAAATTGCAGAAGTAGATTGTTTCAGCCACAAACAAACAGATCCTACTCAGAAAGGTACTCTAGTCTCTTCAGAGGATATTGTTTCTCATGTAACATGTATGGACATAAAGCAGCTGATTGTAAAAGGAGGAAGAATAGAAATACTCATTATGATTCTTATGTTTATTTCTCTGGCCACATGAGATGTTATGCTTGTAACAAGTATGGACATGTAGAAAAAGAATGCAGGATGAACAGATTTGGGAAAGTGGACAATTTTCAACACACAGTTGGAAAGCTCCAGCCAAATTTGGAAAAAGGGCTGAGTCGAACGTGAGGGTCGGACCCTCTTTGGGTCATCCGCTTGAGCTTGCTTCTCGGTTGTTGGGGAATGATGTGAGATACATTATGAGATCTAGTAATGTCTCGTCAGAAAGGCTTAATATGTGATCTTCTCATGATTTGATTTGTTTATTAAGATTCCTGTGAATTTACGACGGTGCATAAAGAAAGGTGAAGCCAGGGAACAAAGGTAAAGTTGCGAGGAGGAGATGAAGGTTAGCAAGAATTTTCTATATTCACTTTCATCTCGCAGGGTTCTATTTACAAAAGTACGTATACACATGAGGTTCCTCGACACGATCGCGCTGCATTGATGATAGAAGGGCTATACGATAATTTCGAAGATGCGGAAGCGAGAGGGTCCGGGGGGGAGCATCAGTCTGACTGCTGATGATTGCACTGTTAGCTTCATTCTGGTTATACTCATGATAATGAAATGATACATGGGTTCTTGTGTTGAAGATTATGGATGAAGCCTGGTTGCTTTATGATGAAGAGCATTCATTGGTAAGATGAAAGTCGTATATTTCAGATCATGCAGAGATTTTTGCTGATTACTGGCTGTTGAAGGTGTTTCAGATTGCATAAGTTAAGAAGGAACACTGGTTTAGGGGGAGCAGCAGGTTGAATACTAATGATTGCATTGTTGGCAATATGATTGCTTATTCTTTGGTCTTTGTGATACTCATGCTCAAATGATGATGTCTTGATACATAATTTATTATGATGAGTTTTTGAGCCCTGGTTACTGATAAGTATCCTTTGTACTCACACATGGATGAGTTGGATGTCATTTGATTTAGAAATAAATCATGCAGAGTGTGTTCTATGGTTGAGAGATCTTTTGCCTACATATGTTACTTCATGTTAAATCTTGAAGATCATGATGATGTTGGACCACATGGATGATTGCTTGACACCTATGTGAAGATGATGTTCCAATATGAGAATCTCTCTTGGAAAGGATGTATTGATGCTGAAAAGAATCTGAAGACTTGGATACTAATGTGCTTATGCTACCACCATTGGATGACACTTGAAGACACAACTACACTGTTCTATCCATCTGTAGTCTAGGGAAGCATTCAAATATCTCAGAAAGAAGCTGAACACTGTATTTGCCTCACTGAGAATCAGATCTGGTTGAAATTTAGAAGATGTCTTGGGATACGCGGGTTTCCTGAAACACAGTCGCGTATGTACGCGCGTTCATGCACAGAAAACCGCGTATGTCTAATTGCTGACAATTTTTGGTTGGTTCAGCTCTCTTCAGCACAGCTGCAGTGCTGTTTGGTATCTCTGATACTGTTTGGTATCTCTGGTGGTGTTCCAGTTCTCATAATTCTGTTTCTAATGTTTTGATGAAGATGCCTTGATGATTTGTTGGTGGAAGTTTTCGGGATGCACAAACTAAGGGGGAGCCTTAGTCATTTGGAAAGATTGCTTGGTTGCACAGATTCAGGGGGAGCATTAGCTTTGCTGACTATAATGCAGTGTTGGCATTATGATGGTTCTGAAATATGTTCTCTCTCTTGAGGACTTTCTGGTGTTGGTCATAAATGGTCATATTTGTATTTTGATGAAAAGGTCTTATTGAGACCCATGATGTAAAATTGTAATATTCAATCATGTAAGGACTTCTCAAATTTTGTAAACCCACTTGGTTGGGTAGCTGAGTCAAATGTGTAAACCCACTTGGTTGGGTACTTGAGTCTCATATGTAAATCCACTTGGTTGGATAATTGATGTAAGTATGAGTCTTTGGTGATAGTAAGTTCATAGAGTCATGTACTTCATTGACAAATATGTTTGAAGATTCAGCATGAACTCAGGGGGAGCGTGGCCACTTCAGCACATATCAGATCTGCAGAATGTTTCTTCCACATGAGGAGAAAAGGGGGAGAGTGTTGGTTTTGATCCGCCCTTTGCCCTTGATGTGAAAGGGGGAGAATGACATGGTGTTTGAATGAAGAGAAGTTAAAGATGTCAAATATTTGGGAGAGTGACATATTTGGGGAGAGTGACATGGTACCTATCTGTTGTGGTAACCAAACACCATCGTGGTTGCCATCAAGTCCAAAGGGGGATATTGTTGGAAATATGATGTAGAGTGTTGTCCTTGATGGCAACCCACTGAATGAAGATGAATACATGAGATTGTTGGCATGTGTTGTCCTTGATAGAAATACACCTGATGAAGTTGTTCTTGACTTGATGGACTTGGTAAATGATGTAAATCTGATATGAAATGATGTTTGATAGCAATATGATGCTGAGTGTTGTCCTTGAAAGGCAACCCACTTGATAAAGATGATGGCAAATTACTTGATGAAGTTGTGCTTGCTAGAATATGTTCTTGATGAAGAAAATATGGTGTATCTACAGTGTGCAATGAAGAAAGGAATTCAGAATGTGCTCAAAGTATGATGAAAAAAATTATGTCTCTATGAATACGCGGATATGTCTAAAAAGAACGTGATAAGTCGCGTATGGGAAAAAGCGCTCAAAAAGTGCAAATCCAGGGGCCCGTGGTATTGAAGGCTCATGGTATTGATGACTCGTGGTATTGAAGGCTCATGGTATTGATGACTCGTGGTATTGAAGACACATGGTATTGAAGACTCGTGGTATTGAAGGCTCATGGTATTGATGACTCGTGGTATTGAAGACTCATGGTATTGAAGGCTCATGGTATTGGTTTGACTCGTGGTATTGAAGGCTCATGGTATTGGTTTGGCTCGTGGTATTGAAGGCTCATGGTATTGTTTTGGCCCGTGGTATTGAAAAAGATAAACCTATATAAGGAGAAGAAATTCATTGTGCAAATCATGAGTGTGGGTGCAAGATGTCTGAGCTTGAATGAATACTTCTCTCTGAAGTATATCTGAATGGAAAGGGTTACACTTGAATGATAAATCTGAATGTATGATGCACCAATGATGAAGAAGGGGATCTAGATCTGAAATGCATTTGTATTTGCTAGATCTGATTATGGAAGGCTTAGATCTGTGATGAGGCGAACATCTAGGCGAACATCTGTCTGAAGTGAAAGGGTATGAAATATCTGATCTGTTCTGTTGTGTTTCTGCTATCTGATCTGTGTTGATAAGTATCTGTTGGTGATGTATGTTTGTGCTAAAAAGTATGGAAAGGGTCCAGTTTAAAAATATGATGAAACGTGGCCTGCAAGTTGTGTTTTATTGAAGTTGTTGGATCCAGTGTGAAAATTGATGAAACGTGGTCCAAGGTGGTGCTGAGGGTTGTAGCCTTCAGTCAGGGGGTTGTAGCTCCCTTCCAGGTGAGGCTGGTAAACGAGATCGGAGGGTCGTAGCTCCCTTCCAGGAGAGGCTGGTAAACGAGTCAGGGGGTTGGAGCTCCCTTCCAGGAGAGGCTGGTAAACGAGCGCAGGTGGGTGCCTGCGTGCTGGTCAAGTCTGCGCCAGCACATATGTTGTAAGATGTTTTCTCCATAATAAAATATTGAAGGCTGAGCAACTGCAGCGGTGGTTTTCTCCCGACTTGGGTTTCCACCTAAAAATCCTGGTGTTCATGTGTGATGCTTTGTGTGATGATTTATTCTGTTCTTACTGCACATGTTTACTGTTTATAGAACATCTAATGGATGACTGATGGAATGATATAAGTGAAGAACTAATGGCATAATTAGATCTCTGTGTATACGCTAGTTTTATGAAGGATATCCGCGTGTATACGCTAGTTGGCTTCAAGAAAGTAGCGTATGGGTTTTAAGGAATGAAAAAGTAAAAAGATTTGATTATGCAGTAAATACTGATTCACCCCCCCCTCTCAGTATTTTTCCCAACAATCTGTACATGGCCCCATAGCTGGATTCAAACATCCACTCCTCATAGATTTACTCTCCAACGCGGCCATGATCCTAGATCTTTGGACGTAATGGTTTACGTGTTCTCCATCAGCATAAACTTCAGGGAATTAGTTATATTTCCTTTGTTATAAATAACTCGTTTGCATACGCATATTAGATTAGTCTCTGTTAGTTTTTATTAGTCTGCTCTGTAATGTAATTACGCTGCCACTGTGCCGTAATATCACCTTGCTGTTATGACTGCATTTTAATATTTAGGAAGACTCTGTTTCCAAGAGTAATTTGTACTTGAAGTCTGTTGCCAAGGCTGGTGTAGAGGGCCCCTGCACTCGCCAAGGTTCTGTGCATTATTGTATAGTTCTTATTTTATTTCTTTAAATCTCATTGTGCCATAATCCATTCACATGTTTATACATTGCATCTTTCATGGTATATATGCTTCATTTCTGTTTATAATCTTTCATGCTTTCCATTTTACTTTTGTCTTTCATGTTTTATGTTATTGATAACTGATCAGTGTTCTTGTTTCAGGTTATAAATAGGCAGCCCGGGCATTTGCATAACTTTTTGACTAATGACATGGAATTAACATTGTTCTGCTGCTAATTTTCTTTTCTTAGTTTCTGTTTAATTTCAGTACTGCTTTGTTTGATTCAGTTTTGCTTCAGTAGTTAAATTTAGATATATTAAACTGCTCATAACATCTTCAGTTGCCTCCGAAAGCCACAGCTGGACTGATGGTGAGGGATTGTATTATGAAATATGTAGTTTGATATTAGTTTCCTTTCTGCAAGTTAGATATATTAAATTGCTCATAACATCTTCAGTTGCCTCCGAAAGCCACAGCTGGACTGATGGTGAGGGATTGAATTATGGATGTGTAGTTTGATATTAGTTTCCTTTCTAAAAGTTAGATATATTAAATTGCTCATAACATCTTCAGTTGCCTCCGAAAGCCACAGCTGGACTGATGGTGAGGGATTGAATTATGGATGTGTCGTTTGATATTAGTTTCCTTTCTGCAAGTTAGAAATATTAAATTGTGCATGACATCTTCAGTTACCTCCGAAAGCCACAGCTGGACTGATGGTGAGGGATTGAATTATGAATGTGTGGTTTGATATTAGTTTACTTTCTGCAAGTTAGATATCAGTTACTCAAGTTGTTTATGGTTACTTCCAAAAATCATAGCTGGACTAATGATGAGGGATCAAAAGACAAGTTGATGTAATTTGATTTAGATTTACTTTATTGCAACTTTTGGATTTCTTTCAGCATAGTTTCTTTTGTGTTTAGACAGCAGCAAGAATAGTTTGGTTTCATGCTCACTAGTTCACTGTTTTGATTTATTAGACTAGCAGCACCTTTTCATTTCAGCAACACATTTTCATTTCCTTTCAAGTTTTGTCATTGTATGTTTCAAATTCTTTTTTTTCATTTTCAAGTTGGTAAATCATTACAGAGGATATTATTTCCTTGAACAAACATAACCATACTTGTTTTCATTTTAGAATTTCCATCTCACCTTAGAAAACCAAAAACGACAAAAAGTTAAGAAATAGGTTATCTTGCACATATAGTGCGCCGCACTTCATCAGCTTACGAATCCCGGATTAACAAATTAAATGCAGCAATTTAGGACACACTAAATTGACCAAACAGGGTAGCACAACCACACATCTTCCACCATCGCTTATATAAAGATCATTTTCACTAGTATCATCCTTGATTCTTCTCCTCTTGTCTAGCCTTTGTCACTAGCTCAATTCTCTAAGGACACCAGTCAACACCACCTAATTTTGATCCAACTGTGTAATCCAAGCCTTAAAATATGGTAGAAAAAGCTTAACATACCTGCTCAATGATTTTGGTTTGGGTGAAGGGAAAAAATTTTCTAAGGCCATGACATGGGAATTCAACAATCAACACCACCAACATTGGGGTACATATAGGCTTGGTGCTCTTGATTAAATTCCAATCACATGCCCTCATATGTGATAAGATACAATGAAATGTTGCAATCCCATTGATCCTGAAATCCTGAAAAGTGTTAAGTCGGATGAATTTTGAATGAGATATGAAATTATATTTTAACCAATGAGGTTGGAACAAATCTCAAACACCTTGAGACGGTTAATGATAATGTTAAAAAATTAAGTAAAAGGAGCATGATGGGAGCATGGTTCGACACATGTCGGTTCCAAATTTCCAAGAACTGTGCAAATTGAAGCCAAAGTACAGTTCCAGTTTTTGGAAGCATAGTTCCAGGAACACTACACAATGCATAGTTCTAGACTCCAGAGATGTTGCATAGTGTGTGGTTCTTGCAACACTTGATGTGAAAACTTCGCATAAACTAACTAAAGGCTTCTTTATTTTATCATTTTCTAGTGAGGGCCACATTTTTGCCATTGATTTTCACATCCCATTGGATTTATCATAATACCCTTTTCATAATATCCATATAGTGTGAGGATTTATTCGATGAGAAACTCACCCAAATCTGTTGCCCAGTGGAGGTAGAATTTCTTCTCTTGTGCAATTTTGGCATTTGCTAGAGAAAATTTC
Organism: Pinus albicaulis; assembly: GCA_034641835.2. Classification (NCBI taxonomy): domain Eukaryota; kingdom Viridiplantae; phylum Streptophyta; class Pinopsida; order Pinales; family Pinaceae; genus Pinus; species Pinus albicaulis. The sequence goes on from CM076583.1 coordinate 825,111,287, forward strand.
TGCTCCAATATGAGGTTTTATCTGCCACATTATTCAACCCTTAACCTTAGAAGAGGGTTTCCCTTAAGTTTCACATATATAAATATTTGAATAATTTTTTCATCATCCAGGTGAGAAATAGGATAATTAACTAATCCATCAATTACAAAAAACTGTGTAACATTTATTTTAGATGTCAAATATTAGATCATAAAAACCACAATTCTACGGTTATGATCAAGACAGAACCACCTCAAACCCAAAACAACTAAGACCCTTGAGCTCAAGCTCATTGAATTAATCAGGCCAAAAATGACCCAATTGGAGGATCAGTTGAATTAGTTTTACAAAAACTTTCATAACAATAAGTATGTTATCACCTCTACAATCAACCCAAATAACCAACAAGATCTTGGGCATCAGCAGCAAATGCACCCATGACTCAAATTTTGGGAAGGGGGTAGCAGTGTGACAAACCCCTCCCAAACACTTAGCCCTAAGGAGCTGGTCGAAGATCACATCCTCCACCTTCCTATTGAATCCTTGACAAGGAAAAGATATACAAAATATAGATTATAATTATTCTAAAGTTTTAATAAAAATCAAGGTCACTTCAAGTAGACGATATAAAAATAGCCTAGGTTCATATCACATACTACCTAGTTCAGAACAGATCATGTCGTTCAATTTTAGACCTTGTAGAAGTGGTAAAAACATAGAAGATGAACCATGCATATGAAAACTACGTTCAATTCGGAACCTTGTAGAAGTGGTAAAAACACAGAAGTTGAACCATACATAGGAAAACTATTTCATATTAGTTTGGGAACAATCAAAAAAAAATTCACAAGTGATTTTTGTTAAATAACAAATAATACATCACATTATAACAACAAACAAGAAAAAGGCCACTAATCAGATTACAATAATCCAAAAAAAAAAAAACATGATAACGCAGATGCATCTCACAACTCATAGAAGATATCTTTCAGCTAAGGTACCTCAAGTTTCAACTAGAGGGACGCAGAGTCAATTGGAGTTCAGATGGACCCACTTTGAGAGTATGTTTATCCAAGTTTGCCTCTATATTCTGAAACAATGTTAATCATATTGTATTGCCAATAATAATATTTATATAACCATTCAGTTACTTTATATAGGAAAAATATTTCTGAATAATCTCTAGTAGATAGTGGGCCACTATTGAAGAAAACTACACTAGCCTCTGGCCTCCCCCTCCATCTCAGTGCATTGCATAGTATTAAGGCACAATGAGGCCTCCTATCAATCATTTTCAAGTAAAAATACAGTAGCATAAGGCGTAGATCAGCCCAATGGTTTGTTTGAATTTATACACTAGATCATCCTTGAAAGGGGCCAATAGAACCTGCAAAACAACATCTTGATCTACCTTCAATTCATTCCATTAGACCGTAGAAGATAAATTTGCCTCTCCTTGTGTTCCACATATTTTCTCCTGCACCTCCACTCCCAAATTGTTAGACGATGAATAAGAAATTCAATCATACTAATTCAATGCGACCTTGGTGTAGACAATTTCAAAATTCAAATGCTCTTCTGTGCACAACATTTCAAATTAAAGAGGCGCCTGTGAAATTTCTAAATGAAATGAAATGAGCCCACGGCAGAAATTTCAAAATTCCACAGGGATATCTCCTCATATTTTCATGTTCCAGAGAAGTCAAAATATATGGTAATTTAGGGAGGGGAAGAATATGAAACAAATGTATGACAGAATACTAAGGGGTCTCTCCTCATATCGTCGTCTTCCAGAGAAGTTGAAATATGTGGTAATTCACAGAGGGGAAGAATACTAAACATTTTTATGACAGGTGAAGGCATCTTTAGGACATACCTCTGGGTACTCCTCCATAGAAGCGAGGATTCTCCACCAGATGTTTAATGGACACCGATAATCCAGAGTTGGTTGTGTCATGGACTGCTATTAAGAGGATAAGGATCTTATCCCAATCAAGGTTATAGACCCCAAAGATAAATTGGCCTCAACAACTCACATAACATTCACTGGAAAGATCAATCCTTGCGCAAAATAAAACATTAGAGAAATGTGGTGTACGTCTTGGCCTCTTCAAATTATATCATAGTTACATAACAAAAAAAAATAGATCCCAAAAGATTTAACAATGTGCTCAAGTCCATAAGACTTTCTACCTCAAATCTCCATGCAAACTAAATGTTCATAGTCATATTCATCCGCAGGAGTAGAGATAATCCAAAATATATCATAATAAAGCCCAATTTTTAGCAAGCTAACACACATAGTGCTTCCAAATAGATACGAGCCTCAAAATTAACACCAAATTGATTTTTTTCTAGAGCCAAGGTTTAGGCCTCAAAATATGCGCCTAAATCAGAGGAGAATACCATTAGATATGGTCCAAATTTGGCCTATGAGTTAGCCGAAAAGATCACAGAGAAACCTCATATACCCTTTCCAAAAAATATCATTAACCTCAAAAATTTGAATTAGTCACAAATTATTGCGAAGAAAGAGGCCTAAACATTACCTCAGATCAGTCCATCAAAGAAATTTAAAACAAACCCTAATGTATTCCTTAGATTGTGAGCTTAAAAGAAGGCAGGAACAAGTGTAAGCTTCTGAATTTTGGCTTACCTCTTGCAAATCACCCACAGAGCACCCGCATTCACTACTGACCAGCACTGCTAGACTCACCGAAGAAATCACCAGTATTCACCAGCACACTTCGAAGCATTCAGACTGGAAAATTTATACAAAAAAATTAATTACAGAGCATTGTTAGACTCGCTGAAGCAAACACCAACACACTTTGAAGCATTCGACCTCTCAAATTTATACAAAAAAAAAAAAAAATTATAGTTGCAACACCGTGACCATTGTCCAAACTCCTCGTAGGTTTAGCTCCATAGCACCGGGAAAATGGTACTCTAAATCCCTAGTTCACGCCCTTTTCTGGCATCTAGCATCTCCCAAAATTATCAGCTATGTGAGGTGGAGAGGCCAAGGGACTCATATACTCAGGCAATCACCTCCAACTTCCTCCAACTTCCAATCCCCAACCAGTAAAAAATGGGGGTGAATTCATCCAATTTCCAAGCCCCAACCAAACTTCCTCCAAATTCGAAGCCCCAACTAGTAAAGAATGGGGGTGAATTCCTCCAACTTCCAAGCACCACCAATAAAAGTTGGGGGCGAATGTCACTCCAATCCCCCCTGACCTAGTAAAGCCTGGCGAAAGCTATTAAAATTTGTTCCAAACCAGAAAATCGGGAGGCAAATCCACTGTTTAAGGTTTATGTGCATTTATTTTTTTGGGCTAAAAGATAATAATTAATTATTTTTAAAATAATTATAGGGCTAAATATATAAAACTATACAGAAGGGGTTTTATATAAAAAAATCACCCCTCCAAAATCTAAAACCATTTAAAATTCGCCCTTGGGCTAAAATTCGCCCCTAAATTTTTTCCATATAATGAGCAACATAATAAGAAAAGCCTTTCTTGAGGAACTCAAGAAATATTAAGTGAGTAACTCTATCTTCATTCAAAGGTTCAATAGCGCAATAAGGATCAAAGTGATAGATAAACAAAAACTTCCATCAAATCAGGGCCATCTTTCAAATAGTTCCAGCTAGCCCTATTAGCATGTAACAAGAGATATAATTTGTTTTATATTTTCCTAAATTATATCCTAATCATTTATGACAAGACTTTTTGTAAATAATTGTATAAATATTTTAGATTTCAAAATATTGAGGGTTGAATTTTGCATTCCAAAAGCTATTGTACTTTTCCATTTGATGGTTTGATCAATAATAAAAGGACTATTTCACAGTATTCATGTGTTGGAATATTTTGGTGAAGTTCTTCTCACTGTTTATGTGTTTATTTATTTGTTTCCATACTTATGTTTTCTTAAATCTGAATTATTTTACAGAAAGTTGATGAACAAAATTTGTTGAAAGATTCACTTTGATTCTGGATGTATATAATTTAAATGTTTTCCTCTGATATTAAGTTAAAGAATTCTTAACTTCTCATTTTATTAATTGAATCTATTCCTCTTCTATTACACTTCATTTAAATCTGAAAGATCAAGTTAGTTCACCTACCTTGCCTTGTGAAAACCCTTTGAAAATATGAGAGAGATTCAGGTTAAGTTGCAGACTCCATAGCCCAATGGAAGCTTAGGAATTTAATCAACCAAACCAATTAAAACAAATCTCAAAATTCAAACAAACAATTGAGAATTCATAGCTAACCTAATATCATAAATACAACAAAGTTAAATCTGACATAGTGATCCCTCTCTGAGTTTAGGAAGGCTAGATCCTAAACTCTAAAGTGTTTTTGTGGTTACCTTTGTGGTTTCTTCCACAAACTTGTAAATTACACAGTGATAACAGGGCCAACCCTGATCACTTGTAAAGTTGGCCATTAAAACTAGTTGACCAATGAAATAATTTTTTGATATTAACAACACGGATCCATGTGGTTAGGTCGTATGACCAAGATCAATAATCATTTGGAGCTCAACATCCAAGTGATTGTTCCCATATGATTTAGACCTAAATTTAATTGGTCATTTCCTGGATTACATCATCGTGATGTCATCAATCGACATGGCAACCCAAGAGGGGTCCCACGTGTCACCATATTTTAGTATTTTCACCAATTGATATGTGCCAAACCACCTACCAGATGTTTTCTTCAGTGATGCCATGTCATCACATTGAAATCAAGATGATCCACATCATCATGATATAGAATGATACCAAGTGTCAACATTTGGTTGTTCCTAACAAACTCGTAACTTCATGCTAATTTTCCTTCATATAACCATTTACTCTTTGGAGGTACTATTGATTTGTCGAGAACATGCAATTTCCCTTTAAGAAAATTAAATAGTGCCCATATTTATTCATTTGATATCATTTATCTATTCTATCTATAGTGGATTCACGCGAAAATTTCCCATTGTTTAAACTTTTAATAATTTGGTTTTAGGCCTATAGCTTTTCTTTTCAAATTGACCCAACTAATGTTGAATTTCAACTTTCCATAACTTCTCATCCGGGAGGAGTTTTTTTTAGGAGGATACACTATTGGAAAGGTATCAATGAGATTTGGGAAATGATGTTGTTCGTAGGATATTTTGAGTAACATAAATTAATCAAAAAATCAAATAACTTCAAGCACCTATATCTGCAAGTGATGAGACCTTATGAAATATCCAATTGGTATATCACTTCATAAAGGGTCTTGCTGCTTCTTTGGTCATTAAGGATGGTACTGTTGCTGATATCTTATATATCCCATTTGAAATTAATGACCTCTTTTTGTGATTAATGACAACACTAAGTCCAGCAGTCTCCCCCTTTGTCATTGATGGCAACACCCCTAGACATTGATGGTCGTTGGATGTTAAAAAAAATCAATTTCTCTTCAATATTCCCCCGCTCTACAATATCTAACTATCCTTGCTCAAGTTTAAGTGCAATGTCTACAATATATGTCTATTAAATTGTCTACCTCAATGTATACAACCTCTCCCTCTTTGACATCAATGGAAAATGGACATGAATATTTGTAGAAAAATATTATGTTGATGATGTTGTATGATTACATGTTCCTAGATTATTCTTTCAACCTGAATGAACCATTCTTCCTTCTTGATAACATATAGTATCCCCGTAATACCATGCTTCTACTACTTTCTTTTTCATGTTTTCCCCATGAAACCATGCTTTCACTATTGTTGTACTCCCCTTGAGATTATGAATTTTTTTCATATATAGGTACCTGTTATATGATTTATTTATTTTTATATTTGAGATATAACCATCAAAAAATAGTCCACATACTACGTTCATATAATAATTTCCTCTTCAATGACAAGAAGAATAATTCTTCAAAGGATTATATATAAGGAATGAAACCTAATCGAGGTCCTCTTTGACCTTTTCTACATCTACCACCATTGATAAGAGGTCCTTCTTTGTTTACCATCTAGACTTAATTTTGCAATCTCATGCTATATGGCCTTCACCGTGACTTATGTAACATTCAACATTGAGCTTGAATAATTACAGATATGCTTGAGGAATTCTCTTAATTTGGTACACATTTCTCCATCTAGGTACTTCATTATATCCTTCATACTTAACCATGTCATTGATCCAAAAATCATGTTCTTTATGTCCAAAATTTGTGCATGATAAATAATAATCGAGGAACCTTGATACCTCGTCAAAGAACGAGATCTCAATATTATCAGAGATTCTTCACAGAGGAGTCGTGTTTCCTTATTTCTCAACCCTTGCATGAGCAATACTCATTTGTTTATTTCCAAAACTTGTTCAATTATTTTTTGTGGAAGCTTGATGATGAACCATGTGCATTTTATTTCCTACATTTCTTCTTATGGACCCTTTCTCTTCATTTTTATTCCTTTCATTATGCTTTTTTTCAAAATTTCCTTGAATATCAATGAAGTGAAAATTCTTAGCCTAGTGTTCTACTTTCTTTGGATGTTCAAGTGAGCTCATGCTAGATGCTATAAATGTATAATCAATATTTTTGGGATGAATTTCATTTGATAAGATTAGGGTACCATTTAAATTTGGTGCCTCACCTTCTCGATAACCAAGGTTTTTCTTAATAAGTGGAGACCTTTGCATGCTTAGAATATGACCTAGGGATTCAATCCCTTTGTTGAAGTTTGAATTAAGCTGCTCTAATTCTTCTTTTAAGAGGACAACTTCCACTTCCAGTCTTTCACATATTTGTTCCTTCTCATTTAGATGATCAGAAAAAAAAAAAAAAAATTTACCATTTTTGCTTCTTCTAGTTCAACTTTAACAGTAACAATAGTATATTCATTTATACTCTTGTCTTGAAGTTAGTTCACTAACTGAATTTCTCTTTTCCTCATAACCCTGATTTTGTTTAAGGAAATTTTAAGTTCTCCTTCAAAATACACTTTTTCTTTGGGCTCTTCAACCTCAACAATGAATATTATTTCATTCCATTATTCATCAATCGCACTTGCATTTATTTCCCTATCACTTTGTTCTTTTGAGTAAAAGTTCTTCTTATTTCCCATTTGGTTCGTGTTTTGACACTTGGGTTTGAATCTTGAAACATCATCACTTCATTCATCTTAGAATAACAAAATTTAGATTCATAATGACCAACTCTTCCACATCCAAAACATTTGAAAGTAAGCTTACCTTCAAACTTGTCAATTCCTCTCTTGAGCTTTCAAACAAACTTCTCTTCTTCTTCATCAGAATCTGAGTCTTCATGATCTTTTTTCTTTTTCTCTTTTTTTTTTCCTTGAAAAATGATTTCTTCACTCCCAAATATCTTCCTTTATTATTAACTCATATGCAGAGAGAGTTCCATGAAGTTGATATATGGACATTTTATCATCTTCTGTTAATTCCCCAATGGATAAAACTTTAGGATTGAATCTTGATGGGAGTGATCTCAAATTTTTTGAAAAACCTAGCTATTAGAGACTTCTTCACCAATACCTACAATAGATTTGACTATATTGTCTACTTCAAGAAACTATGAAGCAATCTCCTCATTGTATTCCATCTTAAAGATTTCAAAATATCCCCTAAGAGCCTTCAATATGACTTATTTAACCTTCTTATCTTCTTCATAATAATTTTGAAGTTTATTCCATACCTCATGAGCTTACCTTCACTACATTACTTTGGCGAATATTGACTCTGCCAAACCACTTAACATGGCATTCTTATCTTGAGCATTATATGTGTAAACTACCCTTCCTACTACATTTGTTGTAATAACATTTATAACTTGATATTATGTGTTCAACTTAATGAATGAAATAGGTGATCTAGCAACTGCCATCAATAACATGACCAAATAGTTATGTTTACAAAATAGGCTATCTATAATGTACGCACTGAAATATGAAGAACAAAAGGTCCAAAAAAATAAAATGAGCTAGTTGTCAAACACCTTTCTATAAGTGTTTACCAATTCTGAAATCACCCATGTTGCCAAATGTTGTCGTTGTGGGGTAGCACAACCACACATCTTCCACCATCGCTTATATAAAGATCATTATCACTAGTATCATCCTTGATTCCTCCTCTTGTCTAGCCTTTGTCTCTAGCTCAATTCTCTAAGGACACCAGTCAACACCACCTAATTTTGATCAAACTACATAATCCAAGCCTTAAAATATGGTAGAAAAAGCTTAACATATCTGCTCAATGATTTTGGTTTGGGTGAAGGGAAAAAATTTTCTAAGGCCATGACATGGGAATTCAAAAATCAACACTGCCAACATTGGGGTACATATAGGATTGGTGATCTTGATTAAATTCCAATCACATGCCCTCATATGTGATAAGATACAATGAAATTTTGCAATCCCATTGATCCTAAAATCCTGAAAAGTGTTAAGTCGGATGAATTTTGAATGAGATATGAAATTATATTTTAACCAATGAGGTTGGAAAAAATCTCAAACACCTTGAGACTGTTAACGATAATGTTAAAAAATTAAGTAAAAGGAGCATTATGGGAGCATGGTTCGACACATTTCGGTTCCAAATTTCCAGGAACTATGCAAATTGAAGCCAAAGTACAGTTCTAGTTTTTGGAAGCACAGTTCCAGGGACACTACATAATGCACAGTTCTAGACTCCAGAGATGTTGCACAGTGTGTGGTTCTTGCAACACTTGCTGTGAAAACACCGCATAAACTAACTAAAGGCTTCTTTGTTTTTTCATTTTCTAGTGAGGGCCACATTGTTGCCATTGATTTTCACATCCCATTGGATTTATCATAATACCCTTTTCATAATATCCATATAGTGTGAGGATTTATTCGATGAGAAACTCACCCAAATCTGTTGCCCAGTGGAGGTAGAATTTCTTCTCTTGTGCAATTTTGGAATTTTCTAGAGAAAATTTCTGCTCCAATATGAGGTTTTATCTGCCACATTATTCAACCCTTGACCTTAGAAGAGGGTTTTCCTTAAGTTTCACATATCTAAATATTTGAATAATTTTGTCATCATCCAGGTGAGAAATAGGATAATTAACTAATCGATCAATTACAAAAAACTGTGTAACATTTATTTTAGATGTCAAATCTTAGATCATAAAAACCACAATTCTACGGTTATGATCAAGACAGAACCACCTCAAATCCAAAACAACTAAGCCCCTTGAGCTCAAGCTCATTGAATTAATTAGGCCAAAAATGACCCAATTGGAGGATCAGTTGAATTAGTTTTACAAAAAATCTCATAACAACAAGTATGTTATCACCTCTACGATCAACCCAAATAACCAACAAGATCTTGGGCATCAGCTGCAAATGCACCCATGACTCAAATTTTGGGAAGGGGGTGGCAGTCTGACAAACCCCTCCCAAACACTTAGCCCTAAGGAGCTGGTCAAAGATCACATCCCCCACCTTCCTATTGAATCCTTGACAAGGAAAAGATATACAAAATATAGATTATAATTATTCTAAAGTTTTAATAAAAATCAAGGTCACTTCAAGTATATGATATAAAAATAGCCTAGGTTCATATCACATACTACCCAATTCAGAATAGATAATGTCATTCAATTCTAGACCTTGTAGAAGTGGTGAAAACACAGAAGATGAACCATGCGTAGGAAAACTACGTTCAATTCAGAACCTTGTAGAAGTGGTAAAAACACAGAAGTTGAACCATACATAGGAAAACTATTTCATATTATTTTGGGAACAACCAAAAAAAATTCACAAGTGATTTTTGTTAAATAACAAATAATACATCACATTATAACAACAAACAAGAAAAAGGCCACTAATCAGATTACAATAATCCAAAAAAAAAAAGCATGATAAAGCAGATGCATCTCACAACTCACAAAAGATATCTTTCAACTAAGGTACCTCAAGTTTCAACTAGAGGGACGCAGAGTCAATTGGAGTTCAGATGGACCCACTTTGAGAATATGTTTATCCAAGTTTGCCTCTATATTCTGAAACAATGTTAATCATAGTGTATTGCCAATAATAATATTTATATAACCATTTAGTTACTTTATATAGGATAGATATTTCTGAATAATCTCTAGTAGACAGTGGGCCACTATTGAAGAAAACTACACTAGCCTCTGGCCTCCCCCTCCATCTTAGTGCATTGCTTAGTATTAAGGCACAATGAGGCGTCCTATCAATCATTGTCAAGTAAAACTACAATAGCATAAGGCATAGATCAGCCCAATGGTTTGTTTGAATTTATACACTAGATCATCCTTGAAAGGGGCCAATAGAACCTGCAAAACAACATCTTGATCTACCTTCAATTCATTCCATTAGACCGTAGAAGATAAATTTGCCTCTCCTTGTGTTCCACATATTTTCTCCTGCACCTCCACTCCCAAATTGTTAGACGATGAATAAGAAATTCAATCGTACTAATTCAATGCAACCTTGGTGTAGACAATTTCAAAATTCAAATGCTCTTTTGTGCACAACATTTCAAATTAAAGAGGTGCCTATGAAATTTCTAAATGAAATGAAATGAGCCCACGGCAGAAATTTCAAAATTCCACAGGGATATCTCCTCATATTTTCATGTTCCAGAGAAGTCAAAATATATGGTAATTTAGGGAGGGGAAGAATATGAAACAAATGTATGACAGAATACTAAGGGGTCTCTCCTCATGTCGTCGTCTTCCAAAGAAGTTGAAATATGTGGTAATTCATGGAGGGGAAGAATACTAAACATTTTTATGACAGGTGAAGGCATCTTCAGGGCATACCTCTGGGTACTCCTCCATAGAAGCGAGGATTCTCCACCAGATGTTTAAGGGACACCGATAATCCAGATCTGGTTGTGTCATGGACAGCTATTAAGAGGATAAGGATCTTATCCCAATCAAGGTTATAGACCCCAAAGATAAATTGGCCTCAACAACTCACATAACATTCATTGGAAAGATCAATCCTTGTGCAAAATAAAACATTAGAGAAATGTGGTGTACGTCTTGGCCTCTTCAAATTATATCATAGTTACATAACGAAAAAAAACTAGATCCCAAAAGATTTAACAATGTGCTCAAGCCCATAAGACTTTCTACCTCAAATCTCCATGCAAACTAAATTTTCATAGTCATATTCATCCGCAGGGGCAGAGATAATCCAAAATATATCATAATAAAGCCCAAGTTTTAGCAAGCTAACACACATAGTGCTTCCAAATAGATACGAGCCTCAAAATTAACACCAAATTGATTTTTTTCTAGAGCCAAGGTTTAGGCCTCAAAATATGCGCCTAAATCAGAGGAGAATACCATTAGAGATGGTCCAAATTTGGCCTATGAGTTAGCCGAAAATATCACAGAGAAACCTCATACACCCTTTCCAAAAAATAGCATTAACCTCAAAATTTTGAATTAGTCACAAATTATTGTGGAGAAAGAGGCCTAAACGTTACCTCAGATCAGTCCACCAAAGAAATTTAAAACAAACCCTAATGTATTCCTTAGATTGTGAGCTTAAAAGAAGGTTGGAACAAGTGTAAGCTTCTGAATTTTGGCTTACCTCTTGCAAATCACCCACAGAGCACCCGCATTCACTACTAACCAGCACTGTTAGACTCGCGGAAGTAATCACCATTATTCACCAGCACACTTCGAAGCATTCAGACTGGAAAATTTATACAGAAAATTTAATTACAGATCATTGTTAGACTCGCTGAAGCAAACACCAGCACGCTTCGAAGCATTCGACCTCGCAAATTTATACAAAAAAAAAAATCACAATTGCAACACCGTGACCGTTGTCCAAACTCCTCGCAGGTTTAGCTCCATAGCACCGAGGAAATGGTACTCTAAATCCCTAGTTCACGCCCTTTTCTGCCATCTAGCATCTCCCGAAATTATCAGCTATGTGAGGTGGAGAGGCCAAGGGACTCATATACTCAGGCAATCACCTCCAACTTCCTCCAACTTCCAATCCCCAACCAGTAAAAAATGGGGGCGAATTCATCCAATTTCCAAGCCCCAACCAAACTTCCTCCAAATTCGAAGCCCCAACTAGTAAAGAATGGGGGTGAATTCCTCCAACTTCCAAGCCCCAACCAATAAAAAATTTGGGTGAATGTCACTCCAATCCCCCCTGACCCAGTAAAGCCTGGCGAATGCTATTAAAATTTGTTCCAAACCAGAAAATCGGGAGGCAAATCCATGGTTTAAGGTTTATGTGCATTTATTTTTTTGGGCTAAAAGCTAATAATTAATTATTTTTAAAATAATTATAGGGCTAACTATATAAAACTATACAGAAGGGGTTTTATATAAAAAAATCACCCCTCCAAAATCTAAAACCCTTTAAAATTCGCCCCTAAAATTTTTCCTGATAATGAGCAGCATAACAAGAAAAGCCTTTCTTGAGGCACTCGAGAAATATTAAGTGAGTAACTCTATCTTCATTGAAAGGATCAATAGCGCAATAAGGATCAAAGTGATAGATAAACAACAACTTCCATCAAATCAGGGCCATCTTTCGAATAGTTCCAACTAGCCCTATTAGCTTGTAACAAGAGATATAATTTGTTTTATATTTGCCTAAATTATATCCTGATCATTTATGACAAGAATTTTTGTAAATAATTGTATAAATATTTCAGATTTCAAAATATTGAGGGTTGAATTTTGCATTCCAGAAGCTATTGTACTTTTCCATTTGATGGTTTGATCAATAATAAAAGGACTATTTCACAGTATTCATGTGTTGGAATATTTTGGTGAAGTTCTTCTCACTGTTTATGTGTTTATTTATTTGTTTCCATACTTATGTTTTCTTAAATCTGAATTATTTTACAGAAATTTGATGAACAAAATTTGTTGAAAGATTCACTCTGATTCTGGCTGTATATAATTTAAATGTTTTCCTCTGATATTAAGTTAAAGAATTCTTAACTTCTCGTTTTCTTAATTGAATCTATTCCTCTTCTATTACACTTAATTTAAATCTGAAAGATCAAGTTAGTTCACCTACCTTGCCTTGTGAAAACCCTTTGAAAATATGAGAGAGATTCAGGTTAAGTTGTAGACTCCATAGCCCAATGGAATCTTAGGAATTTAATCAACCAAACCAATTAAAACAAATCTCAAAAATCAAACAAACAATTGAGAATTCATAGCTAACCTAATATCATAAATACAACAAAGTTAAATCTGACATAGTGATCCCTCTCTGAGTTTAGGAAGGATAGATCCTAAACTCTAAAGTGGTTTTGTGGTTACCTTTGTGGTTTCTTCCACAAACTTGTAAATTACACAGTGATAACAGGGCCAACCCTAATCACTTGTAAAGTTGGCCATTAAAACTAGTTGACCAATGAAACAATTTTTTGATATTAGCAACATGGATCCATGTGGCTAGGTCGTATGACCAAGATCAATAATCATTTGGAGCTCAACATCCAAGTGATTGTTCCCATATGATTCAGACCTAAATTTCATTGGTCATTTCCTGGATTACATCATCGTGATGTCATCAATCCACATGGCAACCGAAGAGGGGTGCCACGTGTCACCATATTTTAGTCTTTTTACCAATTGATATGTGCCAAACCACCTACCAGATGTTTTCTTCAGTGATGCCATGTCATCACATTGAAATCAACACGATCCACATCATCATGATATAGAATGATACCAAGTGTCAACATTTGGTTGTTCCTAACAGACTCGTAACTTCATGCTGATTTTCCTTCATCTGACCATTTACTCTTTGGAGGTACTATTGATTTGTCGAGAACATGCAATTTCCCTTTAACAGAATTAAATAGTGCCCATATTTATTCATTTGATATCATTTATCTATTCTATCTATAGTGGATTCGCGTGAAAATTTCCCATTGTTTCATTAGGGAAATTTTGAGGTCTAAAATGGGCCTCCTAAGGAAATAATAAAATAATAGCTAAACCAATAAAATAATATTTTTGAATTTTCAATTAACTTTTTGCACCAAATCCATGTAACCATAGTTAAATTCAATTCAAAAGTTGTACCAAAATAAAATTAATAAAAAATTGTATTGATGTGACTATAAATAAGAATGAGTTTTTCAAGAAAAAGTCATTATCATTGAACAACTAATGCATTTGTCCTTTGTACTTAAATAACATAAAATAAAATATAAATATAAATTTATAAATTCTTAATTATATTATATGCTATTAATTTAAATTTAAATTGTATAATAACATGTAAGTAATATACTATATAAAAATAATATAATATAATATAATATAATAAATGCATAGGGATATGCATTGTTTCTTTCTCTTTCAAGAAATATGAAATGAAAATAATATATTTTTATTCAAAAAGTGTGAAGTGACATTTATTATGAGTACTTTACTTTGACTTTAAAAGTACTTAGAGCACTACCATACATAACCATGAGTTTTTATCCACCATTGAGAATGTGACAAGTGAGTACCTTTAACTCAAGCAATGCCACTTCAACCTTTAGGGATGATCTCATCCCCTAAAATGTGATTGGTTCTCATAAAGTGAATTTTGATTGTACATTTTCCTTAGGAGGCCTATTTTAGACCTCAAAATTCCCCTAATGAAACTTTTAATAATTTGGTTTTTGGCCTATAGCTTTTCTTTTCAATTTGACCCAACTAATGTTGATTTTCAACTTGCCATAACTTCTCATCCGAGAGGAGTTTTTTTTAGGAGGATACACTATTGGAAAGGTATCAATGAGCTTTGGGAAATGTATGTTGTTCGTAGGATATTTTGAGTAACATAAATTAATCAAAAAATCAAATAACTTCAAACACCTATATCTGCAAGAGATGATACCTTATGAAATATCCAATTGGTATATCACTTCATAAAGGGTCTTGCAACTTCTTTGGTCATTAAGGATGGTACTGTTGCTGATATCTTATATATCCCATTCGAAATTAATGACCTCTTGTTGTGATTAATGACAACACTAAGTGCAACAGTCTCCCCCTTTGTCATTGATGGCAACACCCCTAGACATTGATGGTCGTTGGATGTTAAAACAAATCAATATCTCTTCAATATTCCCCTTCTCTACAATATCTAACTATCCTTGCTCAAGTTTAAGTGCAATTTTTGCAATATATGTCTATTAAATTGTCTACCTCAATGTATACAACCTCTCCCTCTTTGACATCAATGGAAAATGGACATGAATATTTGTAGAAAAATATTATGTTGATGATGTTGTATGAGTACATGTTCCTAGATTATCCTTTCAACCTGAATCAACCATTCTTCCTTCTTGATAACATATAGTCTCCCCGTAATACCATGCTTCTACTACTTTCTTTTTCATGTTCTCCCCATGAAACCATGCTTTCACTATTGTTGTACTCCCCTTGAGATTATGAATTTTTTCCATGTATAGGTACCTGTTATATGATTTATTTCTTTTTATATTTGAGATATAACCATCAAAAAATAGTCCACATACTACGTTCATATAATAATTTCCTCTTCAATGACAAGAAGAATAATTCTTCAAAGGATTATATATAAGGAATGAAACCTAATCGAGGTCCTCTTTGACCTTTTCTACATCTACCACCATTGATAAGAGGTCCTTCTTTGTTTACCATATAGACTTAATTTTGCAATCTCATGCTATATGACCTTCACCATGACTTATGTAACATTCAACATTGAGCTTGAATAATTACAGATATGTTTGAGGAATTCTCTTAATTTGGTACACATTTCTCCATCTAGGTACCTCATTATATCCTTTATACTTAACCATGTCATTGATCCAAAAATCATGTTCTTTGTGTCCAAACTTTGTGCATGATAAATAATAATCGAGGAACCTTGATACCTCATCAAAGAACGAGATCTCAATATTATCAGAGATTCTTCACAGAGGAGTCGTGTTTCCTTATTTCTCAACCCTTGCATGAGCAATACTCATTTGTTTATTTCCAACACTTGTTCCATTATTTTTTGTGGAAGCTTGATGATGAACCATGTGCATTTTATTTCCTACATTTCTTCTTATGGACCCTTTCTCTTCATTTTTATTCCTTGCATTATGCTTTTTTTCAAAATTTCCTTGAATATCAATGAAGTGAAAATTCTTAGCCTGGTGTTCTACTTTCTTTGGATGTTCAAGTGAGATCCTGCTAGATGCTATAAATGTATAATCAATATTTTTGGGATGAATTTCATTTGAGAAGCTTGGGGTACCATTTAAATTTGGTGCCTCACCTTCTTGATAACCAAGGTTTTTCTTAATAAGTGGAGACCTTTGCATGCATAGAATATGACCTAGGGATTCAATCCCTTTGTTGAAGTTTGAATTAAGCTGCTCTAATTCTTCTTTTAAGAGGACAACT
Source organism: Pinus albicaulis (assembly GCA_034641835.2). Lineage (NCBI taxonomy): Eukaryota > Viridiplantae > Streptophyta > Pinopsida > Pinales > Pinaceae > Pinus > Pinus albicaulis. The sequence continues at coordinate 825,127,711 of CM076583.1, forward strand.
TCCACTTCCAGTCTTTCACATATTTGTTCCTTCTCATTTAGTTGATCAGAAAAAAAAAAAAATCATTTACCATTTTTTCTTCTTCTAGTTCAACTTTAAGAGTAACAGTAGTATATTCATTTATACTCTTGTCTTGAAGTTAGTTCACTAATTGAATTTCTCTTTTCCTCATAACCCTGATTTCGTTTAAGGCACTTTTAAGTTCTCCTTCAAAAAAAACTTTTTCTTTGGACTCTTCAACCTCAACAATGAATATTATGTCATTCCATTATTCATCAATCACACTTGCATTTATTTCCCTATCACTTTGTTCTTTTGAGTAAAAGTTCTTCTTATTTCCCATTTGGTTCATGTTTTGACACTTGGGTTTGAATCTTGAATCATCATCACTTCATTCATCTTAGAATAACAAAATTTAGATTCATAATGACCAACTCTTCCACATCCAAAACATTTGAAAGTAAGCTTACCTTCAAACTTGTCAATTCCTCTCTTGATCTTTCAAACAAACTTCTCTTCTTCTTCATCAGAATCTGAGTCTTCTTGATCCTTTTTCTTTTTCTCTTTTTTTTTTTCCTTGAAAACTTATTTCTTCACTCCCAAATATCTTCCTTTATTATTAACTCATATGCAGAGAGAGTTCCATGAAGTTGATATATGGACATTTTATCATCTTCTGTTAATTCCCCAATGGATAAAACTTTAGGATTGAATCTTGATGGGAGTGATCTCAAATGTTTTGAAAAACATAGCTATTAGAGACTTCTTCACCAATACCTACAATAGATTTGACTATATTGTCTACTTCAAGAAACTATGAAGCAATGTCCTTATTGTATTCCATCTTAAAGATTTCAAAATATCCCCTAAGAGCCTTCAATATGACTTATTTAACCTTCTTATCTTCTTCATAATAATTTTGAAGTTTATTCCATACCTCATGAGCTCACCTTCGCTACATTACTTTGTCGAATATTGACTATGCCAAACCACTTAACATGGAATTCTTATCTTGAGCATTATATGTGTAAACTACCCTTCCTGCTACATTTGTTGTAATAACATTTATAACTTGATATTATGTGTTCAAAATTTCCCAAACTTCTCCTCTTAAGGAGATAAGATATGTCTCCATCCTTATCTTCTACAATGCATAATTGGCTCCAACAAACATAGGTGGATTCTCCACTTCTCTGGTTGTGGCCATTTCTCCTTGATATTTAACCTTCCAGTAATTAGTTGTTGCTAAAGGCACTTGCTCTGATCCCACTTGTTGGCCCAAAATTCACGCTAAGGCCCTGGGGGTGGGGGGTGAACTAGTGTAAGGCTAATTTCACAATTTCACAAACTTTTCTTAATCACACAATCATATATCCATATAGAAATAAATCATAATAATTATTTCATCAGTCATAAAAATGCATCATCATATAATAAATGTAACAAAAATCCATCACATCACAAGGAGACAAAAAAATTTTGGTGGAAACCCATATGGGAGAAAAACACCAATCTTCTTCTTCTTTATATTCACTTCATTACATCAATTTTCTAGACATGACTTACTAGAGGAAAATACCCCTAAAAATGTAAGCTATAATTTGCAGAGGCTACAACCTGATTGAGGCTCCAACCTCTATGATAAGAAAGCTCCAAACTACTCTAGCCTCTAACCCAAATAAGGTTTCAACCTCGATGATGAGTTGTCTTCTACTTGATTAAGGCTCCAACATCCTTCTTAAACTTCCTTATGGATCTCTATTTCATCTCATTTTCAAATTGGAACCACTATCATCATATATCAATGAATCTACATACAAAGAGATAGTTACAAGCTACAATATCAAATTTTAAACATTGCCATTGCCATAAACACTATCACTATCCCAATCATTATCTCTACAACCTGCAAACACTACCACTACACAATCACTATTGCTACAACCTACAAACATTATATTTCCACAAATATCATATGAATCATTGTTACTTATTGCCATATTTTTTCTCATACTCTAATTCAACTAGTTTATCAACCTGGCCATTCAAAACCCTTCTTGGAACTTTTTACTTCATGTATCGAAAACTCTTGCAACATGCTCATTGACCTTCAAAATGAACATAAGATATTTTGGGCATCAAATAAGAGTAAAAAAAGCATCAAAATCCTCTAGTTACATTCATTTCTAAACCCTGATTGTCCAACTTCTTTCGAAACCCAAATTGGACAAATAATGATGTCAAAAACTCATAAAAACCATATAAAAAATTAAATGTTCTGCATATACTCACTTTTTGGGCACGCTCTAACATTTTTCAAAGATTCAATGTTGGATCTACAAAATGGCTACCAATGGATGGATAATTATTTGATGGAATGAACACACACACACACACACACACACACAATTGAACTCGATATGTTCACCACCGAGGGTCAAATTTGTGACCACCAATGGAAAATGTGCATGACCTACTGAATACACTCTATGATGTGGCTTTTTAATCCATTCAACCCACTTCACTATACTCTATATTATGTGACCACAATGGTGCCAAGGGTGCGTACCACCGCCTCATGCCAAGTCAGACTCAATGCATCCAAGCTACCAATCATAACCTCATTGGACCGAAGACATGGACCACCTCCTCGTTCCAAGTCAAACTTAATAGTTTAATACACCCATCCTTATGGGACTAGTGCCAAAACATCCAAACATCATTCGATCCAGTAGTTGAAACCTTAATGGGGCCAGTTAAGAGTCAACTAAACATAACTTTATCAACCAAATATAACCTTATGGGACTAGTCCCAAGTCAGATTTAACACATCTAAATAACATTTTGATCCACCTATTGCCTTATGACAGACCATAACCTTGGATTATACTACAAGGGATCAACATATTCATTTCATGACCATAACATGCTTATGGACGAGCCATAATTGTCTAAAGATTTCTCATATTACACTAGACTTCCTTTGACCAAAACTATACTTTTTCCAATGAGTTCTCAAAATCAAACCATACTTCCACCAATTCAAACCATAACCTTGGGGATGAAATAATAATACTCTGACTAAAACCAACTTTGTGCAAATGAATCAACTCTAGTTCACAAATTTTATTGATATTTCTTTTTTGGATAAAATTAATGTCAATCGAACAGAGTATAGTATAGTATATATATATATATATATATATAGTATAAGGCTAGTGGTCCCAACCCTTATGGGGCTGAACTTGAGTGCTCGTAAAACTTTCCACTAAAACTGACCGACCAAGGAAATGGTTTATTGATATTATCACCATGGATCCATGCGGCCATGTGATATGGCCATGACCGCTAACCTTCCAGAGCTCAACCTCCATGTGACTGTACCCATAAAACTAGAATGTAAGGGTAATTTCTTGTTTCCTAGATGACATCATCATGACATCATTGAGCCAAGTGGCAACTCGAGGGTTGTCATGTGTCACCATGTTTCAAACTTTTCATGAAATAAAATGTGCCAAATCACCTGCCACATGTCATATTCTGGTCATGCCACATCATCACACTAACTTCACCAGGCTTCACATCATTATTCAATAGAATTTTTCCACATTTCGACATCTAGTTGGCCTTGACACTATTGTTAAAATTCATGGTACTTCATTTGACTATTGACTCGTTGGAGGTATTGTTAATTTGACTCGAACATGCACGCCATTAAAAACATTAAACAATGCACATATTTGTGCACCCAATACTATTTATTTGTTTTTTCTATGGTGGATCCACCCGAAACTTTCCCATTGTTTAAAATTTTAATAATTTGGGTTTGGTACTATAGTTTTCCTTTTCAATTTGACCTAACTAATGTTTATTTTCAATTGGCCATAACTTCTCATCAAGGAGGATTTTTTCTTAGTAGGATATTTAGTTAGAAAGGTATCGACGTGATTTATGCAACCATGTTTTTTGTATAATCTTTTGAGCAACACAACTTCATCAAAAACTCAAATAAATTCAAGCACCTATGTCTTCATGTAATGAAATCTTATGAAAGATCCAACTGTTATATCACTTCATAATTAGTCTTTTTGCTTCTTTGGTCATCAAGGATGGCCCTAATGTTGTTGTCTCATATATCCCCTTTGACGTCAATGACCTTTTGGTGGCATCAATGATAACATTAAGTGCAACAATTTCATGATTTGTGTAATTTTTTGTGTGGGAATTTATGTTGGAATTCCACTCTGCCTAACTAAAGGAAAAAATCCATGTTCTATAAAATGGACATGAAAAACAATGTGACTACGTTGATATATGTGCTTGGACAGTAGGGTCCTAGAAGGGTTTAGATTATTATTCCTCAACAAGATTTGGATTGGTACAATGCCCTATTAGTGAATGAAGGACATGAGATAAAACAATCCACTTCAACTCAAAACAATTAATAATAGATCATCTTCTCTCATAGGAAACAATAGTTATCCCTTCATGTTTCTTGTGAGAAGAATCACAGTGATCAATTGATGACGTATTGAGCGACATTCTGCTTCTTTTGATGGATATGGTGATTTGAACACAAAATTATCTAGGAAATATAGTGAGAAAAAGGATTGTAACACAAAAAAAACAGCATAAAAAGATGTTGTCATTGCAATTCATTTCAAATATAAAAATGACATTGTAGCAAAGAAAATGAATGCATCTACAAAAAAAATTCAAATTTACAATTAAGAGTGTGCCATGATATATGGCTACAATGAAAAAGAATATGGGAATTTGAATGGTGTAATTTTGACTTCATCTCCATGGTGGTGTGAGTTGTGGTTGATATTTTTGTGCAATTTTAGGGTTTGAATCAAACAAGGGTTTTTTTATTTTATGTTTGATTTTGGTGGTGAAAAATAGTTCTTGAAGCCGAAAAAGTGGGTAATTTGTTTTAAAAAAAAAATTGAAGTTTATAGATGTGTACTTGGAAATATTATCACTTAAACCCCAATAGAGAAATCTTTCAAAGTACCAAAAATAATGGTTTTTCATATAGCTAGGAAATTTTGGAATTATTTTTATAGTCATAATTTTTGTCTTTTGTTGAAGCTAACACCTTTATTTTACTGACTTCAGTTGTTGATGAATAGTTATAATTGATAATTTATCAGAGTTCTTAAATAATCTGATACTCTCCACTATTTATGGTATGGTAAAAATCAACAAAGCCTCTCTCATTGATATTTTAACTAGTTTACAAAATGCACAAGACAAGATTAAGTTTTTGCAGCTCGAATCTTAGCTCTAGTGAGAAGAAATACAATAGAAAATTTCCCATTTTGAATTGATTCTTGTTCAGAAAAAAAAATCTCATTTTGAGTTAGAGAACGACTCCCATAAGAAACTAGAACTTGACCAGATCAATGAGGCAATTTTAGTAGCAGATTTTCATGAATATGTAGAGGTTTAGCTTGCACTTCCCTAGCCCATCATTAGACCTTGGGAATAAATTATCAACTACAAGAACAAAATCAATATTAGATATGAAAAGTATGTGTCCTTTCACATTACAAAATATTCCAAATCAATCCATTTTCAGAGTGTTGGGTTTCTTCACGACAATTTATCTTCAGTTACTCCACATCTTGCTCCTTTTCCACAATCACTTCATATTTTCAGATGCCAACATTGTGATCATGTCGGCCATGTGAAATATTAGCATTTTAATATTCACCCTTGTGATAACTGTGGGAAATACACTAAACATTCAAAAATATTCCAAAGCATAAGACTCATACAAGAGCAAAGATTCACCTTGGATGGATCTCTTCTTGCCAATGGTATTCAACAACCAAGAAGATATACCAGTCATCCCTAGAGTTAATTATCAAGTATTGACATGTATTACAATGGAGATATCTTTGTCTTTTCTACTTTAATATGGAAGGCAGGGAATTGATGGTTAGATACTAGCTTCAAATATATATCAAGTGAGCTTAGCCATAACCTGAACTAGAGCTAGTTTCCAAAGCATAGAGTCAGAGTTAGCTAGAGCCAGATTCATAGTTGTAGCCAAAGATAGAATCATGTTCCATGAGCATGATTTGATTTGGTGGGCCTGACTTAAACCACCACCCATATAATAATTCATCTTCTTCTACCCATCTCATCAGTTTTCGGTCATGTTTAAACCATCATAATGGATCACTTCCACTTTGCACAAGAATTCAACTTCTAGCAATATTCAAAATTGTTCTAAGAATTATTTCGATCCTAGTTCTAGAGTTGGTGGTCAAATTTAAATCACCACCAATAGAAACTTTGAGTTCAGCATCATTATTTGGTTTGTGGTGTTCCATAAACCACCATTTCAAATAGAACATCTCAGCCATTGGTTTCCATGCACTTTTGTATTTTATATATCTTCTTGGACTCATATGGACCCCTTCAGATTAAGAGGGGGGATTTTAGAACCATAATCATGTTCGGTTATCTTATTCACTTGAGAGGAAGGTGAAAATCCTCAAGTGGATACAAATAGATATGAGAAGTCCAAGATATTAGAATATGAAAACCAAGGTTCATTAAAAATATATTTATATATGTACATATTGTGAATAATAATAAATTGACATTTATCCAAATTTAATTTATTTTTCTGTGATTTTAATAAGTTCAATTTGTCTTGATATTTAAGCACCTTGGTGCTTTATCAATTCCATTGTTTATCTTTTTGGCCTCTTGAATTTTCTTGCTTAATGGTTCTTCTGATAACTAAAACATCTGAATTTTATCATCATGATTGACAATTGATTCAATAGATACTTGTAATTTTTTTTCTCGTATTTCTTTGTTCTCATTATCTTCTTGAGAAATAAACCCAATGAGATGTTCTCCATTGTAAAAAAATTCCATTTTTCTTAATTATATTGGAAAAATGAAAGAAACTAAACGTCACCATTTTATTAATTATTAATTTATTTATAATTAAATAGAGAAGCTAGAATTGCTACTAGGAATCAACCTTTTCATTTTTTTACCTTGGAACAAAAGATATTTCAAAGGAAAGAAAATTTTGCAATAATTCCCAAATTATCTTTGTGTAAGCTTTTAGTTTATTCTTCTTGATATTTTACTTCTTGCAAATATGGTTAAGAATTAGTTTTGAATCTCCAATGCAATAATGTTTTAATCCCTTTCTACCGAGGAAGAAGTAAGCCTTGAACTAACAATTCATATTCACCTTCATTATTTCTATAGGAAAACTACAAATTGAAAAACATATGGAAAACATTCTCCATCTAGGCTTTCAAATATTATAGTAGCCCTTGATCTCATTCTTGAAGAAGCACCATCGAAGAATATTTTCCATCAAATTTGAGATACATTTACACTACTATTATGTACAATATTCACATTATTATGGCATAATTTCCATGGCCATTGAAAATATAGTTGACTACCCCATTGACCTTCTTTTTATCAAAAAAAATAGGATTCCTCAATTCCATTGTACCCTTATCATATGGCCATATTTATTTGGAACAATCATGTAGTTTCTATCATTCATCATGTATCATGCTAGAGGAAAACTCAATTCGCTTCCTAAGATGATTCCATATGCAAGAGGTAAGTCCACCACTATTATAGTGAAAATAGTTGTGATATCTGGTGTTGAAATTATAGAAGCACAGAAATATTTAATCTCACCATAAGTTGGTACCTGAAGCAATTGCATAAATACTTTATCCAATGTCATAGTACTTAGTGAAAATTAAACCTATTACTTTCATGATATAGAGTGGCATGATATCATTGGTTGCACCACTTTCTACCAAACAATTGTGTAATAAAACTTATGGAGTCTGTAGTGACGTGTAAAAAGGAGGAACTTTACCTTGAGTCCTGACAGGAGGAGAAGGGATCGTCTACTTATGAGAGATAATAGTTTTCTCTTCTCTCATATTCGATTTATCTTAATTTTTGAGAACTTTGAGAAGATTCTCTCTTTGTTGAGAAATATTTATCACCTTTGAAAATGCTACATTAGATAAATTTTGAGGTAAAAAATGGGCCTCAAAACAAAAATGTACAAGAAAAATAAAATTTGTAAGAACCAATAGGATTCAGTATGATGATGTCAACCATTGGGTATTATTCATAATGTTTTGACTAAAAAGGTAAAAATATAAAATTAAAATTAAAAAACAAACAAATAATTTTTGAATTCATATTTTCAACTTGTTTCCCTACAATTTTACTCAAATTTTGAGCGAGAGCACTTGTTGGATGCATAATTTAATTTTTCATCCATGGAGTACCCATGTTGCATACTTTTTATGGACCCTACTACATGAAAAATGTGAAATACATGAAAAAACGTCACTGCCACATTTTTTGTTTAGTAGGGTCCATCGAAATTCACCTATTTTCATGTATTTCACATTTTTTGTGTAGTAGGGTCCATCTAAAGTATGCAACATGTGTAATCCTTGGATGAAAAATAAAATTATGCACTCAATGAGTTTTTCCACTTGAAATCTGAGTAAAATCATATGGAGATAAGTTGAAAAAACAACTTGAAAAAATAGTTTTTTCTTTTATCCCTCCAAAAGTTGATGAGGTAATCTAATATTATTTTATTATTTCCACTATTATTTTATAATATTCCTTAGGAGGCCCATTTTAGGCCTCAAATTTTCTCTAATGAAGTTATTTGGAGGTTGTATAATTCATTCATAATATTATATGACATTTGAATTGGATTTATTGGATTATTATCATTGCTTTGGACTAGTCTAGATTTCTCATGTTGTGGATTTCTTTGTGCTAATATTTCTCCTTGTTTCCTTATATTTTGATTTGATTTGGACCCTTGTTTTTAATTTATTCAATTGAGAGATTGCCTTTATAATTATTTCTTGATCCACAAACTCTTTATTCTCTAATATATTATGTTCTTCTAATGAAAATACTTGGTCATATCCTATTTCTGTAGACTCTAAGGTGCTTGAATTTTCTTTTGTAAGAATTTGAGGCAAGTCTGTGTCTTCTTCTTCTTGCATTTCTTCATCTCCCATTACTAAAGAAATTGGATTTTCAAATCTTGGAGGCATATGTCCCCTTGGAGGTGTATTTCCAATATTGCGACATTTATCAGGTCGTTCTCTAAAGCTATATGTTGGTCCTCAAATATTTTGTTGAGGCCAAGGCCTCTGCTCACCTCCGCCCTTTAATATTATTATTTCATTATACCTTTGTTTGACTATTTTATTCAATTGAGCAATTTCTAAATAACTTTTCAAATAAGATGGTTCTTCCATGCAAGAACGTTTTTGCACATTGGGAGGAATTCCATGGAAAATTCATTTTCCAACTGTTGTATATTTATTACTTTGTATCGTTGTTGGATTATTTGTTTTTGATACTTTTAGGGAGGACATTTATATTTTTAGTTTTCCAAGAACAATATATATATTGCCATTTATTTCTAACACATCCTCCTCCATTTCTTATGCTTTCCTCATGGCTTCTTGTAATGTATTAATATGTGTAGATTTTATAACATGCTTGACATTTGCTGCAATTTCATTTTTGTAACACCCAAATATGAATGGGTCATTAGGGTGAGTATATTGAGGTAATTTTTTCTAGGTCTTAAAATACTAGATATGAAAATATCTAATCTTCTAATTCTTTTCAAGACAGACTAGGGTAAACTAGGTAAGCATGGTATAATATGCAACAATCTGGGCATACCTTCCTATAAAAGTTTCTTATATGTCATCGAAAGAGGTAATTGAAGTAGTAGGAAAGGAAAAATACTAGTCATAATAAGTTTGTATTAGAGTTTGAATAAATACCCTAACCATGATTTCTTCATGTATAATCCCTTGCATGTCACAAATAGCCAAGAATTGATCCATATGATTTTTTGGATTCATAGCACCATCACCATTACATAGAGATAAAACTCTAAGGTGTATGGTAGGAAGGCTATGTTTTTAACCTTGTAAGGATAGAAGACTTACCCTTCTTCATATTTGATTCCTTGGATTTTCACCTTCTTGCCTTTCTTCTATTCTCCCTTCTTTTATTTCTCCTTAGACTGTCATTTCTTTTTTTTTTGTGGAAAGAAAATAAAATCTTCTTCTTTCTCAAAGTGCTATTTTTTTTAGAAATATTCTTACTTAGCCTTCTTGTTAAGGGCCCCTTTTTATTCTTTGACTCCTTTAAATTCAAATTTAGCACTTAGTGAAGTTACCTTTTTGGATTTGGAAGTACAATTAAATCTTGTTGAGCTAAAATTTACCAAGATCTTTCAAGCTCTTATTGAGTTTTGTAGTCTTCAAGATAAAAATATACAATTGATGCGATATACTTATTTAGTCTTCTGAGCCAATGGGAAGATGAGATTGGACTAGCCCAAGATGAATCATCTATTAGGAAGAGAATATTTACCTTTAAATATCCCCAATTTGGTCACCAAAAATGTTGATCTCTTTTCCTAACATGGAAAAAATTCAACCTCCTATGGCATGTTTCTAGATTCCATACTCTTTATAGATTTGGTACTCTTGTATTAATCACACTCTGATAGGCATATAACATAAATATTAAAAATTAAACATTCAAGGCATTCACTTGTGAGTGGAAATGTTTTTTTCAAAGTAGAAATGAAATGAGAGAAAAATGAATTATGTACTCACAAATCCGATCCACATTTTCATCCATAAATATACATGATGAAACATATTTGAAGAAAATTCAAAGAAAAAAAAAGTATTTAGTTTAGGTACTCATAAAACTCTAAAATTATTTCACAGATCTAAAATCATAACAACAAAGGAAAACATTCACAAGGTTCTTACTTCTTATTCAAAATTAAAGTTTTAGAATGACAAATGACATGCCTTCTTGAAACAAACTCTCTTTGAGAGTCAATAGAATCATTTTTAAACACAAAATTTTAGCATAAATTCAAGCGCTTAAATAAAAATAACAAATTCCTATTACTTAATCATACATTAAAATGAATTCATCCCTAAGAGACTGGGATGGGGATCCCATGGACCAAATAGTAATGATACAAGTACCTGGAAGAAGTAAGAAATGTAGTCAGGGATGAGCTTTAGAAAATATATAACAATTCAATAAATTCAAATGATCAAAGTCTAGGAAGAGAATAGGAAATTTCTTCAAAGAAAAATAAATTGTCACAAAATTGTAGAAGGATCACAAGTGGAATGAATCCTCTCTCCCTTTGCAGCTATTCTAGAAGAAATTTATATAGGTGGACCCTTGAATGTTCAATATCCAGAATTTTCAGGGAATTTACTGTGGGTTAATGACTTCATCTGGGAACTTCTCAAGCTATTATTTAAAGTGGTACTTCATGGGTGGAATGGCTATGTCCTACTTCACTCTCAAACTAAATATCTCATCTTCTATGTCTTTAGCATCTAATTGAAGTTGTAAAATATGAGCCAGTTGGTTGTTGTTGTCATTAACAAACATGACCAACCATTTCTTGATTTGGGCTTCATGAAAATTGATTAGATTGTCAAAGTTAGCCCCCAATGATACTCTGATAACATCCAATTATTCTTTTAAAAAAAAATTAGGGACCATCATAGAGTCCCTAATCATTCAAGGGCCTTTGATATGATAAAAAAATCTTAATGGTTTTGAGGAAACTATTTATTTTTTAGTCATTGATGCTTGACAATTCAATAAGAGCATCTTTGATTTATGGTAGTATTTAATAAGATACTTTCCATTTCACATACCGCCTTCATCAATCCATGTGAGAGTGATAATGGAAGTTAATAATTGATGACTAGTATTAAAGCGATGTTACGAGAAATAATTCATGTAAATATGAAATTGATTAGTTAAGTAATCCCCATAGTGCAAGGATAGATGTGACATGCAGATAATTCACATAAAATAATATCAAGATGCAAGCGGATATGATTGATGTAAAAAAATATCAAGTACATTTTTCCACTTCAAGAATCAAACTTCTTTCAATGAGATTTTGATTATCCTCAAAAGGAGAAAACCATTAATTTTTACCAGGTATGTGCTAATGACACTTTCATCTACGTTTTATTATCCAAGCTCAAGTAACATATCTTGCCTCATCGCATTCTACATCTTGCAATCCACACTCCCACTCCTCATACCGCTCTCACACAATATGTCTCCCTAATCTATTTGTAAAACCATGACATGGATGTTCTATAAGTTTCCACATGATATAAAGAGAAATACTCCCTTACTTCCTCTAGAGGTGAAAGAATAAAAGGGGATATGTGCATAGGTGTTAGTTTTAAAATAAAATATATTTCATTAATTTCTTCACCCTGTGTAATACCATGGAGTCCAATGTATATTCATCCTATATATTACGATCCTTATGCTACAATTAATTATGGTCTGCTTCAATCATTGGTAAGGTCCTAACAAATTATGCTCCCCTCACCTCTTTTTTTCGTTATGCCTTGTCATTTTTATGTTCATTCTATAGAAATTATAAAATGTGCTCACTTGGCCTTTGTTATGTATTGGAGGGACCATGGTTTGCAAGTCGCATGTGGCTATGGAAAGACTAAGTCAAAGACCCATAGAGCACAAAATCACATCATTATTGTTGGAATACAATGGAAATGGATGAAATATATGTATACATTAATGAAATTTTCCACCATTCATGTGGGAAATATATATATAATATTTTTAAAAAAATAATTACAACTATCCACAACACTAGGCTTCTATGTGTACAGGCATTCAGTTCAAGATTGACACGCTACTTACAAATGAACACACTCATTCCACGACCCACCAACATCGAGGGTCATTCATATCATAAAAATAAGGGAGAAATTGTAGTGTATATCAATAACATATTTAATTTTCCCATGGTGCTTGTGGGATGTTCGTTTTAATTTTTTTTTAAATATGCATGTATTTAATGTTGCAAGGCCTCCCTTTTGTACCAAAAATGTAGACTCTACCATCTATGATCAAAGTTCTCGCAAGAACGATTAAGGATGGTCATGATATATTTTTCTCATTGTGTAGTTGAGGCCAAAGACATAAAAAATTCTGCATCTTGGGAAGACAATGACACCCTATGGACAAGAGAAAGGACTAATGAGGATTGTGTGGAATTTTGACGATGGATGGGTGAATAAGAAATTTTTTTATTAGATGTTTCCATTACTTTCGACAATTGATCTAAAGGAAAATACAGTTCTGTTATGAGGGGATCGTAATGTCATTAAAAAGGTGAAATACTCGACCAACACAAGATTGATGTCACGATACTAACCCAAAATAACATAATTGAGTGAGGAGGGAGGCCAATTTTGATGACTTACATTGGACACCCATATGAAAAAAAATAAGACAAATACTCTACATAAATATGATTCATTGGATGTTGTAGTGGTGTATCTACAACGCAACCTCTGAATCAAATTTGTGGTACCCAAATTCAATTACGATAAGAAGGGTGGAATTTTGGACATTGATACTTCTATAAGTTGGTTCATATTTGAACTTAGGAAGAGAAATATTGGGGGCATCTACCTTCCAAACATGCGTTGGTTTTTTGGAGAAGAAGATAAGGGAGAAAAGTTGGAAGGCTTCATCATATGGCTTGCTACTTCAATATATTTGTTTGTGAAAGATGCATTTGGGTCATGGTAATCTCATGGACCAACTTACCATATAAAAAAGTATTTGTCATCATATGTAGGAATTTGCATGTAGGAAAAAATTTATCATGTTGAGGCAATTTTGAATCCAACCAAGCCATTTATTGACATAGTTGTTGGGTCAAAGTATGATGGGAAGAATCGACCTTTAAATCAAATATACAATAAATTTGATAAGCTATTTTTGTGTGGTGTTATTTAGAACACTTACCTCTATGCCAAATATGGGGTGAAGATTGTCGATGTTCAAGATTTTGACATTGAACTCGCAAAAGAATTAGTTGAAAAGGATAAAGCAAAAGATTAACCATAATAAGAAACATGATATATATCGATAACCTAATGAGACATTAAACACTATAATTACGATTACATTACTTTCCAAGCTATCTATCAAAAAAATCTAGAAAAATCGTTGGATAGTTAGAGGAACCTTTGACAAATAAAAATTATGGCACAAGTTTTGTTTTGACCAAGTCATCTTTTGGGCTTTCTGGTTGATCATGCATGGGTCCTTGTCATTTTGAGATAACTAAAACACCATTATCATCACTAGTATAATATGAATAATGGTTTTTATGAGTAAAATCAATGATGGTGTCAAGTCTAATAAGATGCACTCCAACAATAAAAAAATGATGAATTGTGAAATTTATCTTATCTCATGTTGAAGACATGAATTTATTAGTGGAAAATTATGTTAGAGGAGCTTTTTAAATCTGATCACAATCCAAAATAAAATTACTCTACTTGTCATATATTAATTCCTCTCTCACAAAGAAACAATTGTCTATTGTATGTGTTTCTTGAGAAGGTTGGCTAAATCTCATATGGCGAGAAGAAAAAAGAAACTAACTTGTATCCAGGTTATTTTAAACACAATTAGAGAAGGGATAAACATATAGTTTAAAAGATACAATTTATCTAAAAGAAATGTGAATTGGGCCAAATAATGAAATACCAATGTCAATGTAAATGAAAATATTAGATACTTGTCGAACAGTTCAACAATACAACTATCGAGCAGTCATCTAATGATCATTCGAGGATAATTGAAGCCAATCATCTACATGAAGAAATATATAAAATGATGCAATATCCTTAGCACAGTGGATTCCTGAATTTTTATACCCAAATGCTTCCCAATTTGTGAGTGAGGGCATGATTAGTAGTGAGGTCTTTCCCTTTTTATCTCTGGTTCCTTCTTCATGCACTAATCTCTTCTCATATGATGCCATTATTGGTTTGTAGGTTGCCTTTCCGAGTGCTTCCTAGAAAATGAATGCATAGTTCTATTGGTTAACAATCGTAAAAAGGTATTGATCTTTATTTTGAATTATTTCAATTTTTATTATAATTAAATTTGGTATTAATTATGTGACGATTTTGCAGGATATAGTCTTCTTATTCCTTGTTGATTAATTTAAACTTGTCTATGTATCACCTTCTCTTTCACACACATGTTCCGTCTTTTAGAGATGTACTTAGATGTTGAAAGCTTAATAAAAAGAACTCCTTTTTTTGGTTATATCTCACCTCAATGATCATTATGAAATTTGGGTTTGTTCCTCTTTAATAATGTTCAAATTTACTAATACTCTTCTCTCTAAAATTGTGTTATTTAGTTTCTTATTTCAGTCGTGAGTTCCTATATTTATTTTTATTTAAGCTATGATGTCATATCAAATTTTGTAAATTTTACCTTGTTTTACTTCATTTTACACTAATCCCAGTTTTTGTAAATATTATGTTAATTATTACATTAAATGTTAGTTATTATTTCACATTTTCTTTTAGTTTATTTTAAAACTTTATTTGTATCCTTTTACTTCTTTTAATTCAATTTACTTGTGTACATATTTTTCCATGTTTAGTTTCAATAACTTTTTGTTGGCTACAATGTGACTAATGCTTAACTATTGTTTAAAGAAATCTTATTCAATATCTACTTAATTACATATCCCATATAATTGGTTAAGATTTCTAATTTCATAATATAAATACATTAGTGAAAATTAAACTAAACAATGATCAATTAATATTTGAAATATGTCTCTACTTATTTGATCAATCATTAAGCATTTGAATATGTTACATAACCATATCAGAAAAGAAGAAGAAAAGATAGATCAATGACTTCAAAATAAGCCTCTTTGAGGGGGAAACTTCCTTTTACATCATATAAATGAAAAATTAATGGATGATACAAATGAGAAGACCTCCTTGGAATGTATAGTAGTCTAAAGGGTCACAATGTAATCAGATAATACATAAAAATTATAATGTAAGGGCACAACAATAACAATAATAGGCTAATACGGGGCATGCCAATAACAACATGGGGGTTATATGGGCACAATAATAACAATAATGGGGATACAATAAAAATAAAAATAGGTTACACTAGTATTATAGGGACCTAATATGCCCCTCTCCTTCAAAAAAAGTGTTTTCCTAAACTCTTGAGTAGTTCAAGATGCTTTTGTATAAATTTCTCATCCTCCCATGTGGAATCCTAAATGAGTAAGTTCTTCTAGTTGATCACTCTACTATGAAATTGATCGATTTTGTAGTTGTCGAGTTCTTATTTTCGTGACTGTATTAGCCTCCAATATGCTTTTTACTTCCTTGTCATGTTTTGGAAAATATTGTTTGAACTATGAGCTTCTCACCAATAACCTTCTTTAAGCATGAAACATGGAAAACTAGATGTACTCGGGAAGATGTAGGCAACTCCAATTTATATGTCATAGTACTAATATTTTTCAACACCTTATAAGGACCATAGTACTTTGGTTATAATTTATTATCCTTATTAGCTTACTTGAGGGACATTTGTTTGTATGGTTGTAGCCGTGAAAATACCCAATTTCCTACGTCAAAACTTATTTCACTGTGATTTTGATATGTCTATTGTATCATTCGATCTTGTGCGAGAGTGAGGTTATCCCTTAAGATTTGAAGAAATTGATGTTGATGCTTGATTTGATATTCCACTACTTTAACCTGATAATTTTCTCTTAAATATGATGTGATGGACAGTGGCCGATATCCATAAAATTTTATAAATGGGGTCATTTTTGTTGCAGTATGGAAAGAAGTATTATACCACCATTCAGCCAGAGGTAACCACTTGATCCATTATGTTTGTTTATCAAATACCAAGCAACAAAGATATCCTTCCAAACATTTGTTCACTATCTTAGTTTGCACGCCAGATTGAGTATGATTAGATGAGTTATGAGAAAATTGAGTACCAAGATAAGAAAATAATTTTTCCATAAATTTCAAGTGAAAATGGGATCTTTGTCTCTTACAATAATCAATAGTTTCCCATAAATGCGGTAAAAATTGTACTAGCTTTAAAAGTATGAGCTAATGCACAAAAGTGTGCACACTTGGTAAGTCTATCAACTACTACCATGATGACACCCTTTCCTTCAAACTTGGGTAACCAGTGATAAAATCCATTGATGCCTCGTCCCAATGCTGACTTGGAATAGCTAAAGTTTGTAACATACATGGGGTCTTTATTGTCTCAACTTTATTTTTTTGGAAAACCAATAATTTTGTCACAAAATTTTCAATATCATATTTAAGGCCATCCTAAAAAAATCCTTCTTGACCCTGTGGTAAGTTTTAAAATCCTTAGTGTCCTCCTAAAGGAGGCATGAAATTCCAAAAGAATATTATGTTTGAGTTGGGAATTATTACATAGATATAATTTATCTTTGTACTGTAATGGTTCCTTTTTCTAGATAAATGTATCATATCTACTCAGATCTCGCTGCAATTTTTGAATGAGGGTTCACACCTCTTCGTGATTCTTCAATTCCTCCCTTGCTTCAGTTATCCAATCAGGTTGGTTAATAAATGGCATAAATAAATGCTTCCACATCCTCATCCCATCTTGAATATAATATTTGTTCTAAAAAGTATTTAAGACTACCAAGATTTGTTTTTACCTTTAAGTGTCTTCCCATTAGATAAGGGAATCATTGCTTTAGGGCATGTAATATCTCCAACATTTCCTTCTCATAAATAGGTTTTTGTAAATACTTTCCCTTGATTGGAAAACTTTCAAAAGTAATGGGTCATCATTTTTACATTAAAAAAACATCAGTTCCATTTCATGAGGCATCACGTTCCACCATAAAGGATTTTGTGAAGTTTGGTGTAGCTAAAAACAGAGCTTGGAGCATTGCTTCTTTAAGATGTTCAAAGGATTTAGTTGCTTCTGGATTCCAAAAAAATGCATCTTTCGTCAGTGTTATAGGTGCTACTATTTTCCCATAATTCTTAATAAACTTGTGATAATACCTTGTCAACCTAAGAAATCCGTGAAGATTCTTTAGGGTTGTGGGGATTTTCAATTCCTTTATGGCTTTAATTTTTTTAGGATCTACCTTAACACCTCATGAGATACAATACAAACCAAATATTACACCAACAAAACATTTGGAGATTTTTGAATAAATTTTTTTCTCCTCCAATGGTTTGAGCACCCTTTCAACATGTTGAACATGATCCTTCCAAGACTTTTTGAAGATTAGTATATCATCAAAAAATACTAACAAAAATTTTCTAAGGGATTGAAAATGGAGTTCATCAAATCTTGGAATGTGGAAGGTGCATTAGTAAGTCCAAAAGGGATGAACATAAATTCGTAATTTTGTTCATGAGTTTTGAATGTTGTTTTCATAATGTCTTTAGTATTCATTTTAATTTGATGATATCCTGAAAGAAGATCCCGATTGGGGAAGTAAATTGCTCCATGTAATTCATCCAACAATTCATCAATGACAAGAATGGGAAATTTATCTTTAATAGTGATCTTGTTCAACTCCCTATAATCAAGACACATATGCCATGATCAATCCTTCTTATGCACCAATAATACTGGAGTAGAGAAAAAACTTTAGCTAGGTTGAATTATACCCACCTCTAGCATCTCTACAACCATATGTTCATTTTCACTCTTTTGGGCATGGGGATATCTATAAGGTATGATGTTTGGAGCAATGCTTCCTGGAATAAAGTGAATAGCATGAAAATGATCACAAATAAGTGGGATACCTTTGGGAGTCTCAAATACCTTAGAATGATTGACTAATATTCTTTGGAGATTTATAGAAATATATGACTTGATGTCTAAACATATAGTGAGCATAGTTATTTAATTATGCCTCGTAGTTCTTTCTTTGAATTTCTTTTCATGCAATTAGCTATGATTATCTTCCACAGTTTCCCTGTGATGCCCCTTAATTCAATTTCCTTACCTTCCTAGGAAAAAATCGAGAAAAGTTCTTGAAAATTAAAATATATTGTCCCTAAAGATTGTAACCATTGGACTCCTAATAAAGCGCCAAAACCACCCATTGGAATGGAAAGAAATGAGATATTCAATACATATTCCCCCATGGTTAGATTGATATTATGGCACTTCCCTAAGCAGTTTATAGTTCCTCCATTTGCAGCCATCACTTGACACACTGGTGATGGATATAGAAAGCAATTGAATTCCTTAGATATATTACAATGAATAAATTATGGGTACTACCAAAGTCAGTCAGCACTATAACCTTTTTTTTCTCGATATATCCTTCCATATTGAGAGTTTGGGGAGTGGTAATTCCTACCAATGCATTACAAGATATGTTTGGATTCATTTCCTTTTTTCTGGGGTTGGTTTCTGGTGTATATCCTCTTATTTTGATTTTTATTGTTCCTTTTATTCCTCCTCTTCACAATCTATGTAAAATAATTTATTCTCTACACACATATGACCCTTAGTTTATTTTCTATAACATATGTAACAAATCCTTTTTTCTCTTTTTTTCCTCCAATTGTCTTGATGTCAATCTTGTAGGTTGTTGGGCGCTAGGAGCATCAACACTTCAATCTTTATAGTTATGAGTAGTAGACTTCCTTGTTGCCATAATTTTTCTTTCAAATTTTCTTGCCACGTTGAATTCCTTCTCCAATGAATTAGGTTCCCAATGGAGGACCTCATGTTGGATGTTATCATTTAAAGTACCTATGAATACATCAATCCTATGCTCCTTTGAAATATCATTTACCTTGATATTAAATCTTTGGAAGTCCTCAATGTGCTCTACCATTGCACCCTTTTGTTTGAGATTTATTAATTGGATAAAGAAGGTATTGATCTTTGTATCCTTAGAATCTGCTACTAGTTATTCCATAAAAATTATCCAAGTGACAATTTATTTACGAGATAAAATCCATTGATACCACACAAACTGATTTTTTTTCTAAATATTAAGATTCAATGTGTACTTTTTGTGTGTGCGACACATAATGTAGATCAAATAATTGCTCCATAAACAATATCCATATTAATGGATACTTGTCATCAAACTTCCTCAAATTGATCTTTGGAATGTGGTTTGTCTTCAACCCACTATTGGAGTCTCTAAAATCATAGTTCGTATTATTTTTGTCCTCGTCATGATTTTCATGCAGTACCTAGTCACCACTAGGAAGCATTTCTTGTAGCAACTTTGTCAAACCTTCCAAGTCCCTTTTCATTTATGTTTTTAAACCATCCTTCAAAACTTCCATATCTACCTTCACATTTCCTCCATGTCATATTTTAAAACATTTTTTAAACCATCCATCTTAGCTTCCATTTCATTTTTGGTTACTCTTTGTGAGAGAAAAATTTGTTGCACTTGGTCTCATAATTTTGATATATCATGTTGCATTTCTTCCTCTTCTTCATGAATCATACCAGAGATTTTTATTTCCTTACTTGGTGCATCCATTTTCTTCTTACAAGGCATATTGAGAACAAATAATTATTTCTATACTTCACTATGCTCTTTGAATCACTTCAAAATTATTTTTCAAATACAAATTATGAAAAAAAAATTAATGTTAAATATACACTTTTTCTTTCTTTTAGGAGCTCAATATTTTTTCCTATAAGCTTGGTAGGACTACATCTTCAACATGTCCAATATATCACCCCGATCGGGTAGGTAATTGAACCAGTGACTTCACATCAAAGAGTGCCTTAACAGAGCACCCGCTCACTGTTTATCCAAGACCCTGTGGGCCTTTTAAGATCTCAATATTAATATTGTTGTATCTATATAATTTTTTTTCTCCAAGATATTAAATTTCCTCCTTTGGTATCCATCTGATTCTTCTTTCCAACGCGAAAATTTAAAGCGAGATTGGAGTATTCAAGATAAAGTTATGCCCAATCTCCCACGATGACTTGATTATGGACTATTTCAGTAGAGAGAACTTGTACAGAATTCCACATTTAATTGTTTCAATTTTCGGCCCTGAAAATGATACACGAAAAACTAAATTCCATTAATTTTCAGTCACTTATTACGAAATTCAAATATGATGCTCGTAGAGAAAGTTATGATGACTTTCCCTATGTCACTTGTTTGAAATTGAATTATGGATCATGCAAAAACCCTAACTTCTTCACACCATATCTTGGAAAATATAGCGAACTAAGATCTGAAATTTTTACATGAATTTCACGATATTCCGGCTCCACATGGTCAAAATTTTATCTTTTGAATTCTCGTAGAAAGAAATATATATAGCTAAAATTCCAAGATGACTTGTTTGAAGCAAAAAAGCCCTAGAATCCAAAGCTCTAAGAACAAATGTTATGTAACAAGATCATAAAAACAGAAGAAAAGTAGATCAATTACTTTAAAATAATCCTCTTCAAGGGGTAAAACTAACTTTACGTCACATAAATGAAAAATTCTTGGATGATACAAATGACAAGACCTCCTTGTTATATATAGAGGTCTAAAGGGTCACAATATAATCAAAGGCTACATAACAATGATAAGATAAGGGCACAACAATAACAATAGTAGGCTTATATGGGCACAACAATAAAAATATGGGGGCTACATGGGCACAAAATAGCAATAATGGGGTTACACGAACAGTAATAATAAGGGGGCTACACTAGTTTATAGGGACCTATCAAAATATTTGGTGTTGTAGAAGAGGAGGTTTATTGTTTAAATTGTTCTTTCATAAAGGACATTGTGGTCAATTTTTTTCTTTAATTTTTAAGTTAAACATAGCTAAGGTTGTATAGTACTCTAAGTTCAAAAATTTGGAGCACTTAGCAGTTTGTTGCTTCTGTAAATAATTTGGCATTTAGGCTTAACATAGTTGGCTGGTGTTTTGTTTCTTTTTCCAGGGCTGCAAGATGGAGGATTGTTCTTAGCGAGTTGCAAATCCTTTCACAAGCAATAAGGTTGATTTGCACCACTCTTGGCATGGATTCAACCCTTAATCATGTGAATATAAAACTTTGGATAGAATTCTCATTACTTTTGATTAAACACCGACAATTTTGATATGTTGATGTAGTTTTAGAGCGACACTTTAACCTCCAAACCATCAAAATATTTTGGTGACCATACTAGGGAGTGAATCAGTTTCGCTCTCCTTATTTTTTTGTTTCCTTTCATAAACCATGTGTAACTCTTTCCAATTCTTGGTCTATTATTTTCCTTGGCGTATTTTCCTTGGTTTTTCTATCTTCCTTCAGAGTCCTCAATAAATATGTTAACAAGTTCCTTGAATTTTGTCAATCATAAGGAATTTGTGACATCCATACTACCTCTTACTTGTTTTTTCTTTCACTTTTCAAAGAGGCATAGGACTGGTGTCCTAACCTTGCTGGGCATGCTCTCTTTGAGAAATCCATAAGTGGTTTTCCTCACTTTTTTTTATTTTCAACTCTGGTGTGGTTTTTGTGAAAGTCATCATTGCCCTGTAACTTGTGAAACACTCTCTAAGACCAAGAGGCACTACAATATCCATATGGGAAAGCATGTTACTTCCTATGGATGGGAGTTTATAGGTTTTGAACTTGTAACTTCTAGTTCATGTAAAGAGATTATTTCTAATCCCTCGCTGATTCAAAATGAAATCTTACGTCATGTATATCCATTTTATGACTTCATATTTCAAGAAGATTCTAAACCTTGTATATATGATGATGACCTCTAAAGTTAACTTCGACCTTCTTTATCCTAGTTACTATGTTATTTATGACGAGTATTATGAAGATGGTTCAAACTTTGGTTGTCGGGATTGCTTTCATGATATGGAAGATAATATGTCTTTTAATGAACTCCTTGAACAAGTCCTTACTTCTTAAGAGCTAAGACTTAATTGATGAAAACCCATGTCATGACATGGAGGATGATGAATTATATTTTAATGAACTTGAAAGAGAAGTCTCCTTTTTAAACCTTCAAAATTCTTCCTTCTCTCATGATGTAGATGATAAAACATTATTTAATGAAGTTGAGAAGGAATATTTTCTATTTGGTTTTGGGGATGATTCTTTGGTTTTATCGTTTGAATGTGAAATATTCAGGTCTGAAACATGTCATGCACTCACACACCCTTTGGTTTATAAGGAAAATTATGACCAATACCACATCGATACTTCTCTTGATATGAGCCTTGAGCTCATAGCACATGAGTCCTTTTCTATTCCTAGTATGGTATGTGAATGTAAGCACACGCTTGTTGGTTAGCATGTCATGTGATGCAACCAATAATACTTCTGGCTTCTTTTTAAGCCATTTTCAGAGTCACACATGCTAGTTGGTTGGCATGGTGCTCATCCTTCCCTAATTACCATCCAACAAGCCACAATTATTGGATGTAATATTCAAGGCTCTTCCTTTGTGCTCAATTTCATCTGATATGATCATTTGGTAGTCTTGAAGTCTTAACCATGTACATAAATAAACTTTCATAAAATACAAATAAAAAATATAAAAATATATAAGAAAACAAAAAAATGTACTTTATTGATTTTCTTCTCACATCATTTTGAGCTTATATTTCCTTTTATGTTACTCTTACTTTTTCTGATTCGCAATTTCGAGCTTTGTTTCTTGCTAGTTTGTCATGATTTTATCACATGTTTTTCTTTGTTTGTTTTCCTATTTCATTTTTAATTTCATTTATTTTCTTTAGATTTATTTCGACTTATTCTTATAATCATTGATCATCTCTCTCGCTCCTCAACGTTATGCCTGGTTTCTATGAAGAAAGGTGAACTGTTTCAGGTTTGGATGAGTCACTAGTAAAAGGAAGATATATTTGTGCATTACTTATCACTGACGTACCAATTTTTTGACGAGAATAGGAAAAACAAAAAACATTAATTATCTCCCATGCTAATCTCTATCGATCTCATTGGAACTAAATTTTGATCCACTCATGTGAATTCTCCCACTCGAAAGCAATGCTAGTCACACTTGTGTATCTTATCTACCTCCCCCTTTTTCCTTTCACTTGAATGTACTATTTTTCCCTATGCACCCCCTTGAAGATTCCTTTTTTGTCATATTGATGATTTTTTTTCTCATGCTTGATGTTTCATACTTTGTCCCTCTTCCTTCATCCCCTCTACATTCTTGGATTTGCACCTCTTCAATTTTCATGAACCTTGCTTGTGCACCCCTGGAAGAGACACACTTTGTTAGTTGTTATATGTAGATGACACATTCATCAACATTTGACTATCCAAGCTTGATTAACATCTCTTGCCTCAACACATTCTAAATCTTGCATGTAAATCTCGCAAACCACACTCCCATGCCTCATACCTCTCTCACACAATATGTCTCCCTACTCTATTTGTACAAACATGACATGGATGGCCTATAAGTTTCTATGTGATATAAAGAGAAATACTCCCTTCCTTCCTCTAGAGGTGAAAAAGAAAAGAAGATATGTACATAAGTGTTTGTTGTAAAAGAAAATGTATTTAATTAAGCAATTCACCATATGTTATACCATGGAATCTAATGTATAGTCATCCCTTATATTACAATCCTTATGTTACAATAAATTAGGGTCCCTTTAAATCACTATAAAGGTCCTAAGAAATTATGCCTCCCTCCCATCTTTTTATGGTTGTGCCTTGGCCTTTTTATGTTCATTCCATAGCAATCAAATAATAATAATAATAATAAAGTGTGCTCACTTAGCCCTTGTTACATATTGGTGGGACCATGTTCGTGTATAAGTCTAGTATTGTTATGGAAAGACTAAGTCGAAGACCCATAAATCACCAAAGCACCTCATTATTGTCATACTATAACGAAATGGACGCAATAACAAAATTAAAAAAAGAGATATGTACATAGGTGTTTTTTGTAAAAAAAATGAATTTCATTAAGCTATTCACCATATGCTATTCCATGGAGTCTAATGTATATTCATCCCGTATATTACAATCAATTAGGGTCCCTTTAGATCACTAATTCGAAGACCCATAGATCACCAAAGCACCTCATTATTGTCATAGGGTTCCTTTAGATCACTAAGTCGAAGACCCAAATCAATTAGGGTCCCTTTAGATCACTAAGTCAAAGCACCTCATTATTGTCATAGGGTTCCTTTAGATCACTAAGTCGAAGACCCATAGATCACCAAAGCACTTCATTATTGTCATACTATAAGGGAAATGGACGCAATATATGTGTATGTGTATCTTAATGCACTTTTCTACCATTCATGCGGTAAATATATTTATAACATGTTACACTTCATTATTGTCATGGTAAATATATTTATAACATGTTACACTTCATTATTGTCATGGCCCGAGGTTATTCAAGTTTTGGATTTATATGCTAATTACAAAGTCATGGACTTGTTCGAAGCTACCAACACAGAAAATCAATTATATCGTCGTATTAAGGGGAGAGATATCATTGAATATCAATAACACATTAAATCAGCACATCGTGCATGTGGGATATGTGTTTTAATTTTTTTTTAAATATACATGTATCTAATGTTGAAAGGCCTCCCTTTTCTAAAAAAATGCAGACTATGCTAGATATTATCAAAGTGAATGTTGCAAGGATAAAGAATGATCGTGATATATGTTTCTCATTGTGCAGCAGAGGCCAAAGGAATAAACAATTTTGCATCTTGGGAAGATAATGGCACCCTATGGATTGATGAGGTTTGGGTACAACATTGACGATGGATGGGAGAAAAATAGAATTTTTGATTTGAGGTTTCCATTACTTCCGGAGGTTGATCTAAAGTACAAGATTGTTCTGTTACGGGTGGATCATAATCTGGTTTAAAAAAATTGAAATACTTGACGAGTGTTGAATCAATGTCATGCTACCAACCCTATATAACAGAACTGAGCAAGGAGGGAGGCCCATTTTGATGACTCATTTTGGAAACCAATATGACAAAAAAAAACCCTAAGAAAATTACTATACGTAAAGTTGAATCATATGATGCAATAGTGGCGTATCTCCAATGCAAGCTCCGAATCAAATTTGTGGTACCCAAATTCAATTACAATGTGAAGGATGGATTTCTGACATTGATAATTCTATCAACTGAATCATCTATGATCTTAGGAACACAAATATTGGAGGCATCTACATTCCAAACACGCGTTGGTTTGTTAGAGAAGAAGATAAGGTAGAAAACTTGGAACACTTTGTCATCCGGCTTGTTGGTTTAACATATGTGTTTGTGAATGATGCATTTGGGTCATGGTAACATCGTGGATCAAATTGCCATATAACTAAGTACTTTCCATCACATGCAGGATGAAATTTACCATGTTGAAGTAGT
>CM076583.1:825154176-825267966 GCA_034641835.2 Pinus albicaulis
AACCTATATAAGGAGAAGAAATTCATTGTGCAAATCATAAGTGTGGGTGCAAGATGTCTGAGCTTGAATGAATACTTCTCTTTGAAGTAGATCTGAATGGAAAGGGTTACACTTGAAGATAAATCTAAATGTATGATGCACCAATGATGAAGAAGGGGATCTAGATCTGAAATGCATTTGTATTTGCTAGATCTGATTATGGAAGGCTTAGATCTGTGATGAGGCGAACATCTAGGCGAACATCTGTCTGAAGTAAAAGGGTAAATCTGAACTGAATATCTGATCTGAAGAAGTATGCTGCTCTGTAATGATTGAAGATCTATACGCTACTTTGCCGCGGAGGAAGCGCGTATGTACGCGGCTTCGCTGAAGTAAAAGCGCGTATGCGCAATGAAATATACACTGAGGTGTACGTTGGTTTGTGTGGACGGAAGCGCGTATATACGCAACATCAGTGAAGGGAAAGCGCGTATGCAAACTAGGGTTTGCTGAAGCAAGGGGTATGAAATATCTGATCTGATCTGCTGTGTTTCTGCTATCTGATCTGTGTTGATATGTATCTGTTGGTGATGTATGTTTGTGCTTAAAAGTATGGAAAGGATCCAGTATGAAAATATGATGAAATGTGGCCTGCAAGTTGTGTTCTATTGAAGTTGTTGGATCCAGTGTGAAAATTGATGAAACGTGGTCCAAGGTGGTGCTGAGGGTTGTAGCCTTCAGTCAGGGGGTTGTAGCTCCCTTCCAGGTGAGGCTGGTAAACGAGATCGGGGGGTCGTAGCTCCCTTCCAGGAGAGGCTGGTAAACGAGTCGGGGGGTTGGAGCTCCCTTCCAGGAGAGGCTGGTAAACGAGCGCAGGTGGGTGCCTGCGTGCTGGTCAAGTCTGCGCCAGCACATATGTTGTAAGATGTTTTCTCTATAATAAAATATTGAAGGCTGAGCAACTGCAGCGGTGGTTTTCTCCCGATTTAGGTTTCCACCTAAAAATCACCGTGATTACCATGTGCAGTACTTTGTGGTGATTTATTAAATTTCTTCTTGCACATGTTCTGTTGTTATAGAACATCTAATGGATGGTGATGGAATGATATAAATTAAAGAACTAATAGCATAATTAGATCTACGTATTGTACGCTAGTTTGCAGAGAGATATCCAGCGTGTATACGCTAGTTGTGAGAAAATGGCATGTGGAGTTAAGGAATGAAAAAGTAAAAGATTTGATTATGGGTAAATCTTTTGATTCACCCCCCTCTCGGTGGCACCCAACGTTGTCAAGTCAAAATTCAACATTTAGCCATGAATCCACACTTTTGTAGCACCTCCAGTTCAAAAATAATGAAATGAAATATGAAAGCGCTGCTACTTTCGTAGTGAAAAACAAAAAATTTACACTAAGTGCGCTACGAAATTGTTGTAGCAGCTTTTTCACTATGAAGCAAAAACTCTGTTTTTTGGTTTGAGTAGTGAACTTCCAAGGAGGTTTCTGAGCAACTCAAAACTAATTTAGGAAAAATGAAATAGGTGTTTCTTTATAACATACCTAAATAAAAAAACCTCTCTCATTTTCTTCAAATTCATTAGGAGGTGGGAGAAATTGATAAATTAAAATGTGCTACGAAATTCCTGTTACAAAATGTCTTGTACATGACTGTTTAGCAGTAAATTTCAAGATACGTTTCTGGCCACATGCAAAAGTATTTTGGAATTATGAAAGAGGTTTTCCTTCATCACGTCCCTAGCTACAATAACCTCTCTCACTTTTCTCACAAATGTTATCAGTTTGGAGAGACAAGGCTTTCTTTGAAGCCCTATTTTCTGAAACAAAGTTTTCCTCTTTTACACATATTTGCCAAAGGCAGTTCTGGATAGCAGGAGATGTGTTTAAAAAAATAAAGAGATTTTTTTTATTCAATACATAATGGCCTAAAATAACCTTCTTTAGTTTCTCAAAATACATCATGGAGTAAGAGATATAAGCTCTGTCCCAAAACCTAAGTTTCAGGGAGAAAACAAGAATAATTTGCAAATGGAAAGCTTTTTCACCCTTTCCTTATCAATTTTTGAAGGGAATTTTTGTGTGTTTTGACCTGAAACTTCTAGGAAAGAAATTTCAAGTGAATTTGAAAACCATATTGAAGGAAAGAATCCAAAAAATTGAAGAAAAATGAGTTAAAACGTTGTGCTACGAAAAGCGCTATGAAACTGTGCTGCTTTCGTAGCGCAAGTCCATTTTCAATCTTTTGCATAATTCAAAGTTAAAAATTGTATAGCTGGCACAGGGAAATGATTGTAGGCATATTTTTTTAATTCTTGACAGCAAATGGCATCTAGAACATGGTTCATAAATGGTCAAAATGTCCTAAGGAGTCAAAGAAAATCAAAGTCCTAAAAACAGGGAGACAGTTTCCTAGGTTATAGGAGAGCAACATCATCAACAACATGTTCACATCAAGTTGGGAATCATCATCCAAATTTGACTACATGGAAAATAAAGTGGCATAGGATGTAATGAATACTAGATAAGGTTGTTAGGAAGGTATGAAATAGTTTTAGTCCTATTAGAAATAGGACTTTCCATTAGGATTATAGCTGTCAATTTGTAATAAATGACATGTTTATGATTAGAGAAAGTGGTCAAACTCTATGAGTTCAATGTAAATAGTGGAGAAGAAGGAATCCTATTTTGTAACTTTTCTATAAAAAGCATAAGATCTAAATTCAAGAGGTTGGAAATTATTATTAGCAAAGAATGTGTTATTGTATGTCATTGGTTTTTTCAGCTTAATACATAGTTCTATTTTGACAACTCAAGATTCATGAGGAGTTCCTGTGTGTTATAATTCTAATGGAATTCTTCAATACTTATATTTGAAGTGGTGTTTTTATATGATACTTAGAATTCATTCATAATGCTCTAACTTCCTTCATATACAAAATGACTGTGTGTATCACTGTTTCAAATGTTTTACTCCCTTACTTGAACTCCAAATGCCTTAACTTCCATGCTAGATAGACTGTGATGTTTTTGCTGAAGTTATCTTGACTCCATGGCCCAATGAATGTTTGATAATGTGGTTTGCAACTATTTATATCATCTATTTGTTTTACCTTAGAGTTAGCCATCTATTTGTTTATCAAAAATCATAAACCCTTGAGAGAGCCCTCTCAGGATGAGGAGGCTAAGCCTCAGCCAAAAGATTGGTCTGAAACAGTTACACAAGGTTTACTTGATGAGAAGCCTACTAGGTCTGATTTTGTGATAATAGTGTTCATCCAGTATTATCATTGATGATACCATTAGACTAAGACTTTTTCAATGCACCCTAACATGGCCTGCGACGAATTGGTATGTTGAGCAGCCTTCTTCTTCTCATGGAACCTTTAATGCCCTTGCTACCACATTCCTCACCTATGTTAAACTCCCCATTCATCATGATTTGGGAATGGAACTACTGACACATTTTAGGAGAAAACCAACCATCCATATATCAGACCATCTCCATGAATGGCGGTGATGCCGTAGTTTATGCAAAGAAAAACTCGACGATAGAGTGTTGTTGGACTTATTTATGAAAACTATCATGGCTGATATTTCAAAATATGTGGCGAAGTAGTAACCTACCTCCAAGGAGGATGCCATTAGCAAGGCCCAACAACTTGAACTCATTTACACCCAGTCAGGATGTATTTACAATGTCATACCAAATGCCCTGTGCCTGCAAACTTATATAGAGTTACCAGGCATGTCGAATACCGCAGACGGTTTGATCAGGTCCTTGGCCCAAGGTCACCTAATCAGCAGTAACCGGCACCTACGATACTCCTACAATTATACTCAGAACGTATCACAACCTGGCTACCATCAAAGTTAGTCTACACCTTCGTAGAATATGATGAATAGGGTAGTACCATACCATCAATAGCAGGGAGTTTCAAACCCTCCCTCGCAGGGGAACCAGTACTCAGTTAGGAATGTTTATACAAGAGAGCCTCCCAAATAATCTTAGACTAATTAGGGATAGGAGAACCTATACCCCCCTTTTCCTACACAAACTCCACCACCAACTCAAAACAATGCACCGGTGAACCTAGTGCAACCATCCCGGGCTCAACAACGACAATCTTATTACTAGGAGAATAACAATAATCCTTCAAACATAGCAAAAAATAAACCTAGGAATAAGAAAAAGGGAGACTCTGGATAGGGGGAAGTAATCAACAACGCCTCCCACGATCTTAGTCTAGGAACAACCCCAACCAAAGTAAAAAACTAGAGCCAAATAGTAATTCCCAAGGGAAAAATAAGAGACCCAGTCTAAGGAAAAATAATTATTGTTCCATATGTGGTGAATATGGCCATTACACTCACCACTATCCCAAACTCTCTGAATTGAAAAAAATTTAGGGTAACCGGGGACAAGGGGGACCTACTCAACAACCTTTTGTAATGTAGGAATCCCTCCCCCACCAAGGAGTGGTTAACACACAACAAAAACAACCACCCAAAAATGATACCGGAGAAGGAAGTCATGAGATCTACATGACTGGCGAATATGAACTATGATACACCTCTGGACACCAACCCCTTAGGTACAAGTATGAGTGAACCTACCACACTGTTAATTATCTCCAAAGTACCTAGTCAACCCCTTCCAAAGACGGTCATAGGACCAGCCAGGAATGCAGGACATCACTCTAAAGGCACTCATAACTATAGCATAGTGGATGATTTATCTCAATCAACAGCTGCTATATTAGCTTTGGAATTTCTGCAATCATGCCCAAGACAATGGAAAGCCTTATTTTCCACATTAGGCACAATCAATCCTTACGATTCACGCCTAATGGCTTTCGACTTAGACAAGGCAAGCCTGAGGCTTCCTTATGTAGTCACACTCCAAATACCGGGTTCGGTTCAAAACATCACCGTACACCGATGCATCATCAATGAAGGAGCATCCACATGTATCATGTCCAAATCAGTTTGTAAAAAGTTAGGATCACTTGAATTAAAACCATTTATCATCATGCTTAAATCATACGACGATCGCCCTTCAACCCCCGTCGGTATGTATTAAAATGTCCCAGTAAACATGGTTGGAAAGACATTCTTTATATAAATTGAGGTCTTAGATGCACAACTATACTTCAATATACTCCTCGGGTGGCGTTATATGTACGCCATGACTGTAGTAATGATTTTCCCCCACGATGATCAAATCATCACCATTGACCATCTCACATACTATGACAAGAAACCCATGACCCCTCTCGATGACGTGCTACCATACGTAGACACAACCACAAAACCACTCACAAGGTATAAAAAATTTGGCCCAGGAAAATTAAAACCATCCTCCATCCTAGGGTCATTCCTAGGAGATCCCCATATTATACCGGAGGGAGTCCCGGAAGGCACAGGGGCACTAGTGTGCATGATGCTCTCATCAAACACTGAAGCTATCATAGATGTAGAAACCATCAGTATGTATGTAGAAGCCATTGGCACAACATTCATACCATACACCATTTCGCAAAACCTGTTTTTTGTATCCTCCACCTGACTTTATATCAAAACAAGTCATGGAAACTATGACATTGCCAAATATGGCTTTTGCAATATATGTGTGGTATTTGGACACACCAGCCATGTTGGTAAGTCCAGGCATCACCTCTACAGAAATAACCGCTATTGGCCCTCAAGAGGTCGTAGAATTTAAAGAAACACAAGTAGCAACATCAACTGACATGACCAATAAAAATAAAATAAGGGAAAAAAGACGAAACCCCCAAGTTACCTAGAGCATTACAACCTTGCGTGTTGTGTGATATCATATGTCATCCTACTAATATTTTCCCGGAGTTAGAATAATTGAAACCCCTTCTACATACTGAAAGAAATGTCGCGACCTTGAATTCCCATAAAAAGGAACATGCCACGAAAAACCAAGGGAAATAATTACGCACCAATCATGCATGCGCCATATGCGACCATTATGGGCATTATACCCATCACTTCCCAGAGATGCCGTGATACAGGGATTCCTTGCAAGCCCTAGAATAATGCTACCAGGAGGACCCTTCAACTCCATCCATGGAAATGGACAAGGGAGAATCCAAAACCATATTGTCCATATGAGAGGAACCTACATCTTTCTCATATACAGTCATCCCAATGGCCTAGAGATGGAAAAAAAATGCCACATTACATGTCCCAGTTTATGCACTATGTGACGAGCCTGATCACTTAAACATGCAGTGCCTCTAGTTAAGGGATTTTAACCATTGGTATCAAATTCCACAAGTTTCCCAAAGAAAATTAGTTCTCCATAGAAGGAATATGTGTCATATTTTTCAGAGCAACCACTACATGTGTCATTTTCCCCATATCTATTGATTCTAGTCTATTTTGGATTTGATGCGACGCTTCGTTGCTGAAAACCCTGACTTAGCCGACTCGAACACTATATCCACAAATATCACTACAAATCAAAGGAAGGAAGCAACAAGGACCATTTTGTATGTGTCATAGGAGATATGCTCACCTAAATGACCACCTCTTCCCCATAATCTTCATCAAGCTCTAGTCCAGCTCTGCACCCTTTGTGATCAACAAGATCACTTCATCGCTGGCTATGCAGCTCTAGAGTTGTTTCAAAGATGGTACCCAGTCAACTCGGTGTACTACAACGGCATATGAGCAATCCAATATTTGTGTCGAGTGGGTTTAGATAGCCATTCGTTTCGTCATTATCCCTACATCCCCTGCTTCCGTTCGGTGCTAAATTGTTTACACTAGGCCATAACCCATCTCACTGCATAAGACATATTGGATTTAGACTCAGTGGAAAGTTCGACAACTCAAGAGAATGAGGAAACCAGGTCTATCTTCTTCATATTGGAATAAAAACAGCCAACAAGGGGGAAAATTATTGCCCCCAGCCACTGTCCACATCCAATCCCAGCCCACGCATTGTGCAACACACACAATCATTTGATCGCTTAATGCCAAGATTTATGATAATTTCGCAAATGGTACCCAATCACTCAGGTGGTTCAAAGGGAGTGGAAAAACAAAGAGGAAAATTTTTGTCTTATTTTCCAAGAAAACCATCACGCTTGAAATTATCTTTACATCCCACAATTTTGACCCATGTTAGACATCATATGCTCATTGGTCACCAAATATCCGGATGTAGCTAGTTTCAAACCTAGGAATCCAAGTGCAATGTGGCCTTCCCCCCATCATCACCAAAACCCTAGGAAATATAGGGTGACCAATCATCTTAGCAGGGCATGAAACAAGACAAGAATACCACGTGCTCTATGCATTAAACAGGACCACATTGTAAATCAATGTCAGAAACTCAAGAAATTCATCAACAGTCTTTGCATGGCCACAACCATTCCACATATCCATCTCTCTAATCAAGAGAAGATCACACGCTGCTACTGCAAGATATGCTCGCAATTTCACCACACTATGAATTGTGAATACCTCCAAACATTATGAGCAGCGACAACAACATTGAGTTTGGACTCCCCAATGGAGCCATACCACCCAAGACCGAAGACTTAGAGGTTGCAAAAGCGCAAAAATGCACCAATTTCCAACCATCTCCAAGAATCCACATCTAGCATGGAAAGTAGTGTTGGTTCTCACACCATATAATCATTGGGTACCTTTAATCCATGCACCATTTGCACGAGCGATAACCATGACACAAGGACATGCCCTATGCTACAACCATTTCGACACCTCTATATTGTCAATGCAATATTAAATTAAAAGAAGATGTGTGTACCGCTATTACATTGCCAAGAGAGCATGAATCTCCCCTGGATAAAATCAAAACAAACATTGTGGAAATTATGTCAGAAATCTACAGTACATGCCTTGCCAACCTCGTCAATGGGCTCTACCCCAAGAAATTCCACCCATGAGGTGAAAGCCTCCACAACACAATTCAGGGATGCCCTCTCTTATTGCCTTAAATTCAAGTTATTTCAAATATGTGTGTATGGAAAAGATGCTTTTTACTTGGGGTATTGGTTGCAAGTATTAAAAACATGCCAAACCACCATACATTGAGCCAAAAAAGGTACAAGAGCACGTATCATTCTACCCCTAGCATGATAAGCTCCCCAAGAAGCTTTGCATATCTTGACATCACTTCTTCAAAATTGACCATAGGTTACATTCACCTGACCATGTTTATCATCGCCCCACCTTGCACATGATAAGCACCCTTTTAGGTCGATATAACCTCACCCTCCATGGTGTCCATCACTCATGTCGACCATACACCAAAGGTCTGGAGCCATGGCCATAAAAACCCAAGCTTGGGAAACACTTCACATTAATTCATCCATCATACGTTAAGTCAAGTTTTACCCGTGTTATGTTAAAACCTATTTCCCAAGCTACCATTCTCACAAGAAGATAAGAAAAAATGCAACACTGCATTTCACATTTGGCCTATCACACCCCAATCAACATATCCCATCTATGAATTTTTTTAACTGCCTCATCACCCTTGCACCAAGACCAACCAATGGAGCCCCCACCATCAGTGAAAAACATTCCTCACACCATTGTGAAGGATTATTCATGTTTTTAGGGGCACCCGCCTCTGTGCTTGTACATCCAAATCCATTTTATATTCTTTTGGCAAGTGTACAAAGATTTTTCAGGAGAGAACTCCCACCTACCCATTTACATTTATCACCTGGAAGAAGTCCCTAATCACCCTTGGTTGGAGATACACATTATTTTACCTCACCCAACCATGAAAATCATAGCAACCATACACTCACCTTGGATGTCCTACCGACTCCAGGGATTTCCTTACCAAAAATTGTTATGACTGCCGCCACTCGTGTATACAACTCCAACCTCAGGCCGCTTAACTACCATCATCAGTTATAACCATTTATCGTCACCATGCCTAGTTAACCCATAATCACACCCTGCTACATCAGAAACCATTGTCCCTTACATCAATACTTATTTTGTTCAATTAATGCTTCCTTCTTCTCAAGTTCAACTACCATTTTCCAAGAAGGAGGTAGTACCTTGGATGACTCCTCACCACAATAGGGGCATCCTCGGATGGCATTATGGGAATCACCATTAGCCATTGATGTCATCAATCCTCTTGAAATTCGAATTCAACATAGGCTTTCATGTCCAAGATGGTATCGTAATTCATAACCATTGCACTGTCATAATTCCTCGAAGACCCATGATTCAATAAGCCTCTCTTTCAGAAATGCTTACATGGGAAGGTCCCCAACAGTCAAAGACCCATGCATACAATGAGAAATTTTTCTAAAAATGTGTCATACCAAGATTATGCATGTGGGCACCACATTCAACCTTCTTTCAAAGAAAAATTCCCTGAAAGGCATTAGCAACCATCTTCATCAACCAACAACAGGTCACTACCAAAAAGTGACATAAACAGAACCACTGTCTGTCAGATTAGCTTAACTAGTCAAACATCATAAGAATGGGACATGCCCGCCTCGTAGAAATATTTTATTCATTCTATCTCTTGCAAGTTTCCTGCAGAGCACGGTGTCTTTTTATTTAAGATAAGGGGTCTCCCAACTGAATTCTAAAGCAAGTCAGTCTCTCTCTCTCTCTCTAAAGGATCACATAGAAAAATGAAAACATAATGTATTTTGGCTATACATTTGTTCCTAGTCCTCATAAATTAGGGGGCAACTGTTAACACTAGAAAATTGTACCAGAAAAATTCATTAAAAATGTCAAGCAGAAGGTACAGATAAAATTTTATAGAGAAGGAATACATTAGGAAGAGCCAAAAAATTTAATACTTCATAAGGTCAAAGGAAAAATTTGTGGACATCGAACAAGCGACAAAGGATTTTTGCACATAGTGTGGCTTTTTCTTCAATAGCCACGCATAACGCGACCATCACTTCGATAGCCGTGTGGTCCTAGGAATGGAGGAATGTCACCATCTGGGACCACTTGGCATGCCTGGTTAAAAAGATTCCCACTCAACCTAGCCAAGTACAGTCGTCTTTGTGCCACCTTGAGGCCTTAATGCAACACACAAAGGAATCATACCTCCACTCTTGTGTCACCATCCATCTTGGGCCAAGGGAAGGAGGGAGAATTTGAAATTAGTATATAAAAGCCAGAATTTGGAAGAAGAATGGGAGACACATTGTTATGCTGGCCAAATTTCTCCATTGTAAAATAGCTTGAGTTTTTCAGTAGTAGAAGGATTGGAAGGACTCAGTTGTTGGCCACCCAACATCTCAGTCCAAGAGAGAGGAGTTCACCACATGTTCATCGATCTACCATCATTTGAGAGGGAAGAGAAGCTTGCTAAAAACTTGAGGGTAAGAGACCTCCTTGTCTTAGATATTGGAGCTCCATAGTTCAAGGTATCCACTACAAGATATTTAACATTCTATCTTGTATTACCACTAACACCTAATAAAGGGAGAAGCTCTCCATTTTGAGTTATTAGTGTGTTTGCTCTATCGAGCGTGTATCTTGTGCATGTTGTTTTGTTTTGTTTTTTATATTCAGTATGCTATGTTTCCTTTATAACTTAGCTTATTACATGTTGAAGTTGTTCCACTAATGTTTAACAAACCATTTTGTCCTTTGACTCTTATGTAGGTAAGAAGTCTTCTTGCTAAGCAAAGTGTATTTTGTATGCCCATGCACTGAATACACTACCAAAGGGAGTATTGAGAATGTTTATGTCAAAACTAGGGAAGGCGCATTGGAAAATAGTGAAGCACGTTTTCAAATATTTGCGTGGAACTAGTGATTATGGTATGTGATACCAAGGAAGACCTAGATTGGACAGATTTTTGGACATCTGTGGCATTGTTGGTGCAGGCCAGGTTCGAGATATAGATTAGAGATGATATACAAGTGGGTATGTATTTAACCTATTTGGAGGAGAAGTCAGTTTGATGAGAAAAAGACAATTTGTAGTGGCTCTTTCAACTACAGAGGCTAAATACATGACAACCACTTTGGTTGCAAAGATTGTTTTCAAGTATGGGGTTGATACAATGAGCTATAAGGATAGAGTGTGAAAACCAAAGTGCAATTTTCTTGGCAAAGAACCCTACTTATCATTCAAAGAAGAAGCACATTGATGTTAAATATCACTTTGTGAGGGATATGGTTGAGGAAAAAAAGGTGTTTCTAGTAAAGGCAGACACTTTAAAGAATGTTGCAAATGCATTGACAAATTATGTAAGCACTGAGAAATTTTCTTGGTGTAGAGAATTAATGGGTGTTGTAGGGCTCGACCAATGACATAGCTCTCTTGTGATCCCCTGTGTGGAAAAGAAAACGACAAGTGGGAGAATGTTTGGTGTGTGTTATATTCTTTCCATGACTAGTCACACACACGGGGGGGGGGGGGGGTGCTGGTGGGGGGTGGGGCGATAACACCCCTTGTTTATTGCGTCGAGTGCAATAGGGAGGGAGGTAGCTCCCCTACAAGGGGTCCAAGGTAGAATCTTGAGAATTTTTTTTGGATCCTATATTAGGTGGGTGGACCTACCTATGGTTTTTTGCATGGATTTTACACGTGTCTTTAGGCACGATGGTTTTTTGTCCATCGTATTTTGTAGATGTGGTCAAGGGAGCTATGGTTTTGTTCTAATCCAAGGTTGATAGATTTGGGTTTATGAATGCTTCGAAATATATATATATATATATATGTGTGTGTGTGTGTGTGTGTGTGTGTGTGTGTATTTGTAATATTCCCAAAATTTAGACCTCATCTAAATGGAATATTATAGTTGATTTTATCTTTAGATAAATGAATAAATGGGTAGGGAGGCCCATTGACAGGAAGAATAACATTCCTATGTGAAAAGAGGAAGAATAAGTAGCTAAAAGGAGCACATTTAGGTGTGAACAAGGAAGATATCATGTTGATTCAATAATCTTTGAACAAGTCAACATATGTTGTCTAGATACATTGCATCTCCTTGATGAACAACACAGATTTGGTGGAGGACAACTTGCATGAGCTTGGAGGAAAATGTGGATGGGGCCCCATGAGAAGAGGTTCACTTGCTATATATGAAGAGGGTGGAAGCCTTTTCCATTCATGCTATGATATATTATTATTTGGTCTGTTTAGACTCTTGGATTCCTCTTGCTGTTTAGCAGGGTTGCAGTGTTGTTGGGCACCGGGTGTTCCCGAGCGGGAATCCCACCTCTCCCCTTTAGAGGCCTCTTGGGAGAGTATTGTACTGATTTTTTCCACATATAGGCTTGAGTCCAAGAAGAAATATTTAGTCACAGAATTATTTCTGCAGCAGTGTAGTGCTGTGCTGCAGGGTGTTGCAGTGGAAGATTGATCATTCCACTCCCGGGTCTGTTTCTCAGTAGAGGGTGCATTCCTTCTCTTGAGAGATCAGAAAAGGAGATTTTTGAGCTCATTTCACATATTGGTAGCAGGCCAAAGCACCTCTGATCTCCTACAGTGCAGCCCCTTGCAGGAACTACATCATTTTCCAGAGAGTTGCTACAGCAGGGTTTTAACCCTTGTTTTGGAGCTAGTTTCCTAGGGAAAGGGCCAACGCTTCTCTCGAAAAGCTAGAGGAAGGGATACTTATCCCTATTTGTATTATTCAGCTACATTCATGTCATGTTGCAGTGAGACTGCATTATTTATGAGTTGAATAAATCAGATCTGCTCTTTTGTACATGTGTCTCAAGAAACCCTTGCCGGGTTATCCCTATAATGCAATAAAGAGGCTAGATCTCTGTTTTCTTAGCATATTATGCCATAAATCTCTAGATCTATGTCTTTCTATTGAAATTTTGTAGAAATACTCATGATATAACGCTGTACATGCTTCATTCTTTTCTGCATAATCAAAGTCATGGGATTTGGGTGTTTTTAAGACATTGTAAGGCCGGGAGACCTGTTTAACATTTCAAAAGGGATTTCTTTCTGATCCCATTTTTTATGTGAGTTCCTCAATCCATATGATATGTTAAAAAACTATTATTTCCCTTTTTTATCACGTAGTTACCTGGGAATAACGTTTTTAGGTTCCAATTTATTGCTTTTCCCCACTAGGAGATAGTGTATAAAGGCATAATTTTGCTGGTATGTCCATAATCTGATGGAAGTGTGTCTAAGAAAATTTTTATGAGATAAGTTTCTGTAGTAATTCATTTGTGCTCATGTATTGTTGTAGCTCCACTTTTGGAATATCTTATGATATTCCCAATAATGTAGAATTTCCCTATTTTGGGATATTATAGTGGTATCAGAGCTTCTTTCTTGGAACAACCTGTGGATTTTAGCCATTATGCCATCTATAGAAGGGGAGATGTACAGAAAAGAGAAGACTCCATTATGTGGAGGAAGAAAGGAAGATAGGCTTACAAGGCTTCTTCCAAGATCTATACAGAGCTTTCAAGAAGATCTGAAGAAAATAAGGATGGGGATGGGATCTCCAGAAGA
This sequence comes from Pinus albicaulis, assembly GCA_034641835.2. Classification (NCBI taxonomy): domain Eukaryota; kingdom Viridiplantae; phylum Streptophyta; class Pinopsida; order Pinales; family Pinaceae; genus Pinus; species Pinus albicaulis. Next base: position 825,167,668 of record CM076583.1, read on the forward strand.
GTTTGGATCTAGAGCTAGATCTAGATTGGCACATGGTGAGTGTGAGCATGCAGCTACACTCCATGATGCACAACACAGTCAAATTCCCAGATCTATCATGAGATGGATGAAAGGGGGGAGAATGCCTAAGAGAGAAACTCTCAGTGATTTGTTGTAGGAGTATGAATCTAAAATTGAGAGGTTTAGAGATCATACCACTTTCAAAGAGTTTTTAAAGATCCAGGTGAAGAGAAGCAAGTATTAGAATATGAACATATTCTTTCTATCTACCTTTGATGGTTCACCTACATGTTCAGCCAAGGCTTGGGTGGAAGAGCTAGACACCTTTTTGTAGCAGCACCAAATTTCTGAAAATGAAGCCATCAAAGTAGCAGCGCTGCTTTTTGGAGGTAAGGCTTATGCATGGTAGATTTTTGAATATTTTTATTTAAAAAATGAAAATACTTCCTCTTATGCAAGATTCATTAAAACATTGGTGGGAAGGTTTGATGGGAAAATTCTTGAAACACATGTATTGGAGCAAGAGAAACTTGAGAAAACAAAACCCTTGCATGTAATGGAGGAAACTGTAGACCTCACTCCACTTCGTAAAACCATGGGAGAAGCTGACATCTTGCATCATACATTGTTAGAGGCAAGACCTCTATCTCATATTCCTAAATAAGAGGGCATGAGAATCTCTTTTTCACAAGAGGATCCAATGATTGGAAGGTTTCCCATACACATTGGTGAAGATGAGGGAAACAATGTTGTCACATCAAGAGCACAACCAATACCTCATACAGAGGAAGGAGGAGTAGATGCTCCAACAGGAGGGATTCTTGTATCCTTGCAAGAAGTTCCCTAGGATCTCATACATGGAGGTCCAAGCACAATCAATGAGCAACATGATTGTGAAGCATTACAGGTGGAAGGAGGAGGTAGGAAGGAAGGGAAACATCATTTGATGAGAGGCACACATCCTTCTCTATTTCAGAGAGTTAATTCAAATAGGAGGCAGACTGTACTGTGTTGTGAAGGCAAGGGCAAGGTTTCCCAACCTTATGTACATTCCACTCTTGACATTGATGCCTCACTACATGGAGGCATTCCACCTGGTAGGCCACCAGATCTAGCATTGATGAAAGACATCTTGTCTCTAGATTCACCGCTCTTGGATTTTGGAGAGGTGAAGATTTTGGAGGATAACTTTGGCATGGGGGATGTCAAAGTAGTAAGCAACAACATGAGGAGAGCTTCACATGCCAGATCACCAGCGTTGTCTCTTGGGAGGATTGATCCATATTGGAGGTCTCAACTCTTGGTAGAGTACTCTAAGGATCTTGGTGCTAGCATGATTATTGATGGCCTTAATGGAGATGACAGATATATGGTGGATGGTATGGTCATCTATTCTTATGGAAGAGTCTTCTTGACTAGAGCTTCTGAGCTCAAGGAGAAGCTACTACATGCAGCACATGAGGACTTCTTTTCCATGCATTTTGATGCATATATTTCCTTGGCAGAGGAGTTCATTTGGGAGAGCATTCAGCTTGACATATTTCAGCATATGGAGAGATGCATATCCTGGATGGTGATAGAAAGGATGTCACAGCCACTTCCCTACTCTTTAGAGGTGAGGGAGAATTTCCAGTTGAGCCATTTTGGCTCAAGATCTCAAGTACATGATAGAGGATGTACAATTTCATTTTATGTTTTGTACTTCTTTTCTCTATATGAGCAACATAGTATTCCTTCTTTCGTATTGTATAATAATGTACTTGCAGCCTTTTGTAGCATTGAGATTGGCTATCTCATCGGTGGTTTTTTGGGGGAAGCCACTTGATTTTTGGTGTGCACCATTGACACCACTTTGTACTTTCATGATGATATCTTGTACAATGATTGAGGCAGAAAAAAAGTGGCTAGAAAAGCACTTGTTATTGTTTGGTTTGATGTAGGCAAAGGATGCACTGCACTGGTTCCATGAGAGGAACTATGATCCACTTTCTGGTTTTCATGTGATAGCTTGTTTTAAATTGTTTTTTCTTCCATATATTGCTAATGTTTCTAAGTTCGTGGGAATATTTGTTTGGAGAGTGGGATATGAGATGGAGATGCCCATTGGGAGTATGATTCTCCCTACTATTCATGTTGTATATTTTAGGAGAAGCAATGGGCAAATCATGATTGTGACATCACAACTCTTTTCTTCATATGGAGTGAGCCATTTGAAGAACTTGAGTGCTTGGAGGAGTCACTTCATAGCTGGATTATGTGATCGGGTAGCTTGGGCCATTCTTGGAGGCCATATTGTTTCATCCCAAAGACATAAACAACCCCACACTTATCATAAATGGAGAGAAACAAATGAAGGGAGGAAGACTAATCTCTCCATGCGACCCCACTACATTTCACAAACAAGGGGTTGATGATTGTTTCATTTGGATGATAGCATGGGTGATGGGATCACTCATTGGGAATAATATTACCCATGTTGGTCATCACTATTACCTTGAAGAGGCCATTGAAAAACAAGGAGATTTCCACTTACACCCTCCACTTTCTCATGTTCTTACACACTTGGGATGATTTGTTGCTAAGCTATGGTGGGATCTATTGATGAGGAGGCCAAAAGAAGAAGGAGGGAGGAATTTTTCTCTACCTTTGCAGTTTCTTGAGGACAAGCAACATTTTGAAGGGGGAGGACTATAATATTTCCAAAATTTAGACCTCATCTAAATGGAATATTATAGTTGATTTTATCTTTAGATAAATGAATAAATGGGTAGGGAGGCCCATTGACAGGAAGAATAACATTCCTCATGTGAAAAGAGGAAGAATAAGCAGCTAAAAGGAGAACATTTAGGTGTGAACAAGGAAGATATCATCTTGATTTAGTCATCTTTGACCAAGTCAACATATGCTGTCTAGATACATTGCATCTCCTTGATGAACATCGCAGATTTGGTGGAGGAAAACTTGCATGAGCTTGGAGGAAAATGTGGATGGGACCCCATGAGAAGAGGTTCAATTGATATATATGAAGAGGATGGAAGCCTTTTCCTTTCATGTTATGATATATTATTATTTGGTCTGTTTAGACTCTTGGCTTCCTCTTGCTTTTTAGCAGGGTTGCAGTGCTGTTGAGCACCGGGTGTTCCCGAGCAGGAATCCCACCTCTCCCTTTGAGAGGCCTCTTGGGAGAGTATTGTACTGATTTGTTCCACATATAGGCTTGAGGCCAAGCAGAAATCTTCAGTCATATCGTTATTTATGTAGCAGTGTAGTGATGTGTTGCAGGGTGTTGAAGTCAAAGATTGATCATTCCACTTCTGGGTTTGTTTCTCAATAGAGGGTGCCTTCCTTCTCTTGAGAGATTAGAAAAGGAGATTTCTGAAATCATTTCACATATTGGAAGTAGGCCAAAGCACCTCTACTCTCTTATAGCACATTCCCCTGCAGGAACTGTGTTATTTTCCAGAGAGTTGCCACCGCAGGGTTTTAACCCTTGTTTTGGAGCTAGTTTCCTAGGGAAAGGGCCAACGCTTCTCTCAGAAAGCTAGAGGAAGGGATCTTTATCCCTCTTTGTATTATTCAGCTATTTTCATGTGATGTTGCAGTGAGATTGCGTTATTTTTGAGTTGAATAAATTATATCTTCTCTTTTTTACATGTGTCTCAAGAAACCCTTGCCGAGTTATCCCTATAATGCAATAAGGAGGCCAGATCTCTATTTTCTTAGCATATTATGCCATCAATATCCAGATCTATTTTTTTCTATTAAATTTTGCAGAAAACCTCATGGGATAATGTTGTACATGCTTCAGTATTTTCTGCATAATCAAAGTCATGGGATTTGGGTGTTTTTAAGGCATTGTAAGGTAGGGAGACCTGTTTAACATTTCAAAAGGGATTTATTTCTGATCCCATTTTGTATGTTAGGTCCTCAATCCATATGCTAAGGGACCAAACCGTTATTTCCCTTTTTTATCACGCAGTCACCTAGGAATAACGTTTTTAGGTTCCAATTTACTGCTTTTCCCCACTAGGAGATAATGTATAAAGGCATACTTTTGCCGGTATGTCCATAATTTGATGGAAGTGTGTATAAGAAACATTTTATGAGATAATTTTCTGTAGTAATTCATTTGTGCTCATGTATTTCTATACCTCCACATTTGCAATATCTTAAGATATTCTCAATAGTGTAGAATTTCCCTATTTTGGGATATTACAATATTGTAACATTGAAAGGAATATAATGAAAAATAAATCCAGTAGTCCTGATTTTTGGATCTAGGGGAAAATCTCTGTGTATATGTGTTTTAGGTTTATGTTCTTGCCATTGTTTATTTTATATTTTTTTTAGAATTCGTTTGCACGTAATTTTTGTGTAGCGCTAAAACCTACAAAGTTGGCACCACGATATTGCATACCTTTTGAGATCCTTGAGATGATTGGACCAATGGCCTATCGACTTGCACTACCGCCAACATTATAAGTCTGTGATTTTTTTCATGTTTCATTACTTAAAAGGTATATAAAGGATGTTTATCATGTTATTTCTTGGTTTGTATTTTAGGTGGAGAAATAAGGAGAACTCCAATCAAAGCTTCAATGCATATTGTAGCAGAAGAAACTCATGCTCAGGAACAGAGCCTATGAGAAAGTTAAAGTGAAGTGGAATCACTTTGGGCTTGATGAAGCTACATGGGAGATAACATACCAAATGCAGGCTATGTATCCCTCATTGTTTGTTGGTTGAGGAAAGGAAGTTTTCGTACGATGTTTGGTATATGTTTGGCATATGTTTTTGTGATGTTTTGGTATATGTACATATGTATATGGATGTAAATATCGCCATGAGATAAACTATAAAGCTCCAATAAGTAGTATGTTTTTTATATGGTCATGTTATCATGGTGTTTTTCTTTGAGAAGGTCATTAATTGTAAATACTGCAACGAGATAACTTATAAAGCTCCATGGGCATTATGTTTTCTTCTCAATGGTTTTGTTGAGGTGTAGGTGTGGTTTAACATCAATAATATTTTTCCCCAAGGGGGAGGGTTCAGTAACAGACCCAGGTTAAAATTTCATGTAATAAAATTTAATAGAGGAAAAAATAAGACCACGGTTAAGGGAGACTTATTCCAAGTTGAATGTTGGGAAAATATATCCTAGTGGGAATCACAAAATGTGTTTATGGCTAAGGGGAAATTGACAAAGGAAATGGCTAAGACATTAAAAAGGAAATACATATTTTTGACACATTTATTTATGAAAATAAATGAAATTAAGAGAAAAGGAAGGTAAAAGGTCATAGGTTACATGTGAGGAGGAAAATGAAGGAAAATAATGGAAAATGAAGAAAATAGAGGCCTCATTGATAAAAAGGCTTATCAGGACCAGTTGGTACATTTTTCAGTTCACCTTTTGTTAGTTCAATTTAGGAGCTTTCTCTATCTATTCTCTCTCTCTCACACTCTTAAACACTTCGATTTTTCTTGGAGCATTTAAATATTGGACCAAGAAAGGGAAAACCAAGCAAAGGAAGGACAAGAAAAGGGAAGGAAAACAAAGATCAAGATAGGAAGAGCGGGATCAAGAAACTTCAATAGGAATACTTGTAGTTAACATATTGCATGTGTGATTTCCTAGTTGGTTTTTACATGCATGGCTTATGCATGTTGGTATTTGGTTCTCTTTCTTTCGGTGGCATGGTTTTGCCGGGGTTTGACAGTGGTTTTCATCCTTGCCTTGAATTTTTATGGATAGCCATGGTGTTATGGGATTGATCTCGATTTTTATATTTGGAATCACTGGATGGTTTTTAGAATCTGGGACAGAGGTGGTCTCAGGAAATTCCCAAAGGCCTAGGAATCCCTTGACTGGTTTTGGTGAGATAAACTATAAATCCCAAGGGTGGTGTCTCGGTTTAGGGCCTAGTGATCTAGGTTGGATTGTGGTAAAACTTAAGAGACAAGGAGATGGAAAATTCCTCAAGGATAGTGATGGGGTCCAAAGGAATTCCAAGCTCGATTCAATTTTGGTGATCTCGACACAGGTTTTGGTGGGATCACGGTATGGTGAGGGTGGAGGTGGTTTAACCTATAGATTCCCTTGGTTGTTTATGTATAGTTTTGTTCATGAGATCCTAAATTCATGCTTGGAATATGGCATGAGGGTGATTGGATGAATAGATATTTGGTTTAACCATGTCTATGGTCAGGTGGTACATGGAAGTCCCGAACTTGGTTGGTTATTGCCTATGTTTAATAAAAGCTAAGTTCTCTTGCTTTTGTAGTTGTTAATGTGTGTCTTTAATTGTTGTTATCTCATTATATTTTACATGGTTTTATGTTGGTTATAAGCATGGTTATATGACTGGTTCAAGTCACACTTATTTCATGTACTTAATTTTAATTGTAAAGATAATGGATGCAAGACCTAATTGATGTCATATTAGTTCAAGGGAGAGGGTATTGATCCTTATTTTCATGTCTCATAATAATTTTCAGTCATTCATGCTTTGTCTTGTATCCTAGGCCTGTAGATTGCAGTGATGCTAAGTGTTTTACATAATGTTAGTCTCGGTTATGGATGGTCAGGCCTAGTCCTAGAATCAGTTTTTGGTTCATTATCCCTGTCATCATGTGTTTTATGGATTCTGGAAGCTACAAGAAGTTCTGGGAAGAAACTGAGATCTTGGACTTAAAAAGTGGCACAAATTCCAGAGACACGAGGACAATACTGAGGAAACAATTCCATATATGCACCCATGACCATGTTGTGGGAGCGTCCAGAGCCTACCAGATGTACCCTTTTCCATTTCAAGGGAGTATATGGGGGATTTATTCACTAAAACTCAGTGGGACCAGGGACCGGTCAGGTGGATGACTAGGATAGCCTTTGGGGCACTATAGCAGGTACAAGAGGTATCTATTGTGGGTTTCCACCTATTCCACTTCCTTAAAGTCACCAAGGAGTTTGAGTCTTGTCATAGTAGCCCCTCATCTCATGTTTACCCCAGGTGAGCCAGTGAAAGTGGGTAGGTATGAGGGGAGGAGTCGTTACAGATGCTTGTATTGATTGGCATTTGAAAACCGATCTCGTAAATAACCCTCAAAATAAACCTAATCCAACTTTATCCATACAAATATAAGGTTTTTTAACTATCTAGATGAAATACCATGGAATTTGAATGGAAGAACCTTGTCCAAAGATGACTAAGGGTCTTAATTACACAAGGATAAGTCCAAATGAAAACCCCTGAAAGGGGTCCTTTGTATAGTCCACCTAATCCTCTAGCATCACACTCCACTGTTAGTATCAAAATTTTCAAAGTATACGGGCCACTACTTACAATTAATATCAAAATTATACAATATAAATATTACAAATTATTTTATTACTATATGACGAAGACATCAAGATAAAAATATAATGTGGTTATCACATTCTCTTGTCTATCATTGTGAAGGTATTAAGTCAGTTTATGATGAAACCAAAAATGTTGCATTGGCAGGCAGGTAAAAAAGTACTTTGTCATTTGAGTGGGACCATTTCTTATGGGCTTATGTATGAAAGAGACTAGGATGCTTGTCTTTGTTGGGGTCCCGTGATTTGGAAGATTGGCAAACCAAATGACAGGGTAACATGGAACCAGTCTTTAGAGTCCAAGGACCTAGCCTTCCTGGACTCAGAGAGGGATCTCTCTATTGGGTGCAAAGGATGTGTTCTTTTTGCTCTAGGGTTTTAATTTTAGGCTAGTTGTTAAGTGTAGTGTTTTTTGATTGTTTTGGTTGGGTAAGATGGTCAAATGGAATAGGTGGAGAGAGATTTTGTCAAAGCCATTGGGGTATGGAGTCAAGTGAAAGTCAAGAGTGTCTATATGATGAAACATAGTGTGTTGCAGGGCCAATTTAGCAAGGTTAATGGATCCTTAAGGTGATGTATGAAGTGTAATGAACATTAAGTTTGGGAAAAAAATAAGAAGGTCTTAAACATATATAGTTTAAAAGTTACAATTCATGAGGTAGGGAAAACCATTAAGCTCAATAAACAATACTCTAAACTAATAAACATCCAAGAGAAACATTCAAGTGAAACATAGAAAGCATAAGAGATTCTAACTTTAGAAATTCACCTTCAGATTTTGGGAAAACACATAAGACAATACAAATAGCTCAATTTACGGAGAGGGAACTCCTAAACAACATATATCAAGTTATTGGGAACTCTGAAACAAGTTTGTAAGCATGGAAAAAGGGCAAGATCAAAGGAGACCTCTTTGACTTAACCTAACAATCAATATTTCACAGAAAGGCTTTAAGATAGGGTTTTTAAAACTTCAAATAAGTAGGGCATACCATGAATCATACTTTTAATATAGCATAATAATCATTCATGAAACAAAAAATAATTTTTGGTGGACCTAAGGAGCAATCAAGAGTTCCTTAAGATGGCTAAAAGAGAAAACATCAAAGCTATAACAAACAGGAGGACTGAGGTGCCTTAAATAACATGTCTCAACCTATACTTTTCCATTTTATAGCAGCCAAGAAACATGAAACATAATGATAAAAAAGGAAACAATAGAAAAATTAGGAAGACAACCATTCACCAAGCTATGGAATCCTGCAAACAAGCTTCTCCATCATCAATCCAAGCAAGCCATTCATCCAAATCACAAAACCAATTTCTTCTCCAAGCTCATGAAACCATGTATATTTCTCTTCAAGCTCATCAAATGACAAAAAAATACATAGGGGCCTCATGCTCTCTTTATGGATAAAATGAGGACTAAAACCCTAAATGTGGTAGGAAAATGTCAAATATAGTCATAAATATCATTTATGGACAAGAGACCATGCAAGACCGAAGGCACATAATATCCTAAGAAATAAATGCAAAAATAACTATTTGCACCTGATTATAGATTAATTTTCCTCAGAAAACTCAAAAATATCTATTTGCAATAAATGAGTGTGTTGTGTTGACTTTTGGTCCAAAACACACTAGGCATCCTTTGTGTGTAGCGCCACTTCAACAGAAAATAGGGTCTCTTGCAGCTGAGTTTTGGACCCCTTCCCAACACTGGATTTGGCTCTGTGATGGCTCGTTGGAAAGCCTGACGAGTGAAATTTCCATAAATTCTTGATTTTTGCTGAGTGGATGCTATTTATCGATTAAAAAACCAATTTCCCCAGCACTTCTCTGTGCGCAGCGCCTGGTCTGGAAATGAGGCAGAAAGGTCAATTTTTTTATTTTTTTGACCTTTTGGGGGGGACAAAATACTCCAAATGATCTAAACATTGGTGAGAAGACTACTGGTGATGTGATAAATCCAAAAATCCAAACTTTGAGAGCTAAGAATGCACCAATTTTGTGCGTAATGCCTAGGGTGTTGCGCACAGAGGGGTCAATATTTGGAAAAAATAAAATTATGTTCAATTTGCCTCAAAATTTGTGGAGAGGTCCCTCAGAAGGTATTGGAAACTTGTTGAGAAGCCTCCACCAAAACTCCAAGTCTGTCATGTAATTTTTCCCTTTTTAGGTTTTCTAGCTCCATAAGGGCCTCCTTTAGTTTGGCACAAGCAAGTGTGTTTTTCCTTGCATAACGCTTGGTCATTTTATTTTATAGAGTAAGGTCCCTTTTCACCTTCTTGAAATTCTTGTGCTCCTCCTTGTAATACTGAATGACACCTTGTGCCATGTCAAAGTCTCTTTCCCACTCCTGAAGCTGTGTATCTTTCTCCAAGAGAAGCAATCTAGTGGTCATCTCCTTGTCCTCATTGTCACTCTCTAGATCAATGAATTGAGGCCCTTGAGAAGTCTTATTTATCCTTTTTCTTCTCCTCACCCTTACCTATTACTCAGCTTTGTCCATCCTTTCCTTGCCTTTGTCTTTGTGCTTGATAGTTGGAGGAGATATGGCTCTTTGCCTTTTTGAGGCAGAAAACACATCTCTTTTTCCTCTGTGGTAGGTGCATGTGAGAGGAGTGATGAGGGTGCCTTGATCTTTGCTGATGTTACAAGCCTTTTCATCTTTTTCATGGATTTCATGGGTCACTTCATGCTCCATTGGGTCACTGATTTCTTGATCTTCAGCCTCATCATCATCATTTTTTTCCTCATTATTTTCTTCACTGTCATATTGGCCTTCTAACTGATCACTACCCTCCTCACTTGCCTCATTTTGGCTCCGTCCTTCACTAAGGTCCTCTTCTCTGTCACTTTCTGCAATATCATATTGAGTTTCTTGGTCATTTAGAGGCTGATTTGTGTCATGACAGTCATGATAGCTGTCATGAATATCATGAATATTTCCTTGCTCATCACTGATTGTCTCATATGTTCCACTACCTTAGTCACTGTCTGCCCCTCCAAACTCTGTTTCAACCCCTTAATATGCCTGCTCTTGTTATTCAATTTCTTCATCCTTTCCCTCTGTTTCTTCATTTTCATTGTCTTCATTCATTTCAACACTGTTTTCACTATCACTGTGCTTACTGTTATGCTCACACACATCTTCCTCTTGGCTGTCTTGTGCACTCTCTTGCTGACTGTTATCCTCATTGGTTTCTTCATAATACTCTTGGTTTTCATCTTGTTCATCATCAACACTCTTTTCTGCACTTGATATTGATTTAGTGATGTCATTATTATCACTGTTTTGCTCCAATTGCTCATTGTATTCCTCTTTTTGATTGCCATTTTCATCACTTTCCTCCATGTCATCATCATCTTCTTCTTCATTATTAGGCTCTGTTTCTTCATCACTTTCATCTTCTTGATTAATTTCTGTACTTACCTCATTGTCTTCTTTACCTCCACTACTATTTGTTTGTTCTTCATGGCTACTTCTAGCATCTTATTCCTCAACACTATTGTCCTCTTATTTTTCTTCATCTAACTCTGTTTCTACCTCATCGTCCTTTTCCTCTCCACTTTCATCTATTTTCTCCTCATTAGAGCTACTGTCAGCTCCTTGTTCATCATTACCACTATTATCCTCTTCATTTGGTGCATTAGAAGGATAATTAGGGGTAAGTTTCGTTGTGGAGAAGGCATAGGTGGAGATGATGGAGGAGTGGAGGTAAGTGGATGTGAAGTGGAAGGAAAATTTTGCTGAATGAAGGCTTGGGGATTTGAAAATACATCATGTGAGACAAAAAATTCCCAAGGGATTCCTTGCTCCTCCAGCTGGTGTAAAACAATCATCTTAACCAAGGAGTGGTGAAAAAGGCTTTACATTTGGTGGGCATAACTTATCTTCTTGACCACTGAAGCCATTTTGTCAATGCTTTGGTAGAGATAGTATCGAAGGTTTAGCAATTTGACCGTGGTGAAGTGCATTAGAAGCTTTACGTGATAAGAATAAACCCTAGAGTACCTCCCCTCATAGGTGAAGTACTTGATAATATGCCTCATCAGTAGGGCATACCTCTCTAGCAGGTGGGAGAAGGGGAAAACAACCTTGCAGCCTTATCGACAGCTAGGTTTGAGGTAGGGCTCATAATAGCTCAAGTCCAATTTCTTCTGTTTAAGCCATCTATCACCAATATCTGGTATTCTTGTGGCTTTAGCAATGGATTTAGATGAGAGTTCAAAATTCACTCCTGCTAGGTTGACTTGGTGGTTTTATAGGCTGAGAATGAACAACATAGTCAAGTCTGAGTGGCTTTGGACTTGCTTAACCTTCTCACAAAACTCATAACATCCAACGTCTTGAAAAAATGCAAGGATCATGGGAGAAGAAGTGATTTGAATGGTATCTAAAAGCTCAAACCTATTAACCTTTCCTCCCTTGTGCTTTGGCTTAATAGGCCTCTGGCCCTCATCACTGTTGGTATGGATTTATTCTTCAGACATGGTGACTAGTCAAGAACAAAGAGATTTCAAACTTATCGAGAGATTTTAGGTCTAGAGAGGGAAAATGAGTGATGTAAGGGAAAATTTTAGCAAATGAGGGCAAACTGAAGCAATCAAGGAGTGCTTTTAGATTTTAGAGGTAGGTTTGCTGTCACTGAGTGTATTTACACTTATAACAACCTTTCTCTTGGTAATTCGTTGCCCTAGAGGGTCAAACACTTTATTTTCATGTCAAATAGGGTTTTGTCACATTAGGCATTTAAATACCTCCTTGATTATGAAAAAACTACTTGGAAGGTAAGGAAGGAAAACACCAACCTTGCTTTGACCATTGCAAGAAATTTGGAGGCAAAAAACTTGAATTTTAGGTCGTTTTGGGCAACTTTGACAAAAATTGTAGGTGCGTAGTGCCACCAGATTGCACGTTCAGTTTGGGTCAGGCTGGCGGGTCTGTGCATAGCACCAGGTGGAGTCGGGCCAGTAAATGGTCCTGTCGAGCTTGTCGGAGCGCAGCGCCGACATGCAAAGATTGGCAGTCGGGCCATTCTGGGCCTATGCGTAGCACCCAGACAGGGGTGTAGTGCCACCATCCCGGTGCACATCACAGTGTAAATTTACATTGCAACCACCTTGTCTGTGCGCAGCGCCGACGACCAGGTGTGTAGCACCTCCATCGGTGCGCAACGCCTGAAAAATTCCCCTAAGTTGCCCAGAAACCCTGAAAAACTTCTTTTAACGACTTTCTTATTCTCTACAAAGATGAAAATGAAGTGGGAGAGAGGGAGAAAATACTTTATACTCCTTTTGAAAAGTATTTCAAGACCAAAACCCACTTTATAAGGTTTGTTTCCTCTTTATTTTTCTCATTGTCTTTTTGGCTCTTTTTCGTCTTGCAGGTGGTATTTTGAAAATAATATCGTTTTTATTTGCTGGAAGCCTATTAATGTTCTTCTTTTTATCACAAAATTTCGTCAAATTTAAACATGTGCCCTCAACCCATGCTTGAAACTATGAGCCCTTTTGAAGAATTTTATTTTGACCAAGTTTGGTGAAAACATACAGATAGTGAAATCAATGCTTCTGTTTTGAAGGTTTTCCTTCAATTTATCTTCCTTATGAACTTCAACACTTGTAAACAGTTATCTTGTGAACATTGTAGCACTTTTTCTGGGAGTCTTCAGCCTTGTAGGTTTATGCCTTTAATTTCTCGGTTGAGAGATTGAAAAGGAGAGTTTTAACCTTCCTTCAACTAACCTTTTGTCATGTATTTCTCTGAGACAGTGAAAAAAACCTTTTGGTGTGAAAAAACCTTATCAGTTTGGTACCAAAAACCTTTTTAGTCTTTATGTGTGACATTTTGGTGAGAAACATTTGGTTTGTTTTCCATTATCAATCTTCCTGTACATAACCTTTTGTGACAGTCCTGCAGAAGTGTCATTCAAGGTTGATCTATCTTTTGCATAATATGCTCTTGATAAGGAAAACAATTTTGAGGCTTTACTGCTCTTAGGTCAGCTACATGTTTTTTCCTTAGATTAGTTTGCAAATGATGTATGTCTAGTGAGGGAGGTGGGTTATTTATACCATTTTTGTGTCTTTCCTTGGGCCAATTCTATTCTTGCAGGTGCCTACACCACTTCTGCCCTTTTATCACTATCTCTTTTGAAGTTGGACAACTCATTTTATCAATAATGAACTTATTCTTGTCATAGTTGCCTCCTTGGGAAAATTCTTCCCTCATGCTTGCCTCCTTGGACCATTTGAAAATGCCTCTGACTGTTCCTTTGAGAAGTAAAAACCTTGAACTAATATTTATGGCCCTTTTGATGATACCCTTTATCATATTTATTCCTTTGGTGTAGTGGAGTATTGGTATTTATGTTTGCCTCCTTTGATATCTGTAAGACCTCTGATTTTACCCTTTGTAGATGTGTAATTAGTGCCTCTTTTCCAAACCCTAGAGGGCAGCTTGAAAAACTCTGAAACCCTCTATTGTTATGAAGGAGGTTCTGTCATCACTCTTTGACTAGTTTTTCAACTTTCCCAAACTCTTGGGTTTGAGGGCTGCTTAGAAAAATGTAATATCCCAAAATCGGGACAGCTCAGCAAGCCTACTGAAATAATGCACTTCTGGGAATAATGTGCATAGAATTGAGTTTGAAGCTCCTGGATCCCGTAGATCAGCTCAACTAAGGTCTAAATCCAAAAGGAGAGAGAAAAAAAATTAGACTAGGTGGGTTAAATAGATCTCCCACAAACTAGTCTAGCTGAAAATCACCCAGAGAGAGGGGCTACAGCTCTATGAAAAGGATTGCTTCAGAAATAATGCAGATCCAGTGAAGCACATTAGGAGGCTGATATGAAGGTTCATAAATATGATATATAACAGAAAATAAGATGTTCTTTACAGCCCATACAACATACAAGAGAAAGAATGAGATTATACAACAAAAATCCTCAGAAATGAGGTGCTACAACCACAAGAAAAGATTGCACAACCATGAAAGCGTTATTTTTAGGGCTGAAGTAGAAGTTTATTAATTCTTCAGATCTAGAGAATATTTGTACATAAAAATTTAGATCTAATACAGATATGTGTACAAGAAATTCTTATCTATACATTCCTCTTGGGGTTTTGCTCCAAACATGAAGCACCGGAAGTAGATCTGAGATCTAAGACTGCAGATCTGTAGAATGATTTAGAAATTTCTGAATAATACAATGGTACAAAATATCATATCTAAAACTAACATGGATTGGATTTCCAATCCATGGATCACCACAGTGAGAGGAAGAATCCCAACACCAGAGATATTTCCTCCAAAATGTAGACAAAACACCCTGCAGCTATAGATCTACAAATAACTCTGTCCAGGGAGAGAAACAACACTATATCCTCTGAGAATGATTTTTCTTGATGCCAAGATGTATATCTAAAGCCAAATTAGCTAATTAACTCTTCCAGGAGGTTAAATGACACACTCACTGAGAAGAGCCACTAGTATAAGCTAGATCTGAGCAGATCTAGTTCCTTCCACTGCTGCAACTCACAAGGACAACTCAAATCTCAATAGGAGAAGTGCTATAGGTGTAAGGTGAGCTTGGCCTAAAAGCCTGATGTGGAAAATATAGCACAACTCTCCTCCAAGATCTGCTCAAGGAAGGAGGTGGTATTCCTGAACAGGAAGTCCCAACAAGGGATGTATAAGCAGACAATACCTTCAGAAAATGATAATATTCAACCACCCCCTCTTGTTGATCTCCTCCTCCTTTTATAATATTGGAGTCTTGGAAAAACCCTAAACCACTTCATTGGTTTAGCCCCTTTCACATTTAGAATCTCCTTCTAGAACTGCGCTGTCCCTCAATGAGGTTCAATGCATCTAGACTGTGCTGTTGACTTGGTCAAAGATGACCCATTCTTGTGATTTAAACCCATTCACACCTGGAGAAGTTTATTTACATAGCCCAGATATGTCTCTATTCACATAGGCATTGATTTATTCTTGGTTTTAGGAGTTCTACATGTCCTCCTTTACAATTTATTCATCAATCATGAAATGCAAAAATAAACAAGGCAAAATTAATATTCCAATTAGTTGCAGTGAATTTAGGAATATTACAGTCTCCCCCTCCCAAATTTTCCTTGTCCTCAAGCAACTGCAAGGGTGCTTCCAAATATCCCCTTCTTCTCTTGTGGCCTCCTTATCCTATAGTCTCCCCCATTTCTCTGAAATTTCTGCAATATTACTGTCCTCCAATGGTCCTTCCTCCATGTGCAAGTTGGCCCTTGGTGAGTAAACCCAATGGCTCTCATCATGAAAGATTGGAAGGTTGGTATGGAAACCTTCTTGCTGATCCATGGCCTCCTCAAGATAGAAGTGATAACAATCATGGGGATTTCCATGATTCATGAAAGTATCCCATCTCCATGCTATCATCCAAATGAAGTGGATCACCTCCTAGCTTGGTAATCCATAGAAAAAAGTCCGTCCCAAAACATATGAGATGCATGTTCTCAACAAAAATATGGCTCACTCTACAAAGAGACAAGTGATTTATCATAGTGGCCATACAAAATCTCATGTTCCTATTGAAGTATGCAATGAAAAAAGAATGGGGAACTCTCTTCCCCAAGGACACATCTAACAAGTGTGCCTTTCCTCCAACCATGCCCCCAACAAAGATAAGGTCATCTTCAGCTTGTGGGATCCTGATTAGAATCATGCTAGCTGCCTTGTATGATAAATGAGAAGGAGGATGTTCCCTCATGTGCAACCAACGCAGTTTTATTCTCAACTACCATAGAATAGGATATGACAAGTGCCTTCCCCAACACTTGTTTTGTTAGGTCCCTATATTACTAGTATAGTCCCTTATTGTTGTTAGTGTAACCCCTTTATTTTTATCATTGTAACCTTGTAACCCCCATATTTTTATTATTGTGCCCTTAAATTATTTTTTTTAGGTCGGCTAGGATTACATTGTGGCCCCACTAGGATTATATTATGGCCCCATGGACTCCTATATATAGAAACGAGGTTTTGTAAATTGTATCATCCAAGAATTTTTCATTTATGTAATGTATTGGAGGTTGCCCCCTTGAAGTGGCTTATTATAAGGCGTTGATATCTCTTTTCTTCTATTTTTGGAGCTAGTTACACAAAATTTGGTATCGGAGCTTTGGATTCTAGGGTTTCGCTGCTCTAAGCAGGTCATCGTGGCATATTCGCTATAATGTATTTTCTACGAAGGTTCAGAATCTGAAATTTGTAGGGTGCGATGCCAAAATCCTGAGGAAAATATTCAAAAAATTTTAGAGCTTAGTTCACAATATTTTCGGAGATATGATATGTGGAAGGTAGTGCTTTTTCAGGCTCCCGAATTTCATCTCAAAGAGGTGATAGTGGGAAAATATTCATAACTATCTCTCTGAGCATCGGATTGGAATTCCATAAAAATTGGTCGCAATTACACGGATTTTAGTTTGTTGGATATCAATTTCAGAGCCAAAGGACAAAACAGTGACACGTGGCAAGTCGTACAAGTTCACTCTACTGAACCAGTCCATAATTAGGTCATTGTGGGAGATTGGACACAATGTTGTCTTGGAGAATCCAAATCAGGTCAGACCTGTGGAATTCGAAAGAGAATTCAGAGGGCTACGTCGGTAGAAAAATTAAAATATTTAGGTGCTGCAATCATAGAGATAATCCAATTTCAATATCAAGCCCCTCAAAAGCAAGAAAAGGTTGTGTATTTTTTTCCGAATTGCATAAGTCTTGTTTGAAGAATCAATTTGAATTGATTCCAAGGGCATATTGCAGAATAGATATTAGTATTGGGTTCTAAAATATGCCTCGTAAAAATAATTCAACACCCATTAAGCCTTTAGAAGGCTCTACTATGACCCATGAAGATGAATAATTGCAACATGATCTATCAAAATTACAAGAGCAAGTGCACCAATTTTCGCTCTCGCAAAGAGCAACAAAAAATGAAATGGAAGTTTTGAAGAAAGGCATGGAAGCTAAGATGGATGGAATGGAAGCTAAGATGGATGACATGAAAGACAACATGGAAAACATGAAGAATGATCTAAAAGAAGACATGGAAGGGTTGCCAAAGTTGATACAAGAAATGTTTCATAATGGTGAAAAGATAGTAGAAGAAACTCATGATGAGAAAAAAATAAATGTTAATCATGATTTCATAAACTCTAATGTTGGCGGGAAGAACCACCATATTCCAAAACTGGAGATGAGGAAGTTTGATGGAAAGGATATTGTAACATGGATACTATAAATGGAGCAATATTTTGATCTCCATAACAGGCAAAACACACAAAAGGTACGCATTGCAACTTTACATTTAGAACAAAATACATTTGTATGGTATCGATGGCTTTGCTCCCGTAAAAAAATTGTCACTTGGTCAATTTTTACGGAGGAAATGATAGCACATTATGAGGATATAAAGAGCAACACCTTCTTTAGCCAATTGATAAATCTCAAACAAAAGAGCTTAGTGGGGGAGCATAGTGAGGACTTCCAAAAATTGAATATAAGGGTAACTGATATTCTAGAGGAAAACATGATTGATCTCTTCATAGGCACTTTAAAGGATAACATCCAACATGAAGTTTGTGTTTTGGAACCTGATTCATTGGAGAAGGCATTCAGGTTGGCAAGAAAAATTGAATGAAAAATTATGGCGACAAGGAAGCCTACAACTCACTTCTATAAAGAAGGAAGTGTTGCTACACCTAGATTTCCACAACCTACAAGGTTGACACCACAACAATTGAAAGAAAAATTAGAAAAAGGGCTTTGCTACAGTTTTGATAGAAAATACACTAAAGGTCATAAGTGTGCTGAGAAGAAATTATTTTACATAGATTGTGAAGAGGAAGAAGAAAATGAACAAGAAGAGGATATACACCAGGAACCAACCATAGAAGGGAAAGAAATGAATCTGACCATATCGTGTAATGCACTGGCAGGAATTACCACTCCTGAAACTCCCAATATAGAAGGATATATCAAGAAGAAAAAGGTAATAGTGTTGATTGATTCAGGTAGCACCCATAATTTTATTCATTGTAAGGTAGCCAAGGAATTAAATTGTTTCTTATACCTAGCACCAGAATGTCAAGTGATCATTTCAAATGGAGGAACTATAAATTTCTCTGGAAAATGCCATAATATCAAGCTAACCATGGGGGAATATGTATTTAATAGTCCAATTCTTTCCATTCCTATGGAAGGTGTTGATGTTGTACTAGGAATACAATGGTTACAATATTTGGGGATGGTAGCTTTTAATTTTCAAGAACTTTTCTTGAAATTTTTTTCAGAAGGAAAGGAAGTCAAATTATGGGGTATTTTTGGGAATCCGGGAAAGATAATAAGCTCTAATGTCATGAAAAATCTTCTAAAGAAAGAACAACGAGGCGTAATTGCACAATTATGCTCACTAGAAGTTCCAACATCAAAATCATCTATTTCTGTAGATCTCCAACAATCCTTGGACAATCATTCCAAGGTGTTTGAAACTCCCAAAGGACTCCCACCTATTCATGATCATGATCATGCTATTCATTTGATTCCAGAAACTGTTCCTCCAAACATCAGGCCTTATAGATATCCTCATGTCCAAAAGAGCGAAATTGAACGTATGATTGCAGAAATGTTAGAGGCGAGTATAATTCAACCTAGTCAAAGTTCTTTCTCTGCTCCTGTAGTATTGGTACACAAGAAGGATGGATCATGGTGAATGTCTCCGGATTATAGGGAGCTCAATAAGCTCACCATTAAATATAAATTTCCTATTCCTGTGATTGATGAATTATTGGATGAATTACATGGAGCAATTTATTTTACCAAGTTGGATCTTCGTTCAGGATATCATCAAATTAGAATGAAGACTGAAGATATTCCTAAAACAAAATTTCAAACTCATGAGGGTCATTATGAATTTTTGGTCATGCCTTTTGGCCTTACCAATGCACCTTCTACATTTCAAGGGTTGATGAATTCCATTTTCAAACCCTTAGAAAATTTGTGCTAGTATTTTTTGATGATATACTAATCTACAGCAGGTCTTGGAAGGATCATGTTGAACATGTTAACAGGGTGCTCAAACTATTGCAGGAGAAAAAATTATATGCAAAAACATCCAAATGTTTCTTTGGAGTACAAGAGGTGGAATATCTGGGTCATATTGTATCTCACGAGGGTGTTAAGGTAGACCCTAACAAAATTAAAGCCATTAAGGAATGGAAAGTCCCCACCACCATAAAGTAGTTGCGAGGATTTATCAGGTTAACAGGGTATTATCGCAAGTTTGTTAAGAATTATGGGAGAATAGCGACACCTATAACAACATTATTGAAGAAAGATGCATTTTCATGAACTCCTAAAGCAACTAAGGCCTTTGAACATCTTAAAGAGGCAATGTGTTGAGCACCAGTCTTAGCTACGCCAGACTTCACAAAAACCTTTATTGTGGAATGTGATGCCTCAGGAAATGGAATTGGTGCTGTTTTAATGTAGGAAGGAAGACCCATTGCTTTAGAAAGTCGTCCAATAAAAGGAAAGTATTTACAGAAACCTATTTATGAGAAGGAAATGTTAGCAATACTGCATGCACTAAAGAAATGGCTAACTTACCTAATGGGAAGACACTTCAAGGTAAAAACTGATCATGATAGTCTTAAACACTTTTTGGAACAAAGACTATCTTCAGAAGAGCAGCAAAAATGGGTCACAAAGATGTTGAGTTATGACTTTGAAATAATCTACAAAAAATGAAAGCTTAATGTTGTTGCAGATGCACTCTCAAGAAAGAATGAAGAGGTGGAAGCATTGCTTTGTGCCATTTCTATTATCCAACCAGATTGGATAACCGAAGCAAGAGATGAATGGAAAAAGGACAAAGATGTATGGACACTCATTCAAAAGTTGCAGCAAGATCCTAGTACATCTTATACATTTAGTTGGAAAAATGATTCCTTATGGTACAAAGATCGTTTATATCTTTGTAAGAATTCCCAACTAAAAAAAAAGATTCTTTTGGAACTGCACACTTCTCCTTTAGGAGGACACTCAATATTTTTAAAAACTTACCACAGGGTGAAGAAATAATTTTTTTGGGATGGCCTTAAATCCGATATTCAAAAGTTTGTGCTGGAATATTTGGTTTGCCAGTAGAATAAAGTTGAGACAATTAAGACCCCGGGACTTCTACAACATTTATTCATTCCAAATCAACGTTGGGAGGAGATTTCAATGGATTTTATCATAGGTTTACCTAAGTCCGAAGGAAAGAGTGTCATCATGGTGGTAGTTGATAGACTTACCAAGTATGCACACTTTTGTGCATTATCTCATCCATTTAAAGCAAGTACAGTTGCTACTACATTTATGGACACAATTCAAAAGCTACATGGAAACCCAAGGGTTATTGTGAGCAACATAGATCCCATTTTTACTGGAAATTTTTGGACGGAGTTATTTTCTTGTTTGGGTACTCAATTAGCTCATAGCTCATCTTATCATCCTCAATCTGATGGTCAAACTGAGATAGTAAATAAATGTTTGGAAGGATATCTTCGTTGTTTTGCATCTGATAAACAAACACAATGGGTCAAGTGGTTACCTCTTGCTGAATGGTGGTATAACACTTCCTTCCATACTGCAGCAAAAATGACCCCATTTATGGCACTTTATGGATATCATCCACCATCCATCACATCATCTTTAAGAGAAAATTCGAAGGTTAAAGCAGTGAAAGATCACATCGAGCATCAACAAGAAGTTCTCCAACTCTTAAAGGATAACCTGAATTTGGCACAAAATCGAATGAAACAACAGGCAGATCAACATCGCAGCGAGAGAAGTTTTGATGTAGAAGATTGGGTATTTTTACGGCTACAACCATATAAACAAATGTCCCTCAAGCAAGCTAAGAAGGATAATAAATTATCGCCAATGTACTATGGTCCTTACAAGGTGTTGCAAAAGATTGGTACTATGGCATACAAATTGGAGCTTCCTGCTTCTTCGCGAGTGCATCCAGTTTTCCATGTTTCATGCTCAAAGAAGGTTATAGGTGAAAATCTTCCAGTTCAAACAATATTGCCAGAACTTGATGAGGAAGGAAAAATCATATTGGAACCTGAAGCGGTCATGGAAACAAGAACTCGACAACTACGGAATCGATCAATTTCGGAGTATCTCATCAAGTGGAAGAACTTACCCACTGAAGATTCTACATGGGAGGATGAGAATTTTATACAGAAGCACCCAGAGCTACTCAAGTGTTGAGGACAACACTTTTTTGAAGGAGAGGGGCATGTTAGGTCCCTATATTACTAGTATAGTCCCTTATTGTTGTTAGTGTAACCTCCTTATTGTTATTATTGTACCCTTGTAACCCCCATTTTATTATTATTGTGCCCTTAAATTATTATTGTTAGGTCGGCTAGGATTACATTGTGGCCCACTAGGATTACATTATGGCCCCATGGACTCCTATATATAGAAAGGAGGTTGTGTAAATTGTATTATCCAAGAATTGTTCATTTATGTAATGTATTGGAGTTTGTCCCCTCGAAGTGGCTCACTTCTAAGGTGTTGATATCTCTTTTCTTCTATTTTTGGAGCTAGTTACACAACAACTTATTTGCTGCCTCATGAATTTGGAATGCTTGGATAATGTACATCATAGTTGGTGTAAAAGAAGTACACCATGAGGAATATAATAGCTTTCCAAGATCCTCCAAGGAATGACTTGCATCAACATAGTTCATGGCCTTGAGCAGCCAATGAAGCCATCATAAATAGTGCCCCCTTTTGGAGCAATTCTCTGCAAATGAGTGTTAGAAAAATATAGGCATAAAGGAGATACATTATAATGCTCAAAAAGACAAGCCTCTCTATATACTTGTTTTACATCAATGGGGTAACTCATGGATGAGTTCCCTCTCACACTCAATGAGTAAGGAGATGTGAATGATGGCTCCTCCCAAGAGCTATGTTCCTACTCCTCTACCAAGTATTCCATGCACATCTTCATATGAGAGTGCACCTCTTCTTTGAAACATTCCCATATGAATCCACCCAAGAGTGTATGATATGCTTTAATGAAACCAGTGGGTTTGGAAGCAAGATCTCATAGGTGGCATCTAGTAGTCTCTCCTTGAGCTTGGAGTCACTAACCAAAAGAATAAGATTATAGAAATAGATAACTCCATCAACCACCCTGAACCTCTCATCCTTTACTTCCCCATCAAGAACCCCCCATGTGAAAAGGTCCTTGGAGTATTCCATCATGAGTTGGGAATCCCAATAAGGATCCAAGCTCTCCAATAATGACAGCGTTGTGGAAGTTTGAAATGTAGCCCTTGTCTTCTCATGGCTCCCATCTTTGACATCCTTGATATCAAAATCACATGTGGGAGTATCAAAATATCCTCTTTGCTACCCCATTTGAAGCTGATATTGCTCAAGACAAGATTGAAGAATATGAAAATCAACTTCCCCTCAGAAAGTCCTTGTCTTCCAAAACTTCCTCATTTTGGCCCAAGTGTACAAGAGGGTTAGCATCCCCTTGCCATGTTCAGAAATATTTTTGAGAATGAAGAGATCATGGGCTGCCCCAAAGATATGGAGTTGCCATGTGTCCTCATGCTCATGCCACCATATATCTCTGATTTCTCCTCTCTCAGTGTAGATATCTAAGTGGGAGTTAGCAATGCCCCTTTCAAGAAATTGCTCATCTCTCTTCTGAATTCATGAGAGATTCTCTATGTTGTGATAGCTTCTCCCAAGGCTCCTTCCTTAGCCAAGTATGAATATGCTGCCCATAGCTGAGAGAACACTTTAGATTTCCTCCTATCAAGAGGTGCTCCTGGTAAAGTACCTCCTTGCAAAGAGGTGTCAAGGCATAGAGTAGAATGTGGATGTAGGTAGATAGATTTGCCCCCACCTTTACTGCATAGGTCCTCTTGCCTTCTTTGTGCCTCCAAGCTTGGAAACAGAGAAGTGTTCATGCTCTTCATCATGTGATGTCCTTCCTCCTCTTTTCCTCCTTCTATCTTCAAGATCTCATCATTTGACAATGATGGTGCATGATGCTCATGTGCTATGCTAAGAGCTCTATGTGTGAGATCTTGTGGAACTCCTTGCAAAAGTGAACGAGTTTCTTCCCTTGGAGCAAGTGCTCCAACTTCTTCTTCATGAGGTGCATTAGGTGCCTTTGTTTTGACTGCGTTATCATCTCCTGCCTGCTCCTCCTCTTCAATAACTGAAATTGTCCCATCATCAATGAGAGACATTAGATCTTGGTCATCTATTGAAGGAGAAACCTTCATGCTTTCCTCTTGAGAAGAGGACCCTTCACTCAATGGAGATCTTGCCCTTGGCAAGGCATCAAACAAACTTACACCTTCTTCCATGGTCTTCAAAAATGGAGTTGTATTCATAGGCCCTTCCAACTCATGCAAAAGATTCATCTGATGTGGTTTTTTATTGTCAACAAAAGATGTTACACATGGAGCTTCATCAAACCTTTCTATCAACTTTGCAATAAACCTTGCATAAGTAGGTGTATTGGCATTCTTCAAGGAAAAATACTCAAACAACCACCAAGCATATGCTTTACCTTCAAAATGCAGCGCTGCTGCTTTGATGGCTTCAATCTCTGAAACTTGATGTTATTGCACAAAGTTATCTAGCTCCTCCACCCAAACCCTAACTCGACATTTAGGTGATCCATCAAAGATAGATAGATAGAATCTACCCTTACCATGCTGCTCCTTCTTTGTGACTTTGCTATTCTTGATCTTTTAGAACCCTTGGAAGTTCAAGTTATCTTTGAACTCCTTGGATTGAGCTTCATACTCCTCCAAATACTCTCTATGAGTTTCCTTTTTCGGCACACCTCCTTTCTTCCTCTTCATGAAGAAATCAAAGGAAAAACCTTGAAGCATAGGTGATATGGCTGAATGCACATATCCATGAGCTGAGGATTCAAAATATTCCTCATGTATAGATCTTGTAGATCTTATCAGAAGATCTTCTTGTTCTTGAAACTTACTGGGGGTTTCACTGCTTCTTCTCTCTTCTTCTTGTACAACCTCTTTGGAGAGGTTCTTGCTGGATCTGAAAAGTGATGAGAGTAAAATCATATTCTTCATCATTCTGACCTTGCTCCTTTCATTTAATCACTTTGGCTTGAAGCCACGAAATTTGAGCCGATATCTTGCTTTCTGATACTGCTTGTAATATCCCAAAATCGGAGACTGACTCGACGAGGCTGCTTTGAAATAATGCACTAGGAATAATGTGCATAGAATTAGCAGTTTAAGGTCTTGGATTCCTTAAGATCAGCTCATCTCGGATCTAAATAAAAAATGAGAGAAAAAAAAAATCAGACTAAGTGGGTTAAACAGATATCCCACAAACTAGTCTAGCTGAAAATCACCCAAAGAGAGGGGCTGCAGCTCTATGCAAAGCACTACTTCAGAAATAACAGAGATCCACTTAATCAAATTAGGAGGCTGATATGTAGGTTCAGAAATCATATATATAACATAAAATCAGATGTTATTTAAAGCCCATATAGTATACAAGAGAAAGAATGAGTTTCTACAGCAAAAATCCGCAGAAATGAGGTGCTACAACCACAAGAAAAGACTGCATAACAATGAAAACATTATTTTTAGGGCTGAAGTAGTAGTTTATTAATTCTTCAGATCTAGAGCAGATATGTACATAAAAATTTAGATCTAATATAGATCTGTGTACAATAAATGCTGATCTATACATTCCCCTTGGGGTTTTGTTCAAAACATGAAGCACAGAGAGTAGATCTGAGATCTAAGCTTGCAGATCTGCAGAATGATTCAGAAATTTATGAATAATAAAATGGTACATCAGATCAGATCTGAAACTAACATGGATTGGGTGGCCAATCCATGAATCACCACAGTGAGAGGAAGAATCCCAACACCGGAGATATCTCCTCCAAAATGTAGACAAAACACCCAGCAGTTGTAGATATGAAAATAATGTTGTCCAGGGAGAGAAACAGTGTTGTAGCCTCTGAGAATGATTTGGATTGATGCCAAGGTGTAGATATGAAGCACAATCAACTAATGAACTCTTCCAGGAGGTTAAAATACACACTCACTGAGAAGAGCCACTAGTATAAGCTAGATCTGAGTAGATCTAATGTCTTCCACTGCTGCAACTCACAAAGAAATCTCAACCCTCAACAGGAGCAGTGTTTTAGGTGTAAGGTGAGCTTGGCCTAAAAGCCTGATGTGGAAAAGATAGCACAAGTCTCCTCCAAGAGCTGCTTAAGGAAGGAGGTGGGATTCCTAAACAAGAAAACCCAACAAGGGATGTCTGATCAGAAAATACCTTTAGAAATGATAATCTTCAACAAACCTCTCTTGTTGATCTCCTCCTCCTTTTATAATATTGGAGTCTTGGAAAAACCCTAAACCACTTCATTGGTTTAGCCCTTTTCACATTTATAATCTCCTTCTAGAACTACGTTGTCCCTCAAGGAGGTTCAATGCATCTAGACTGCATTGTTGACTTGGTCAAAGGTAACCCATTCTTGTGATTTAGACCCATTCACACCTGCAAGATGTAATGTACATAGCCCAAATATGCCTCTTTTCACATAGGCATTGATTTATTCTTGGTTTTAGGAATTTTAGATGTCCTCCTTTACAATTTGTTCATCAATCATGAAATGCAAAAATAAACAAGGCAAAATTAATATTCCAATTAGTTGCAGCTAATTTAGGAATATTACAAAAAAAAGTAAATAGTGTTGTCTTCTAAGTTCTCTGAAACTTCTCAAACTCATTCATCATTTATAAAAGTATTCAATGTGCACTTGAAGGAGTTGAGGTGGCCTTTTCTTTTGTAGCTCTTGGAATGTTTTACTTGTTTTGGCCAAAACAGTCACAAACTTTGATTCTCATCAAACATATTCTTGTTGCTTTCATCTTGCTGTGAAGGGTCTTATTATGATGATTTTCTCATTACCTTACCTCTTTTTAGGTCGATGAACATTTGATCCCTTTGAAAAAATGTGAGCAAGGGGTAGTTGTCCCCCTGCAAGATTTGTGCTCTAGGAAAAATAGCCGTCCTTGAATGAACTTTTTGATTATTTTGGACAAGATCACCTGTCCTTTTCTTCTTTAAATGCAGCTTCTTCATATAGGAAAAGCAGATTTTATAGGGCACCAAATCCACCCTATGACCTTGTGAAACCCTAGGTGACCTAGTGGAGGCTTTCTTGGACTTGGTTTTTGGACTGAGACCTAGAACTTGGGATCATCAAGTGTAAGGTAGAGTTTATAATAAAACAATGTATTGAAGATCCAAAATCCAATGTACTTGATTTATCTAAAGATTCTACAGAGATAGTTTGATGCCATTAGTGTTTGGGAGTATTTTGGGATACACAACGAAGTTGTTTGATTGGTGGGCTTAGGTAGCAGTGGGGGGGTTTCTAGGAAAAAAAATAGAGGATTTGGGTCAAAGATTACTGGATATAGAAAAAATGAGTGACATAAACCTCTAATGGGTTTTCTAGGACTGGTAAGTAGAGCTGGACATGATGGAAAGATGAAATAGTGAAAAAATATCTTTAAGGATGGTGAAGGCAGCGAGATTTCTAGAACTCACAATGTTCATGAACTTTGTTTTTAGAAATCTAGGGAAATCATTTAGTCATCTATGAGGGAAAAAATTACTGATGACTAACAGTGGCTTCATTTGGGGAGGGCAGCTCCTTTTGATCAAGGAGGATCTTGATCAGTACAGATCGACAGAGTTCCAGTTACAATCGACGTCCAGCTCGGTCTCCAATCTGCCAGTTTCATCAGTGTTGCCCGAAGAAAATGTCCTCAAAATTGATCATGGTCAGGTTCATGGATTGTAAAGGTTTAATTTGATGTATAAGGTTCATGGTCATGTAATGGTCCTAGAACTAACACCTAAGTGCTAAGACCTAATCATAAATCCTAAGGACTAATCCTAGCACTATGCATCTAAAACCTAAGAATTAAGCTTAAAACCCTAGCACAAGACCTATCAATATTCCTAGTGCAAAGGTGTTCCTATGGTACAAACAACTAAATTCCTAAAGACTATGTTAAAAAAACTTAGCGTAAAAAAAACCCCATATTATAAAAACATTACGTAAACCTTAAGAGGGTTCGGGTGATATGAAGTTTAAAAACATTATAATAAACTTTATAAAAACCCACAACGCTTCCTAACTGCCAGCATAGACCACGTCAGAAGGATTGCACATGTGGCAGGTCTATAGACTGCAACGAGAATGTTGTGTTGACAGGTTTAAAGACTGCAACAACGACTGTTGATCATCAATGTTAAAACCCCGTGACATGTGAGATCTATTGCGGATAAGACCATAACTACTGGAGCAACCGTGACCGCCGAGATCCTTTCCACCAATTCACATGGGAATGGTTACAACTCCCGGCGCGGTTAGCCTAACCGCTGGAGAAAATTATATCATAATGTTTATTTTTGGGTTTTATCCCTAGGTTTGTGTAATTATGGGGATTCGAGACCCTTATCACACGATTTTTTCAACCAATTTCTAAATGGAGTAAACAAAGGTTCGAGAAAAACTTATATAAACCATGACAAAGCCTCATGAAGGACAATGTGCATTTTGAGTTCAGTTTCAGAAGGACATAGGTAGCTTTGTTTGCAGCATTGCTCAACCGTCGGGTGTTGGAATTGAGTGCAGAGACAGGCGTCGGAAAGGTGAGAGAGAGTACTTTATGTTTACAAATTTTAGAAGTGTCTATGAGCACAATCATTCTGTTCCATTTTTGTGTAAATAAATTCCAATATCAATCCTAATAAAAAATGACGCCCACTTGAAAGTAGAACAAGATATGTAGTCGAGGAGGGAAGAACTCCGTCATCAAATGTTTTCATCTTCTTTTCTCTGTTTATTGTTGTGATTTAATTCATTTATTTCTGTTGGTTTATGTCATCTTTCAATTAAAATTTTTCTTCAGTTAACAGTCAATCTTAAGGGAAAACTAATCAAACTTAACTTTATTTGACCACATTCAAATCATATTTGGTATCAGAACAGGTTGTGCTTTGTATTTTGTTTGTCAGTGGATGTTAACCAAGTTGGGATTGCAACGTGGAAAAGTTGAGCTTGACAAATTTGATCCAGAGATCGGAAAGAAGAAAGTCGTTCATCGATCAACGATGATAAGGACTGAGACCGTTGAGACTCCTGAAGCTACTGAAAAGAAACCCATGGATGAGAATCAAATCCAGCAGATGTTTCTAAACATGCATCAAAGGTTGGAAGAATTATATCAAGACAAGAAGACAAGAGATGCAACCTCATTGTCGAAGGCATCAAATAAGGAAAAGGGTAAAGGAAAGGAAGATAAATCTCCTTCTCCTCCACCATCTCCATCATATTCTTCTTCCTCTTCTACTTCTAGTTATGAAATAAAAAAGAAAAGAAACCTAAGAGTCCATTATTGAAACTTGATGTTAAGTTCGAATTACCTGTGTATGATGGTGAAATAAAACCTAAGAAATTAGATAATTGGGTAAAACAGTTAGAAGTATATTTTCGTATTCAATTTATTACTGATGATAATACAAAGATCCAAATAGCTACTCTTAGAATGGGTGGTATTTCTTTGATCTGGTGGGAAAGTAGACACAGATAGATTTAAAGCATAACGAAAAAGTTATCTCCTCATGGACTAAGTGTATTAAAGCTCTAAAGAAACAATTCTATCCATTGGTTCACACACAAAAAGCTGTAATTGATTGGTAGCACTGGTGACAAGGTAAGGGACAGAATGTTCAAGTGTTCACACAGGTATTCAGAAATAAAGCATTAACACTCGGTATTTTTTTGGACACAAAAGAAACTTTGTTGAAGTATATTGGAAGTTTGCATTCATATTTGCAGCATACATTATTAATCTTCAATCCTAATGATTTCGATGAAGTTTGTGTTCGAGCTATTCATGTCGAATCAGGTGGTAGACCATTCAAGTTTACACCAAAGACAACCAAGCAGATGGAAACTGAAGATAGCAAAAAGAAGGGAAATTCAAAGGGAAAGAAGACTTCCACAGCTCAGAAGAAGCATGATAGACCTACGTGTACACATTGCCAAAGGATCGACCATGATGAAGCTAGGTGTTGGAAACTTCATCCGGAACTGAAGCCAAAAAAGTTCCAAACGAAGAAGGGTGAAAGGAAGGCTGAAACAACAATCCAGCAAGGCTTGGACTTGGGATCGGATTCAGGTGATGAAGGAAAAATCTCTACTATGGTTACAATAGATAAAATTTCTGATGCTAGTACTTCTGCTTCTTCAAACATCAAACAACATAATGAAGATAAAAGAATCGTGTTATTTCATATAAGGGTAACTTCAAAACATACTAAGATATATACATTGTTCGATACGGGATCACAGTAAAATTTGATTTCTGAGTCATTGGTTAAACAATTGGGTTTGAAAACACATAATCATTTAAAACCATATCCTTTAGGGCGGTTAAAGGAAAAATCTCAAATTCATGTTACCAAACAGTGTCGGTTAAAATTTGCAATCAAAGCTAACTATATCTATGAAGTGGAGCTAGATGTTATACCGTTAGACATTTGTGGAATTGTCTTAGGTAGCCCTTATCTCTATAACCGTGATGCAGTATTTGATAGGAAGGAACAGATGTATCATCTCATGAAAGATGGGATTAAGTACATCATCTGGGCACATAAAATCAAAGATCACTTGAATTTAATTAATGCTAATCAGATGAAGCACTTAATAAGTTCAAGTAAGAGATACCTACTCATGTCGATAAAAGAGAAACATAAGGATCTTATTGATAATTTTTCAGATTGTGAAATTCAGTATGCAGGTAGTTTGGTTAAAAAGGTAGATTCATTTCAGGATCTAGTTAAAGAACCAAAACATCTACTTCATCAAATGGAAATATCACGAGTTGCAGTTGATGTCTATTGCCCCTCTTTCTAATGTTGAAATGTATCACAAGTCGGTTATAGAGCATAAAGAAATAAAGCAAAAAATTCTAGGGAAGGTTGGAAAAGAATTAATGCGGCCTAGTTCATCTCCATATAGTTCACCCATAATTTTGGCTTATAAGAAAAACGAGACATGGGGAATAAGTGTCGATTTTAAAATTGATTCATTTAAGCAGAAAAATATACAACATTGATAGATCATCAACAACCATATGAAGTTAAAACAGATGTTAAAGGTTATGCAATGGAAACAGTGGTTCACATATATTATCAGCTGCTTCAATACTCTCAGTCATATACTAAGTTGCAACAATCTCACTACAGTTGGATGGGATTTCTTCAGCAAATTCACTTAGAAATTAAGGACAAGGAAGGTGTAACAAGTAAAGAAGTTGATATGTTGTCTTTGAATGCTTCAGTAGTATTTCATAAAAGTTCATTGATTCATGAAAGTTATGTATAACAATATAATATTGATGATGATTTCGAAGAAAATTTTGAATCACTAACTCATAATGCTTAGATCAAAAGAGTGTAGGTTATTCGTGAAGTTCATCTTTCTCGGATTGTAGGATATTTCGACATAAGCAAGACAATGACACAAAGTCTAAGGTATTGTTACTGGCCTTATATGTATGAAACAATTGCGAAGTACATAAATGGATGTGTAATGTGTTCAACAAGCAAGCCATGCAATCGAAATATTGGTTTGCACATGCCACTTCCATATCCTTTGCAACCATGGGGCAGCATGGATTTGGTTCAAGGACACATGGAAATGGTGAAGAGAACCAAGATACATATTCTTCGAGGTAACTGCAGTAACAATCCTAAAATGTGGGATGAATTTTTAACTTATGTGCATCAAGCTTACAATCAAGCCTTACATTCTTCTATGCCACGACAAGCAGTGAGTCAAGTCAGGTTCAAATTGTGCCATGATAAGCATTAGTTTTAGGTCAACGATCAGGTATGGTTGTATATCATCAAAGTTAAGATGAAAGTGAGAGAGTTGTATTCTCACTTATTGTCATCTTAAAATCAATATTTTGTGGTCCAAAAGCTTTTAAGTGGAGAGGATTGATCCAGGAGGATCTTGATCAGTACAGATTGACAGAGTTCCAAGTAAAATAAATGTCTAGTTCAGTCCCTAATATATTGGTTTTATCAATGTCGCCTGAAGAAAACGTCCTCAAAATTGATCATGGTCAAGTTCATGGCTTGTAAAGGTTTAATTTGATGTATAAGGTTCATGGTCATGTTATGGTCCTAGACCTAACACCTAAGTGCTAAAACCTAATCATAAATCCTAAGGTCTAATCCTAGCACCATGCATCTAAAACCTAAGGATTAAGCCTAAAACCCTAGCACAAGACCTATGAAAATTCCTAGTGAAAAGGTGTTCCTATGGTACAAACACCTAAAGTCCTAAAGACTATGTTAAAAAAACTTAGTGCAAAAAAAATCCCATACTATAAAAACATTACATAAACCTTAAGAGGGTTCGGGTGGTATAAAGTTTAAAAACATTATAATAAAATTTATAAAAACCCATAGTGCTTCCTAACCGCCAGCATAGATTGCATCGGAAGGATTGCACATGTGGTAGGTCTATAGACTGCAACAGGAATGTTGTGTTGATAGGTTTAAAGACCGCAGCGGAGACTGTTGACCGTCAGTGTTAAAACCGCGTGACATGTGACATCTGTTGCAGATAAGACCGTAACCGCCGAAGCAACCATGACCGCCGAGATCCTTTCTGTCAATTCACTTGGGAATGGTTACAACTCCCTGCGCGGTTAGCCTAACCGCCAGAGAAAATTATATCATAATGTTTATTTTTTGTTTTTAGAATTTAATATAGTGCTAAGGTCAAAGTATTATCCTTGGGTTTATGTAATGATCGGGATTTGAGACCCTTATCACATGATTTGTTCAACCAATTGCTAAATGGAGTAAACAGAGGTTCGATTATAGCTTATATAAACCATGACAAAGCCTCATGAAGGACAATGTGCATTTTGAGTTCAGTTTGAGAAGGACATAGGCAGTTTTGTTTGCAGCATTGCTCAGCCGTCGGGTGTTGGAATTGAACGTAGAGACAGGCATCGTAAAGGTGAGAGAGATTAATTTTTGTTTATAGAGTTCAGAAGTGCCAGCAAGAAAATTCATTATGTTCTATTTCTGTGTAAATAAATTCCAAGATAAATCCTAATAAAAACAGACGCCCACTTGAAATCAGACCTAGAGATGTAGTCCAGGAGGGATGAACTCTGTCATCAAATGTTTGCATCTTCTTCTCTCTGTTTATTTTTGTGGTTTAATTCATTTATTGTTGTTGTTTTATGTCTTCTTTCACTTAAAAGTTTTCTTCAGTTAACAGTCAATCTAAAGGACAAACTAATCAAACTACTTAAGCACTTTATTCGATCACATTTAGATCACCCTTTCAGGAGGTGTCCAGAACTTTAGATTTCTGGCTTTATGGAGACCAGTGCCTCATTCATTGGGAATATTTTTACTTCTTTCTCTTGCCGATGCTTGCTTGAAGCTATGATATAAATAATTTGAAAGACATGATTAGCTCAAATCCATCTCTACCTACCCAACCTACTTGCCTAACATTTTTTTCTTCCTTAGGTGCATTTGGACTGGCAACCTTGACATTTTTTTTTTTGAAAGAAAAATAAACTATGTACTTCTACCTCATTTGTTCCCGGAGCTCAAATTGTGCTGATGAAATCCTTTGATTCTCTACCTATGCTATTCAATTGTAAAGGTTAAACTGTTTGACAAGATTTATTCACTAAGCTATAAACATGACATTGAAAACATGGCTAGATCAGGATTAGAAAATCTGACTTACCATGGGTTTGTGGCATAAAAACAAGCTGCACACAAATGTTATTTTTGTACAAAACAAGACTAGAAAAACTAGGGCTAGGATACATTGTTTTCTATTCATCCTTTTTTTCCTCTTTGGTTTTGTTTTAAGCATGTGGAACCAGTATATTTCTACCTAATCTATCTTTTGACAAGTCAAGCTTGAATATTTTGACCCACTATCTTTCACTAACTTATCAACAATAAATTTAAAACATGTTTCAGCCAAGATTAAGCTAGATGACTGAAACAAGACTCCTTTATGCAATAGTAGTGGTATTTAGACTTACACACTTTTAGTAGTTCCAATTTTTTGGTATGGGGCTTTACCTCTTTTCAAATCTACCCTCTTTTCCATTTTTCAGTTTTGTATTTTTTTGTGATTTCTCTCAATATCTTTTCATCAAACAATGATATGTACAATGAATGAGAACTTATAACTAAGACTCTAAATGGCCATGGTATTTGATTAACCTGTCTTCCACGGGATCATCTACCAACCCTTTTTCATTCAGTTTTTGCAGATAAGGAACATGACTATCTATTTTTGAGGGCATGGTGCAAGATTTCTACCAAGAATTTTCAAGCATGCCAAGTTCTCTTTTACATTCCTTCTTTGAGTTTTGTTTCCAAACCTTTTTTCTGTGAAAGAAACTGTTCAGGTGAAAAAGCAATTCTTCATAAGCTCCTAAAAAAATGAGAAGGTCATCAATGTCTATCATAGTGAGAAAATTGGTAACAGGTGCCATGACCTCTTGGAAGGTGTCTTCAACATTCCTTATTATAGGAAAAATTTTGTCAAGTATGTAGTCATCCCAAGGAACTTTGAAAATGTCTTTGTGTTGATTGATTTGAAGTGGTATCATCTCATGAAAACCTGAAACACTACCAATTAATGTCACCTTGTTAGAAATTCCTATTCTTGGCATAGGATGATTTATCTTGGGAAAAGGGTACTTGGACTCCATGGAGGCTTTGCCTAGGTGTCTAAAGTCCATACATGGTCTATATCTTTTGGTTTTATTTGTTAGTAATAGAATTTTCCCAAAGGTTTCATAGTTATCCTTGGAAAAAGGTCTCTTTTGAACAATGTCTATGTCATCACGCTTTGAGTTTTTACTTCTATATACAAGGGCATCTTGAATTTTTTTGCATAACCTCAAGTATTTGACTTTTGTGTGTAATGGCAAGGCTTTGGATAAGTTAATTACCTTGGGTAGTCTTTGGCTACCTATATTGTATCTCTCTATATCAGTTTCAACAGACATCCCTTTAGGATTGATGGCAACATCAGTGAGAGTCAACAGCTTTTCTAGAGGAACAAGGCTCTTTAATAATGAGGTGTCTAGATAAGGTAAGAAGATAAGACTCCTTTGATTCAGATCACCCAAGATTTTTGTTTTGTGAGGGTATATTAGCATTTTGGGATAGGTAAAAGGGAAGCATTGTGTTTCTAATGTTTGTCCTTCCTTTCAACAACCTGATCTGTATGTAAAACTGACCATTGGTTTTGAGGTTTCATTGTTAGTTTGTAGAGATTCAAGTTTGATTTTGTCATGATGTGTTTGTTCAAGGCTACTATAGGTCTAAATACTGAGTTCTCTATGTAAGGACTAGTTTGGTTGTTGTAGTGTGTCTTGATGTGTTTCAATTTCATACACCTTCTCATCAGTGTCTACTTCATCATATAATATGAAAGAATCAAGATCTAAGTGAATAGAATAAAGAGGAGTATTGTTTGGCCTATCCTGACTGCTAACCATATAATTCATATGTGACTCTCAGTATAATCTCCTTGTATGATTGAAAACAGGGATGGTTTCATAGGACATATCTAGTTGAAGGTTCCCCTGAAGCTTGGTTCCCCAAGATCTGGATAAGAGCATGCCATACTTGGGAGGAATATCTACCACTACCATGTCCATGACTAGATTCTTAGCAGGCACTTGTGCTAGGTTGACACAAAGGTCCTTGATAAGGCCCAAGCATTTGACCCTACTAGAATCAAAGGAGTACAATTCTTTGTAAGGTTTAGTTATTTCTAGGCCTAATCTCTCCATCACAACTTTGGGCATGAGATTGTGAGAGGCACAGAAATCCAGCATGACATTATGTAAGATTTTGTCATGTATGTTTAGGCTGATATAGAAAGGGGGAATGGCTCCTTCCTAATACTTTCCTTCTATTTTGGGTCCAAACAACAACTCAGTTGTGTCATTAGCCAAATGCAAAGTGTCAACATCATTTCCTATGTTTAGTACCTTCAACATATGAGACCTATATATGGGTTGAGTAACTAGTTCAGTGAGGGGCATATTTATCTTGATTTTGGCAATCTATCCTTAAAAACTGAAAGGCACTATTTTTTTGGACATATTAACATCAGCTTTATCAACCGTGATCTATTCTACATTCTTAATTTGTTGATCCTGATTTGGAGTTTTAGTCAAAATGGTTTTCTTAGGGTCACTGGTGGAGGTACTAGGATAGCTAAGGTTTTTGCTTGGCAGGCTGATTTTTCTTTTATTTGCTTCAGCCTTTTTAACCATAGTGTTGACATTTTATATTGTTTTCTTAGAGGTGTTTTCAGGTACTTTCCGAACAAAAACATCTATTTGGTCTTTCTTGGCTGAATCTAGGTATTTTTTTCTCTTGAGATCATACTACTTATGGATTTCCATGATGGAATTTTCAAATCCCAAGTGGTAGTCTTCAAAATCATCATAGTTAGTGTCTGTTTGATCTGATGAAAAGAAGCTTTGTTCTTCTTTAGTGAGAAAAACATCATCTTCATTATCAGAACCTATTAAATTTATATGGTTTTCCTCAGGTTCTATAATTTCTCCTTCTTCCTCATCTACACAGTTTTGTTGAAAGGGAGGTCTATTTTGTTGGTCATTTTCCCTTTGTTTGATTTGAGGGGTATCTCTTCTGAAGTTTTGAGTTCTGTTTCGGTTTTGGGAGTTGGCTTGGTTGTCCCTAGGATGTTTCCTTTCATTTAAGTTTATCTTCTCAATCATTCTCTCCATAGTTTTCATTAGGCTATCCAATTTAGAATCAGAGGAGGAGGTTGAAGGCATGGTTTCATCCTTATAGGTTACTCTTTTCTCTGATTTCAACCTAGCTCTCTTTTCAATTAAGTTTACCTCTGCACTAATTTCTTCTTTTTTCATTTCTTCTAAAGTTTGAGGGTCTCTTTCCCTCAATTGGAAAGTCATGTCAGGATCAAAACCTTTATGGAATTTCACTAGTGCTAGGCCTTGTGGAGGTTTCATGTGAGGTGGGAGAGCATTATACACACTGTTAAACCTGGTGCAATATTCTTGCACAATTTCTCCTACATTCCTTTCAAGATTGTTATATTCAGACAAGATTTGGAGGGGATTTTTCTTGATTTCCCACTTGTTTATAAAAGTCTGGTAAAGGGAGGGGAGATCATGTATTGAATTAGGAGTTAATGTTTTGAACCATTTTTTGGCCTCTCCTCCTAGTCTTTGTGCAAATATTATCATCTTAATGGTTTCTTCTTCTATCTCCATGTAATCAAAAGCATCATTGATTCTATCTACATGTCGTTGGGCAGTGATGGATTAAGCTCCTGTGAAATAAGGGATCTTGGACTGATAGTCATTTGGAAAAGGCAGTAACGGTTGAGGTAAGGCCAAGGGAGCATGCCAAGGTGCCATGATGGGAGCTAATGGAGGATTTACAAGAGGTGGATTTGTGAAAGGGGGTGTATGATGAAGTGGAGTAGTTTGCACAGTGGTGGTATGGATGGGTGTGGTGGAAGTACTTGGACCAAAAAACTGATTTTGAGTAGACTTGATATGGAAAGAGTTGAAGTGATGGAGAAGCTAAAATTCAGGTGGTGTGGAAGGAGAAGCTTCTCTACTAGAACTCTGGTGAAAATATAAGGGTTCAAGGTCAGTTTCGTCAATATTAGTTTGAGACCTGTTTTTGAAGAGATTCCTAGTATGGTGCAAGTCAAACTGAGGATCTTGCAAAGCTTTAAGATGTTCAGGTATAGAGCTTGTTCTATGGATGGTCCTAATAGTGGTTAAGTTTCCAGATCTAGAAGTTTGCCACAAAATCTTCTTTAGGTCATCAACTATGTTGGGAGGGTTTGGGTCCAGAGGAGATCTGGTACTGATCCTATGTGAAGCCAGATTTCAAATTTCAAAATTCAGAGAGGCTGCAAAGTTTTTATAACTATTTCTGAAGGTTGACCTCTCTTAAAGCTTGGTACTTATTACAATATATGGATGGGTTCATAAGCTTCTTAGGGTTGGTGTGAAACAAATCTAGGAAGTCATATGAGTGCTAATGAAGTAATAGGCCTATTGGAGGCTAGTGGAGTCGCCAGGTGGATATTTTTTTCTATTTTTAAGAGTGTATGTTTATGGTCCACCAACAATAACTGACAAAAAACAAATCTAAGGGTGTTTTGGGGTTTTCTGAGTTCCTATAGGTAGTCATAAGGTTTATAAGAGTGTCCTATAACTGAGTCATCATTTTTCTAAGATGGTGAAACAACTAGAGTCTACTCTACGGCTGATAGTTTGAGTTGTCTATGATCTGATAAGTGTATCTGAAGTCCTAACGGGTACTTAGTTTGTCACTGACTCAAAAGGTCCCACCGTGATCGCTAGAATGTTAGGGTCTCGTGATTTGGCAGATTGGCAGACCAAATGATAGGGTAACATGGAACCAGTCTTTAGAGTCCGAGGACCTACCCTTCTTGGAATCAGAGAGGGATCTCTCTATTGGGTGGAAAGGATGTGTTCTTTTTTCTCTAGGGTTTTTATTTTAGGCTAGTTGTTAAGTGTAGGGTTTGTTGATTGTTTTGGTCGGGTAAGATGGTCAAATGGAATAGGTGGAGAGAGAGTTTGTCAAAGCCATTTGGCTGCGGAGTCAAGTGAAAGTAAAGAGTGTCTAAATGATGAAATAGAGTGTATTGTAGGGCCGATTTAGCAAGGTTAATGGATCCTTAAGGTGATGTATGAAGTGTAATGAACATTAAGTTTGGGAAAAAACTAAGAAGGTCTTAAACATATATAGTTTAAAAGTTACAATTCATGAGGTATGGAAAACCATTAAGCTCAATAAAAAATACTCTAAACTAATAAACACGCAAGAGAAACATTCCAGTGAAACATAGAAAGCATAAGAGCTTCTAAATTTAGAAATTCACCTTCAGATTTTTGGAAAACACATAAGACAATACAAATAACTCAATTTATGGAGAGAGAACTCCTAAATAGCATATATAAAGTTATTGGGAACTCTGAAACAAGTTTGTAAGCATGGACAAAGGGCAAGATCAAACAAGACCTCTTTGACTTAACCTAACAATCAATATTTCACAGAAAGGCTTCAAGATAGGGTTTTGAAAACTTCAAATAAGCAGGGCATACCATGCATCATAATTGTAAGCTAGCATACTAACCATATATGAAACAAAAAAAAATTTTGGTGGACCTAAGGAGCAGTCAAGAGTTCCTTAAGATGGCCAAAAGAGAAAACATCAAAGCTATAACAAACAGGAGGATTGAGGTGCCTTAAAGAAAATGTCCCAACCTATACTTTTCTGTTTTATAACAGCCAAGAAACATGAAACATAATGATAAAAAAGGAAACAATAGACAAATTAGGAAGACATCACCATTCAACAAGCTATGGAATCCTGCAAACAAGCTTCTCCATCATCAAGCCAAGCAAGCCATTCATCCACTTCACAAAACCAATTTATTCTCCAAGCTCATGAAACCATGTATATTTCTCTTCAAGCTCATCAAATGCCAAAAAAATACATAGGGGCATCATGCTCTATTTCGAGAGAAAATGAGGACTAAAACCATAAATTTGGTAGGAAACTGTCAAATATAGTCATAAATATCATTTATGGCCAAGAGACCATGCAAGGCCCAAGGCACATGATATCCTAAGAAATAAATGCCAAAATAACTATTTGCACCAAACTCTAGCTTAATTTTCCTCAAAAAAATAAAAGATATATATTTGCAATAAATGAGTGTGTTTTGTTGACTTTTGGTCCAAAACACACTAGGCAGCCACTGTGCGAAACCACTTTAGTAGAAAATATGGTCTCTTGCAGCTGAGTTTTGGACCACTTCCCGACACCGGATTTGGCTTCGTGATGTCTCGTTGGAAAGCCTAAAGAGTATACTTTCCAGAAATCCTTGAGTTGTGCTAAGTGGATGCCATTTACCTATTCAAAAATAAATTTTCCAAAATCTGCTCTGTGTGCAGTGCCTGGTCTGAAAATGAGGCAGAAAGGTCAAAGTTTTGATGTTTTTTGACCTTTTGGGGGGGGTAAAAATTCTCCAAATGATTTTAAAATTGGTGAGAAGACTACTGGTGATGTGAGAAATCCAAAAATGCAAACTTTGAGAGTTGATGATGCACCAATTTTGTGCATAGCGCCTAGGGTGATGTGCACAAAGGGGTCAAAATTTGAAAAAAAAAATTGTTTAATTTGCCTCAAAATTTGTGGAAAGGTCCCTAAAGAGGTCTTGGACACCTGCTAAGAAGCCTCAGCCAAAACTCCAAGTCTGCCATGTAATTTTTCCCTTTTTAGGTTTTCTAGCTCCATAAGGGCCTCCTTCAGTTTGGCACAAGCAAGCATGTTTTTCCTTACATAATGCTTGGTAATTTTATTTTGTAGAGCAAGGTCCATTTTCACATTCTTGAAATTATTATGCTTCTCCTTGTAATAATGAATGACATCTTGTGCCATGTCAAATTCTTGAAGCTATGCATCTTTCTCCAAGAGAAGAAATCTAGTGGTCATCTCCTTGTCCTCATTGTCACTATCTAGATCAATGAATTGAGGCCCTTGAGAAGTCTTCTTGATTCTTTTTCTTCTCCTTACCCTTACCTGTTGCTCAAATTTGTCCATCTTTTCCTTGCATTTGTATTTATTCTTGATAGTTGGAGGATAGAAGGCCCTTTTCCTTTTTAAGGTAGCAAACACATCTCTTTTGCCTCTGTGGTAGGTGCATGTGAGAGGAGTGATGAGGGTGCCTTGATATTTTCTGATGTTACAAGCCTTTTCATCTTTGTCATGGCTTTCGTGGGTCACTTCATGCTCCATTGTGTCACTGATTTCTTGATCTTCAGCCTCATCATCATCATTGTTTTCCTCAATATTTTTTTCACTGTCATCTTGGCCTTCTAACTGATCACTACCCTCCTCACTTGCCTTATATTGGCTCTATCCTTCACTAAGGTCCTCTTCTATGTCACTTTCTGCACTGTCATATTGAGTTTCTTGGTCATTTAGAGGCTGATTTGTGTCATGAAATTCATGACAGCTGTCATGACTGTCATGACTATTTCCTTGCTCATCACTGACTGTCTCATTTGTGTCACTACCTTAGTCACTGTCTGCCCCTTCAAAATTTGTTTTAGCCTCATAATCTTCCTACTCTTGGTCTTCATTTTCTTTATCCTTTCCCTCTATTTCCTCATTTTCATTGTCTTCATTCATTTCAGCACTGTTTTCACTATCACTGTGCTTATTGTTATGCTGAAGCACATCTTCCTCTTGGTTGTCTTGTGCACTCTCTTGCCGACTGTTATCCTCATTGGTTTATTCATAATACTCTTGGTATTCATCTTGTTCATCATCAACACTCTTTTCTGCACTTGAGATTGATTTAGTGATGTCATTATTATCACAGTTTTTCTCCATTTGCTCACTGTATTCCTCTTTTTGACTGCCATTTTCATTACTTTCCTCCATGTCATCATCATCTTCTTCTTCATTATTAGGCTCTGTTTCTTCATCACTTTCATCTTCATGATTAAGCTCTGTACTTACCTCACTGTCTTCTTTACCTCCAATGCTATTTGTTTGTTCTTCATGGCTACTGCCACCATCTTCTTCCTTAGCACTGTTGTGCTCTTCTTTTTATTAATCTAACTTTGTTTCTACTTCACTGTCCTTTTCCTCTCCATTTTCATCTGTTTGCTCCTCATTAGAGCTACTGTTAGCTCCTTGTTCATCATTACCACTATTATCCTCTTCATTTAGTGCATCAGGAGGAGAAAAAGGAGGTAATTTTCCTTGTGGAGAAGGCATAGATGGAGATGATGGAGGAGTGGAGGTAAGTGGATGTGAAGTGGAAGGAAAATTTTACTGAATCAATGCTTGGGGATTTGAAAATACATCATGTGAGACAAAAACTTCCCAAGGGATTCCTTGCTCCTCCAGCTGGTGTAAAACAATCATCTTAACCAAGGAGTGGTGAAAAAGGCTCTGCATTTGGTGGGCATAACTTCTCTTCTTGACCACTGAAGCCATTTTGTCAATGCTCCGGTAGAGATAGTATGGTAGGTTTAGCAATTTGACCCTGGTGAAGTGCATTAGAAGCCTTGTGTGATAAGAATAAACCCTGGAGTACCTCCCCTCACAGGTGAAGTACTTGATAATCTACCTCATTAGTAGGGCATACCTCTCTAGTAGGTGGGAGAAGGGGAAAAAACCTTTCAGCCTTGTTGACAGTTAGGTTTGAGGTAGTGTTCATAATAGCTCAAGTCCAATTTCTTTTGTTTAAACCATCTGTCACCAATATCTGGTATTCCTATGGCTTTAGCAATGGATTCAGATGAGAGTTCAAAATTCACTCCTGCTAGGTTGACTTGGTGGTTTTGTAGGTTGATAATGAACAACGTAGTCAAGTCTGAGTGGCTTTGTACTTGCTTAACCTTCTCACAAAACTGATAACATCCAAAATCTTGAAAACATGCAAGGATCATGGGAGAAGAAGTGATTTGAATGGTGTCTAAGGGCTCAAACCTATTAACCCTTCCTCCCTTATGCTTTGGCTTGATAGGCCTCTGGCCCTCATCACTACTGGTATGGATTTCTTCTTTAGACATAGTGACTGGTCAAGAACAAAGAGATTTCAAACTTATTGAGAGCTTTTAGGTCTAGAGAGGGCAAATGAGTTATTTGAGGGAAAATTTCAGCAAATGAGGGAAAACTGAAGCAATCAAGGAGTGTTTTAGAGTTTAGAGGTAGGTTTGCTGTCACTGAGTGTCTTTACACTTATAACAACCTTTCTCATGGTAATTCCTTGCCCTAAAGTGTCAAAAACTTGATTTTCATGTCAACTAGGGTTTGGTCACATTAGGCCTTTAAATACCTCTTTGATTATGAAAGAACTACTTGGAAGGTAAGGAAGGAAAAAACCAAACTTTCTTTGACCATTGCAGTATATTTGGAGGCAAAAAAATTGAATTTTAGGCCCCTTTGAGCAACTTTGACAAAAAATGCAGGTGCATAGTGTTACTGTCGGTATCTTCATCCCTCCGTCAGTGATCAAATTTCTCTTGTTGCATTGCATATTAGGTGTCACACTCGGTCAGCTGCATTCCATTAGGAGCATGGATCATCTGAAGGTAGTGGATTTTTATACATTTTCCCTCATGTCCTTTACCTGCTAGCCCATTTTCATTCATTCAGATCATCCGCACTCACTTTTTGTACTTAAATTTGTAAGAGTCATTTCTAGGGTTTTTAGTCCCATTAGGTCTAGGGTTTCATCAATAAGGTTTTAAAAATTTCCAATAATGGTCAGCAGGCCCATGAGGAGGTTGAATAAATTTCCAGTGCTAAGAATTTCATCATCATATGCTTAAAAATGTATTTTTTCTCAAAACTCTGTTTTGAGAAAAATTGAGTATTTTACCTCCATTTGTATAATTTTGATGTAATTTCAAGTTATATCATGTGAAAATAAATTCAATGGAAACCTTGGTCACCTTTTCAAACTTTAGCAACCCTGCAAGGCAAACAAGAAGCAAATCATTCAGTTAATCATAGCCAAAATGAAGCAAACTGCCTAAAACTGAGTTTAAAAAAAGTGTCAAAGGTAACATTACAAAAGTGGGTTTTTGGAATGAAAATTAAAATCCTTTGGTATATAAGTCATTTTTATGTTTCAAAGGGCTCATTTGTATTCCAAGAAGAGAGAGTGAGCAAGAAAGGGCCATGTTGAAAAGAAGGAGCAAAATCACAGCAAAATCGTGCAAGTTTTAGTGGCGTGGCGCATAGGCTGAGTGGCGCGGTGCATTGGAAAGACACGATGCATTGGGTCGGCCTCCACAATGGCAAAAACACATGGTCGCGATGCATATAACTGGCGCAGTGCGTTGGGTTAGTGGCGTGGCGCGTAGAGCTGCCAACTATTTTAAACCACATTTTCATTCAAACTCAAATTTGCTCATCTGCCTCTGGTCTAAAGTAAGTCATAAACTCTCCCAATGCCAATGAACGTGTGTTTTATGATGTTTATGAGGATTTAATAAAAAAAATTCAAACCCTATTTCCTTGCTCAAGAAATGATCGTTTAGGGTTTTCAATTTGTGCCTATCACTCCCTCACTTTGTTATTCCCTCATTACTGTTCTAGTTTCATCAAACCATTTCCCTATTTCCCATATCCCTAAAATTCATCTACCCCTATCCCATATTCCCATTATCCCAAAATCCTAGCTACAAAATTCCCAAACCCCAATTTCTATCCCAAAAGTCTATAGACTGTCCCTAAAACCCTTCAATTCCCCAAAATTCAATTAACAATATTCCCAACCACTCCCCTTACCCTCTCCCTTCATAGTAACTCATACATTTTCATAAACGTGGTAGCAAACCAAAGACACCCAAACTCTTCATACTTATCTAAGACAACACAAAATTTGGCAAACATTGAGACAAATTCCTCTTATGACTGAGACAGTGACTCTACAATTGAATTGCATGCACCAAGGAGACCCCACAAGAGTGGTAAACATGTTAGGGAAGAGCCTACTTCACTTGTTGAGCTGCAGGCCTGCCCTCTTGC
Source organism: Pinus albicaulis (assembly GCA_034641835.2). NCBI lineage: Eukaryota > Viridiplantae > Streptophyta > Pinopsida > Pinales > Pinaceae > Pinus > Pinus albicaulis. The sequence continues at coordinate 825,211,880 of CM076583.1, forward strand.
TATTACATGTTTTCAACATCAGTATTGTTATCAATTTTGTGAGATGGTTGCTAGAGTCCAGTACCATCATGAGTTGGCCAGATTGTTTGTGCTTCATTTAAATAATGGCCAAGTTACTCTTGCAGGTGTGACTTTCATCTTGACACCTGAGTCTATCTCCCTAGCAACCGGTATTCCAAATGTCGGAGAGAAATGGAACAAAAGGCAACAAGTTGACAGGGAAGACTATGAGCCATACATTAAGCCCGGTTTTTTGAGACAGCTCAGTAGAGTTTTTCCCTTTCGGTTCCTGAAAGATTCATATGCTTCTTCAATGAAGCTCATTATCAAATATTTCAACTGTGGGGGCCAGTTTTCTCGCTTATATGCCTATCACATCAGATTGCTGATGCACTTTACCAGGGTGAGAATGATGAACCTCCCCTACTTCATGTGCTGAAATATTGAGAAGATGACCACCCTAGTGCAAAAGAAAACTCCTGAGCAGTAGTATAACAGTATCTATCATTTTTCACTCATCAAAATTGTGGTTATGCATCAGCTTGGTTTGCAGGATATTTCATGGGAGGATTTCATTTCTTATGAGTTCTTGTAAGCTCCTCAAGTACCTCCGGAATTTTTTCATGAGGTAGGTGAACTTTAACATCAGCATGAGGGTCATGAGACACAGAACGCTAGTGTGTCGGTGTTTGTCACCTATTAGAGGGGCACTAGAGGGTTGTTTGTAGCAGCCAATCGAGTATTATCTCCACCCGGGGTGGAAGGGGTCTCTCTTCCTTCATCAATAGTACAGGTATAGGACAAGGGTAAGAGGCCAATACATGATGAGGGGCCTTCAAGAGAGCAGGAGACAGATTTCATCCTCATTCAGGATGATGATACTAATTTGGGCCCACAAAGCTCAAAGGTTAGGGAGATCATTCACGAGCAGAAGGCGAAGATAGATACTTTTTCCCTCAAATTGAAAAGAGCTCAGTGTGTTAGAGTCAGCCTTTGCAGCCTTCCTTCAGTGATCAAACATGCTCTTACAAAGTTATTTTAAAGTGTCAAGGTCAAATTTTGTCATTTCAATGAGTCTTCAAGCAAAATTTGGTCACTAGGCATTAGGTCTAGGGTTGGTTTTCACTCTTTTCAAATTTGTCCAAATGTCAGTCCATGTCACCATTCAGCTGAGTGTACCATCATTCATAGGGTTTTCATCGTCATGTCAGGTTCCAAAGAGTCATTTTACATCTCGTTCATGCTTCAGTTGTGCCTAGGTAAGGTCCATTTCCCTCTCCTAGGGTTTTGGAGGTAATTTCTCTTGGACGGTCAAATCATCTAAAAAATTGTATCCTAATGTTCATACACCTTCCCCTATCCTTAATATACCTCATTAAACACTTCCCATCACTGAGATCCCCCAAATTCCTCATTTTCCCACAAACCCTAGTTTCTTGCCAAAACTTGGCAATTTTCTAGGCTAGGCCTGTGTTTCGCCCTTTTGGACCCCTTCCCCTCACTCAATCTCTGTGATTCCACTTTCCCCTACTTTCTAACATCCCTCCCTACTTCCAAAAATTTCCCCAAGAATTTAGAAGCCCCTTATCCCCTTCATTTCGCTTCATTTCGACAAAATCCCTTGTTCCACACATCGGGATCGGTTTCACTCAAAAGATGTTTCAGAGAAATAAAAGATGAATTTGGGAAAACGGAGAGAGGTTTTTGTCCACAACCTTCCAAGGAATAAAAACCTCCTTCACTTTTTACACAGGTATCATGGTTTTAGAGAAATGTCAAAAATACCGTTGCCTCGGGAGAATTGAATGCACCTCTGCAGTGACCTTGGGAAAATCACGATTTCTCCTAGCATGGTTGGCCAAATGACTTTCATGATGCATCAAATGATAACTAGATAAAAATACCTTTCCAATGAGCTATCATGAGCTCAATTTGGAGTTGAGGAAGGCCTTCAAAAGTTGACTGTAACAGCACTCTGCCTTGAGGCAGCCTCATTCTGCTCATTTTGACTAGTGTTGGGAGATTTGATTTTTGACAGGGTAAATCAAATCCAAATTGCATAATTCCACTTGTGTTGGAAAGTAGACTCCAAGAGATTTCCAACGAGCTATCACACGCTCAATTTGGACACCGGGAAGGCCTCCAAAAGCTTCCTGAAAAATGCACTATGTGGCAAGAGGGAAATGCGACCCACTTGAGGGGTGCGACCCACTTGAGCATTTCAGCCAGTGTAAAAGTGAACGGGTGCGACCCACTTGAGGGGTGCGACCCACTTAAACAACAAAGCCCAGAAAATTGTGTTTTGCGCCCAGTTTTGATTCAATTCGACTCTAACAACTTGCAAACAAGTTTTTATCATTGCTCAGTAGATTTTTAACAATGTTGTGATGTTTTGATGTTGGGAAAGAGGCCATGTTTGGAGAAGAATGTATAAACCCTACATTCACATGCAAGTTAATTCTATAAGGGTTTTGAGATTGCATGGGAAGTTTTATGAAAAATTTGAAAACCTTCGAATGGTGGATATGTTCACACCCTAGCACGTTGTATAGATGATCCTCACGCCCTCAGTTATCATCTTATCACTGCTGTTCATACCCTTTCATATTTTTGCATAATATTATGTCGACTAGTCTATAGCCCTCATTACCATAATATCACCATTGCTATTGTTATCATTCTATTACCACTGTGATAGCAATTTATGTCACTAGGGTTATTGTCGTGTTCTCCATTTTCTCCAGTTCATAAACACAGTCCTCTACTTGTTTGCTTCTTTGACAAACTTTGCCCATCATTACCAAAAGCTTGCCCCATACTTTGCAGCTGGAATTCATTTGTGAAACTCACTTATGGTCAAAGCAGTGATAGTTTTCATGCCACTAAAACAGAGCCATCTTCATTGTAATTTTGTTTTCCTATGATACTTTGGCAGTGCGTGATATCTATTGGGTGTTGAACATACATTATAACTTTTCTTTCACTGCATCTATATCAGTATACATAGTGCCAATATCTTGTTCCAGGCCATGTCAGAGACAGAGTCAGTGTATGAGCAGGAGTTGTACAGTGACTCAATCGTTGAGGTTGATGCACTGAGATGGAGCATACCAGTGCACCAGTAGTGGTAACATATCAGAGAAGCCACAGAGCTTTGTTTCAACATCACGACGAGTACTATCTCCACCCGGGGTGGAAGGGGTCTCGTTGACTTCATCAGCAACGCGAGTACTATCTCCACATGGCGTGGAAGGGGTCTTGCCTTCTTCATCAGCGTATGTACATTCACAGGATCATGATAGAGACCAACACATACAACCGAGACAGTGTTTTCACCACAGGAGCTGCATGCACCAGGAGAGCACTAAAATGGCGGAAAAGGCCTGATCCACTCCGGATTTTGGCCGAGGCTTCATTGACTGGGCAGGAAACATGATGGAGGACCTCCGCTCCGAATTTGGGCAAATTCGGAGAAAATTTTGTCATTTTCAAATTTTTGGGTCAAAAAACAGGTTTTTCAGTTAAGTGGGTCTCACCATCATTTGCTCACTTTTTTTTGGGACACTTGCTGGAGGAGATTTTTGCATTTTTGGATTTTTCATGGTTAATTATGCATCCTCAGACATTACCTAAGCATTTAATCAAAATCTGGATGGTCAAAGAGCTCAAAAACACCATGAAAACCACCTTGCTGCCACCTTTTGCACCAGCAGGAAGTACTTCTGGGAGAAAGAAGTTTTGGAGGGTCAAATGAGCTCCAAATTCAGAAATTCCACTTGGGTTGGATAGTCAACATCCAGGGATTTCCAACGAGCTATCATGAGCTCAATTTGGATGCCGGGAAGTACCTCAAATTCAGGCTGGAAAATGCGCGACCCACTCGGCTCAAGAGCGACCCACTTAAATTTTTCCTGAATTTTCAGCTGCCAGCTCAGATTTTCGCCTAGTATGGACTAGTTTTACTTGTGGATGGAATTTTTGGGTTTTTATGATGTAAATTCATGTTTGACATGTAACTTTGGCTTATTTTTATCTATTCTAGAAGATTCACTCTCAAAAGGGTAAAAAATCATGTAATGGATCAGTTTCCACTCTTTTAGAGGCAAGTTGTTAGTTGCCTAGATTGTAGTTCCATGATTAGAATTGGTTGAAACTGATCCCTGAAGAGGGAATTCGACCCCTAGAGGTGGGGAAAGGTGTTAGAGTGATCTATGTATTGTAATTTCTCAATCATTTTCAGAGGTTGGAGAAGTTGGACTCTTGGGATACTTTTGATATCATTGTACATACTTTTCATATTTTGGCTAAGGAAAGATCAGGGGTTTTGCGGCACTTGTTGGGATCCTTGTGGTGTTCTGTTCTTGATGGTGTTTCTTCTTTGTTTACTATAAGTTTCTTCATGTTTAATGTATGCCATCCTTTCATATGCTTCTGAACTAAATTGAATGAGTGATTAAGGTTGAATCCATTGTTTACAGTGCTTAGCCTTTGAATTCAGTTAGTTCTATATGTTTTCAGATGTTTGGAGAGGATCCAAGTTCTTCTTTGCCCTCTTCAGCTCCTCGTCGGTCTAATCTATCCATATATCCAATTTAAAGCATCAAGATCATCACCTACCTCGCCCCAGCTTGAACTCTGCAAAGGTCTGACCTTATCCCCGGACCCAAAATTTGTTTTCCAATTACTCCAGCGAAAACCCAAAAAACCAAAAATCAAACATACCTATCTCTTTACTAGCCTAAAATCAGTTCTTATTGTAAGTCATCTCACATCCTATTGCTCATTTTCTCGAGATTGACGGAGAGAGCCCTCTCCTGTCCTCGTAGGGCTAGCTACGAGGCTGAGCGTGGTTTGATGTAGCCTTGAGTTTACTTCATTTCAGCCTGAGGTAGATTTGAGCGCTAACATAGTGGCGACCATACTGGGGAGAAACTCAAAATGTTTGCTTGCTATAGACGGAGTCTGAAGTCACGCCAGGTAGCCTTCGAACTGCACATTGCTTTGCGAGTGCATAGTAGATAAAAGCTGCTTCAGTCGATCTCCGGTTTAGCTTGTGAATGTGTCCCTTGATTTGCGAATTCCCCCAGTACATGTATCGAGTTCAGATCTGATGGTTGATGGTGGACAACGATCAGACATAAGAAGGCTGAAATCATTCACCTGGTGACTCCAATTCAAAGTAGAGACTCCACTGGAGGACTGACTCTTTCTCTGAGAAAATGGAAGGATCTTACACAAAGTTCAGGTATCTAAAGTGGAATGGTATTCAGGATCTAATCTGCTTTCTCGTAAATTACTTCTTTGCTGGTCTTGAAGCTATCCTGAAAGTTTTTCAAAGTTTTTTGTATGAGAAAGGTCATCAAAATCTTCACTCGACCTATTCAAAAAGTGTAAATGTTGAGTTTCCCTTTGATCCCGGTCTCCTTACTTTTCCCACATCTTATGATGACTCTCTACAGAGTGATGAGCCAGAAAACAAAACTAATCCCACAGCTCTTGTGCATGCCCCTACACCTTGTAAAATTCCAGATCGGTACAAACCTCTTGTTTTACCTTCTGTTCTTCATGTTTTTCCTGCAAATTATGACCTATATCTACCGAGATTTGATGGTGAATGTAACAATGTCAACGCTGAGCAACATGTGCAGAATGTTGAGACTTTTCTAGATCTTTTTGAAGTTGATGATGAAGATGTTAGTATCAGACTTTTTTCTCTTTCTTTGCAAGGCCAAGTGAAGAGTTGGTTCAAAGCCCTGCCTGATGCGAGCATCACAGATTTCCAGCAGTTGGTCAGAGTTTTCCTTGACAGGTGGATGATCGGACATAACTTTTTGTTGATTATAGAGGAGTATAACCAGTTGAAAAGAATGCCAGGTGAGACAGTACAACAATTTTCTGCTAGATTTAACCAAGTTTATTATTCGATGCCAGTTGATATAAGACCTTCTCCTAGATCTGCTCTCTTGCACTACCCGGGTGCCTTTGATCCGGAAATGGAGTTTCAGCTGAGAGAAAAGAATATTGCAACACTTCACAAGATGCAGAACAAGGTAGTGAATGTAGAGGCTCATTTGCTGATCTTGAGGGCAAGGTTGAAGGAAGAAGAAAAGAAGAATGTTTGAGAGCAACTGACACTTTCAGAGGAAAATCTTGATCTTTTCGTAAACACAGTAGAAGAGATGGTGCGGAAAATGACTGCAAAAAATGAAAATGACATTCAAGAACAAGTTGCTGATCCAAAACATTTTGTTTCTGATCCCAGTAGTCATAGTGATTGTTTTATAGATCATTGTGAAGAAGAGAGAGCTGTTGATATGATGTGTATGTTTGATGATGAATTGCCTCAGTTTGATCGGTATGATGATGATTATGTTCTCCAAACAGAAGCTAATCTTGCAGACAAATCAGTAGCTAGTTTGTGCGAGGAGGAAGTTCACTTTCAGCAGCTCGAGTACAGTGATCAACCGATGCATATCAGCTATGGCAATGATGAGGAAAGTGCAGAAAATTTTGATGTAAGTGAAGGATCTTTGCCTTTGTGTTTTGATTCGTTTCAGTTCATTAGAGATAACTTTCATGCAATCAGAAATCAAACGACAACAAGCCTTGATTTGGACCATCTAGAGGGCAATGAAAGCCTTGTTCAAAACTTCTCATATTCAGATTTTCAGCCCTCGAAAGTCATTGATTGTCAAGTTGCAGCTGAAGATTTGGAAGTGGGCACACATGATTTAATGATTCAAGGTGACTCCGTACCTTTATGTTTTGAATCATTTCAGTTTTTGAGAAAAAAATTGCATAGTAAATCTTCAAATGAGCAGCCCATAGGAAATCAACAATCTCTCGGTGTTAATGTTGAGGATGAGACAGATAACGAGATTTTTGAGCAGCTTGTAGCATCAGATTTGCAGCCATCTAATGAAATTGAAGGTCAGATTACAGATGAAGTTGTGGAAGATGAAATACATAATTTGATGATGCAGGAAGATTCTATACCCTTTTGTTTTGAAGCATTTCAGTTTATAAGGCAGAATCTTCATAATATATCTCAAGGAAAAGATGAACAGCCAGAAGGAGATCATACAGTTTCAATGGATACATTACAACACTCTTCTCAAGTTTTTGATGATCCCATTGCTCGTGTGTTGGATGATGTTTGTTATAAAAATTCTGCTCCATTAGCTAACCATGTGCCCGAAAAGAATGTTGATGATAATCTTATTCAAAGATCACCTTCATTGTCTTGTTTAACAGATTTTTCATTGCGTAGCACATGTCAAGATTTCCATTCATATGAGGAGATTGATGAAGGAGACTTTTGTTCAGTTTGGAATCAGCAACAGAGTTTGGTTTTTCATGAATTTCAGGATCCTTTTGACAGCTTGCTTCAATCACCAAAGAAAAGCACCTCAGATGTGACGAAAAGTTTAAGATCAAGGTATGGAGATTATCTGGACCAAAGCTATGTTTATGAAGATCCTTTCGCAGTATTCTTGCAGTCATCCAGTCAATTTGTGCTTTGCAAGTTTATCAGAAGCCCACTTGGTTCAAATTTTCCATGGGAGTTGCCTTTCGATTCTTTCCTTTTCCTGTGCATCAGTAAGCATGTGGGAAGAAATCAAACAGCAGCCAACATGCTTACATGGTTGCATTGGCTGTTCCATTACAGTTGATCGGGTGGTGTAAAGTACAATTAGAGTAGGTTGTATTGAATAAGCTCTACTTTGAGCATCTTTTTCAATTTGTCAGTTGTGTTTAAGTATCGAGTCAGTTTTTAGTTGAGTGAGAGTCAATTTGTGTCGTCAAGTCATCAGTTTTCAGTCATGCATTTCAGTTTGAGTTTTTGATTCCATGGCCAAATGGATAAAGCACTGGTCTGCTCTCCCAAAGATCTGCCGTTCTTGGCACCTCCAAGGAGCTACCATCCCCATTGGAGCCAATGTTAGAGTCAGCCTTTGCAGCCTTCCTTCAGTGATCAAACATGCTCTTACAAAGTGATTTTAAAGTGTCAAGGTCAAATTTTGTCATTTCAATGAGTCTTCAAGCAAAATTTGGTCACTAGGCATTAGGTCTAGGGTTGGTTTTCACTCTTTTCAAATTTGTCCAAATGTCAGTCCATGTCACCATTCATCTGAGTGTACCATCATTCAGAGGGTTTTCATCATCATGTCAAGTTCCATAGAGTCATTTTACAGCTTGTTCATGCTTCAGTTGTACCTTGGTAAGGTCCATTTCCCTCTCCTAGGGTTTTGGAGGTAATTTCTCTTGGATGGTCAAATCATCGGAAAAAATTGTATCCTGATGTTCACACACCTTCCCCTATCCTTAATATACCTTATTAAACACTTCCCATCACTGAGATCCCCCAAATTCCTCATTTTTCCACAAACCCTAGTTTCTAGCCAAAACTTGGCAATTTTCTAGGCTAGGCCTGTGCTTTTCCCTTTTGGACCCCTTCCCCTCACTCAATCTCTGCCATTCCACTTTCCCCTACTTCCTAACATCCCTCCCTACTTCCAAAAATTTCCCCAAGAATTTAGAAGCCACTTATCCCCTTCATTTCGCTTCATTTCGACAAAATCCCTTGTTCCACACATTGGGATCGGTTTCACTCAAAAGGTGTTTCAGAGCAATAAAAGATGAATTTTGGAAACCTGAGAGAGGTTGTGTTTCACCACATGCCAAGGAAGAAAAACCTCCTTCACTTTTTACACAGGTATCATGGTTTTAGAGAAATGTCAAAAATACCGTTGCCTCAGGAGAATTGAATGCACCTCTGAAGTGACCTTGGGAAAATCAATATTTCTCCTAGAATGGTTGGCCAAATGACTTGCATGATGAGTCAAAGGATAACTAGACAGAAATACCTTTCCAATGAGCTATCATGAGCTCAATTGGGAGTTAAGGAAGACCTTCAAAAGTTGACTGCAACAGCGCTCTGCCTTGAGGCAGCCTCATTCTGCTCATTTTGACTAGTGTTGGGAGATTTGATTTTTGATAAGGTAAATGGAATCCAAATTGCATAATTATACTTTTTTTGGAAAGTAGACTCCAAGAGCTTTCCAACGAGCTATCACACGCCCAATTTGGACACCGGGAAGGCCTCCAAAAGCTTCCTGCAAAATGCACTATGTGGCAAGAGGGAAGCGCGACCCACTTGAGGGGAGCGACCCACTTGAGCATTTCAGCCAGTGTAAAAATGAATGGGAGCGACCCACTTGGGGGGAGCGACCCACTTAAACAACAAAGCCCAGAAATTTGTGTTTTGTGCCCAGTTTTGATTCAAATCATCTCCAACAACTTGCAAACAATTTTTTATCATTGCTCAGTAGATTTTTAACAATGTTGTGATGTTTTTGATGTTGGGAAAGAGGCCATGTTCGGAGAAGAATGTATAAACCCTACATTCACATGCAAGTTAATTCTATAAGGGTTTTGAGATTGCATGGGCAGTTTTATGAAAAATTTGAAAAACCTTCGAATGGTGGATATGTTCACACCCTAGCACGTTGTATAGATGATCCTCACGCCCTCAGTTATCATCTTATCACTGCTGTTCATACCCTTTCATATTTTTGCATAGTATTATGTCGACTAGTCTATAGCCCTCATTACCATAATATCACCATTGTTGTTGTTATCATTATATTACCATTGTGATAGTAATTTGTATCACTATGGTCATGGTCTTCTCCCTGTTCTCCAGTTCATAAACACAGTCCTCTACTTGTTTGCTTCTTTGACAAACTTTGCCCATCATTACCAAAAGCTTGCCCCATACTTTGCAGCTGGCATTCATTTGTGAAACTTACTTATGGTCAAAGCAGTGATAGTTTTCATGCCACTAAAACAGAGCTGGTATCATTTTTTTTTTCCTTAATGGTGCTTTGACAGTGGGGGATATTTATTGGGTGTTGAAACACACATCATAACTCTGTTTTCACTGCATCTATATCAGTATACATAGTGCCAATATCTTGTTCCAGGCCATGTCAGAGACAGAGTCAGTGTATGAGCAGGAGTCGGACAGTGACTCAATCGTTGAGGTTGATGCACTGAGATGGAGCATACCAGTGCACCAGTAGTGGTAACATATCAGAGAAGCCACAGAGCTTTGTTTAAACATCACGACGAGTACTATCTTCACCCGGGGTGGAAGGGGTCTCGTTGACTTCATCAGCAACGCGAGTACTATCTCCACATGGCGTGGAAGGGGTCTTGCCTTCTTCATCAGCGTAGGTACATTCACAGGATCATGATAGAGACCAACACATACAACCGAGACAGTGTTTTCACCACAGGAGCTGCATGCACCAGGAGAGCACTAAAATGGCGGAAAAGGCCTGATCCACTCCGGATTTTGGCCGAGGCTTCATTGACTGAGCAAGACACATGATGGAGGACCTCCGCTCCGAATTTGGGCAAATTCTGAGAAAATTTTGTCATTTTCAAATTTTTGGGTCAAAAAACAGGTTTTTCAGTTAAGCGGGTCGCGCACTCATGCGCTCACTTTTTTTTGGGACACTTGCTGGAGGAAATTTTTGCATTTTTGGATTTTTCATGGTTAGTTATGCATCCTCAAAAGTCAACTAAGCATTTCATCAAAATCTGGATGGTCAAAGAGCTCAAAAACACCATGAAAACCACCTTGCTGCCACCTTTTGCACCAGCAGGAAGTACTTCTGGGAGAAGGACGTTTTGGAGGGTCAAATGAGCTCCAAATTTAGAAATTCCACTTGGGTTGGATAGTCAACATCCAGGGCTTTCCAACGAGCTATCATGAGCTCAATTTGGATGCCGGGAAGTACCTCAAATTCAGGCTGGAAAATGCACGACCCACTCGGCTCAAGAGCGACCCACTTAAATTTTCCTGAATTTTCAGCTGCCAGCTCAGATTTTCGCCTAGTATGGACTAGTTTTACTTGTGGATGAAATTTTTGGGTTTTTATGATGTAAATTCATGTTCGACATGTAACTTTGGCTTATTTTTATCTATTCTAGAAGATTCACTCTCAAAAGGGTAAAAAATCATGTAATGGATCAGTTTCCACTCTTTTAGAGGCAAGTTGTTAGTTGCCTAGATTGTAGTTCCATGATTAGAATTGGTTGAAACTGATCCCTGAAGAGGGAATTCGACCCCTAGAGGTGAGGAAAGGTGTTAGAGTGATCTATATATTGTAATTTCTCAATCATTTTCAGAGGTTGGAGAGGTTGGACTCTTGGGATACTTTTGATATCATTGTACATACTTTTCATATTTTGGCTAAGGAAAGATCAGAGGTTTTGCGGCACTTGTTGGGATCCTTGTGGTGTTCTGTTCTTTATGGTGTTTCTTCTTTGTTTACTGTAAGTTTCTTCATGTTTAATGTATGCCATCCCTTCATTATGCTTCTGAACTAAATTGAATGAGTGAATAAGGTTGAATCCATTGTTTACAGTGCTTAGCCTTTGAATTCAGTTAGTTCTATATGTTTTCAGCTGTTTGGAGAGGATCCAAGTTCTTCTTTACCCTCTTCAGCTCCTCGTCGGTCTAATCTATCCATAAATCCAATTTAAAGCATCAAGATCATCACCTACCTCGCCCCAGCTTGAACTCTGCAAAGGTCTGACCTTATCCCCGGACCCAAAATCTGTTTTCCCATTACTCCAGCGAAAACCCAAAAAACCAAAAATAAAACATACCTATCTCTTTACTAGCCTAAAATCAGTTCTTAATGTAAGTCATCTCGCATCCTATTGCTTATTTTCTCGAGATTGACGGGAAGGCCCTCCTGTCCTCGTAGGGCTAGCTACGAGGCTGAGCGTGGTTTGATGTAGCCTTGAGTTTTACTTCATTTCAGCCTGAGGTAGATTTGAGTGCTAACACAGTGGATAATCAACTACCCTGACCAGAGAAGCAAACAACTAGAGGATTAGCAAACCATCATGGAGTTGCAAAACATACGTGAGAACACGACGAAAGGCGCCCCGAAGGAAGCGAACGAGATGACATCACTTGAAAGCGATTGAGGCTAATCGTGAAGCTTACAGCGAGGAAAACTAGGTGGAAAAGCTGTTGGAGAAGGCCAACAAGGAAAAGAACATGTTGAGGCACATGGCCAATCATTATTGGGTGAGAAATCATGTTTGTAAAGCAAGAATCAAAATTTTGAAGGCTAAGTTGAAAAGGGCTTCCAAGCGTCGAAAAAGGCATGATAGACTTAAAATATTGGTCGAGGCTTCCATGGCCTAGCATAGCACATAATGGAGGACACTCAGCCCAAATTTCAAAAAATTTGGGACACTTTTTGCATTTTTGAAAATTTTGGGCCTAAAAACAGACTTTTTAGCTCTATGGGCCGCGCCATTTAGCGCAGCATGATTGGGGGCTCCCTTTTGATGCAAAGATAGCATTTTTGGATTTTTCATGGAAAAATATTCATGCCTACCTATGGAAAATAAATTTTTGACGGAGTTTGAGCTTCCGGAAAGGGTCAAAAACACCTAAAAATGACCTTTAACCCTTTTTTGACACCACGAGGAAGGCAGTGTTGGGAGAAATCGAGTTTTGGAGGAGAGGCAAATGAAGAGTCAAATTGAAATTCAACTTGTGGAAAGTAGATAGGTAGACCTTTCCAAAACGCCCACTTGGAGAAAATTTGGACACCGAGAGGCCTCCAAAATCGAGTTTGCAAACTAGCGCGATGCATGAAGGGAAATCGAGGCCGACACATTGGAGGTTGCCTATTTTGACTCGGTAACTGTTTTGTTTTTGCCTTGTTTTTGTCGGTTTGAATTTATTACTTCTAAATGTAAAAATAATGATGTAATTTGATGTAATTTTGATGGATCTTGATGTAATTTTGTTAAATTTTCACTCATCGAGGTAGATTCATCCATCACGGGTGAATTGCAAGCTGAATGAATCGGTTCCTAGTTTATAGAAGCTTGTTGTTCCACTTTGCCTACTTTCTAGTTCTCGGTTTGGGGTTACATTTGGAAAAACTCCTGACTTATTGAGCTTGACCCAGAAATTTTAAGGATGAGTGGTTTTTTGTCTATATTTTGTGGTTTAGATTACATTGGCATGGTTGGAATTTTGGGAATGCTTTGAGCATCATTGTACATTCATCTCTGAGTTTGGCAAGGAATAGACCGAGGTTTACGGCCACTCCATGAGATTCTTGTGGAATTTTGGTTTGATAGTGTGTTTCTCTCTGTAAATTTAAGTCCTCTTGTTGTTTCATGTATACCATTTTCCTTCTTATTTATTCTTAAGTTAAACAAACAAGGATAAAGGTAGAATTCATTAGGATTTGCGAGTGCTCTGCCTAGATTTTGTTTAATTTTCTATGTTTTTCGAGTTTGTTGGAGAGGATCCTTGAAGGGTTTCTTGCCCTCTTAAGCTCTTCACCTTTCTCAAACTCTCCATTTCCTTCAAATTGAAAGTGTCAAATCAAGTGCCGACCGCCCCATTCGGATCTACGCAAGCGGGCCTCATTCCCGGACCCAAATATGCCTTCCCTTTGATCCAACAAAACACCCTTAAAATCAAATCAAACTCTTTTATATACTGCCTAAATCACCCTTCATTCAAGTCATCTCAAGCCTCCTTTGATTAATTTTTGATGAGATTGACCGGAGAGAGCCCTCTCCCAATGCGGTAGGGCTAGCTGCACGGGGGTAAGCATGGTTTGATGTTACCTTGGATTTTTCCTTTCTCGACTCGAGGTAGATTTAGGCAATAACATAGTGGCGACCATACTAGGGAAGATTATTTGCTTGTTAGTGTTATTTGTTTTACCGACCTACGGTGTAAGCTTGAAGTTATACCCGAGGTAGCCTTGACTGGCCACATTTGCTTTGCAAGTGCATAAGTAGATAAACGATGCTTGGTCAATCTGCGGTCTAGTTTTATAAACGTAACACGACTTGTAAATTGCCCCAATACATCAGATAATTACGGACTTTTTGGTGATTTAGAATTTGATAGGTACAAGACAATTTGATTTTTTCCATTTTGATTTTTGGGAATAATTCAACACACTAGCTTCTAGACGACACACCGGGAAAATCTAGATCTAATCCACCTCTTGTGTATGAAAATCCAAATCTTATTCCAAGAATCATTCATCGAGAAAGTCACGAGATTCACGTGTTCCAAATCTTATTCATGTCCCTCTGTTTTTGAGTATCTTGAAGATCTTGAGTTTGACGAACAATTTGAGTTGTCATTGTTTGAAACTAAGTACGAGTTTGTCAAAGACCTTGAAGTGGAAAAGGCTAATAGATCAATTGACGGTTATATCTTTAATCTTCGGAATTCCCTTGTGGAAACATTCCGAATTCATAGAGTCTACATTGCAGCTCTTAGGTCATCCACAATTACATCTAGTTCACAAATTCCTACAAAGCCTCCTTTCATTCCCACCATTCTCGTACGACCTTCTCATTTTACGATAAAAAAATCTCAAGGTAGTATCCCTCCATCCTCACATACACCTCATACATCAACTACTGCGACTCCTCCTATATCCCCAAGGCCGGTTGTAAATCCACTGAGCAATGGGCCCACGCACGATTTGCACCTTGTCTTGCCTCAAAATTTGGATAACATGCCCATGATTATCAAAAGAAAAATTCCATTGTTTGATGGCACTCCTCAAAATTTTATAGCTCGGTAACATGTGGATGGGATGGCTGATTTCTTCTGACCTTCATGAGATTGATGCAGAAAATGTGACAATGAGACTATTCTTTGGCACAAAATTTTGGGTGAAGTAAGGGAAGTGGTTCCCGGAAACTTTGTTGGTAGGAAGTATTACTACATTGGCTAATCTTCGGAGACAATTCTTGGATCGATGGGAAGTGAAGAAAGACTACTCTTCATATCCTTTCCGAATATGAGAATATCAAGTGGAACGTTGGTGAGTACGATTTCAAGATTATTGTATTAGATTCAATTCTGTTTCTGATATAATTCCTACTTAGATATAAAGCCACCTATGGGGTTGTATTTGATTAAGTTTTCGGACGGTTTCGATCACGATATGGCCTATCAATTGAGAGAAAGAGGTCAACCACTTTGGAAGACATGCGAGAAAATTGCGGTCGGTGTTGAGAAGCAAATGCAGCATAAAGGCTAAAGACAAAAGGCTGAAAAGAAAGTAGCAATAAAGGAAGAGCTTTCCACTTCGGATAAGAAGTGCTCCATGAATAGAAAGATGTTTGAAATATTAACAATTGATAAACACGAACGCAAAATCAAAAATCCTAACTTCCATGACGACAACAACCACAATTTAGAATCAAGAAAAAGGAAAGCGACGGCTTTAGAACAAGCGGTACAACGGCAAGTGAAGACACCCTTACGGCGGAATTTTGTACATGGTCCCGAGAATCGAGATGATGAGGAGAATGTAGTTGGAGAAAGAATCATTTCTTTACACTTGATGATATGTATGATTTTATCACTTGAAGATGAGGAGTATTCCGAGAACTCGGTGTACAAAGGGACGAAGACTCGCCTTGACGAGTAAAACGGCTCTTGAAGAAAAGTCTGATGAATATTAGAGGGGGGAAACATAGATACTTGCTTGATCGCCTAGCGGTGACAATATTCACTCGAAGTAGAGATATGCCATTAATCCAATTCAAAAAAGAAGGAAAGCTACAACACCCGAAAGAATGATCCACTCGTTGTCGAGAAAAGGGGGAAAAGAAGACGACTGATCCCACTACTGAAAATCACCATCGGCAAATGAAAGATCCAATCGGCCAAATATATCAAAAGGAGAAAACTGAAAGAAGGATGTTCCGGCTAAAGAGGTGAGAAAGCTTCGAGTTTTAACGAAATGAAATTGCTAAGTTAAAAGTATCCATTCCTTTAGTGAATTGATGAAGAATAACAACTATAAAGGGTCGGGTGTCTAAGATTTTGAGTTTAGATCCATTATACGATATGGTAAATGTGGAAGATGATCGACACAGGTTGATTTTTTGGTCCGGTATTCGGATGGTGAGTCTCAGGATAGTGATGTACCTCCTTTTTAAATCAACCTTGGGTTGCACGACTATGTGTTACACAATGTTTTGTGTTTGATTCGAGCCTCTCCACGCAATCTCATACTGGGGCAATCATGGAGAAATTGGGATTGGATATCACCCGAAAGTATCATGACCTTTACTCTTTCGATTCTGGTAAGTGGATGCATTGGGCTTATGAAAGATTTGGTGGTCGGTTTAGAACCAGTTCCAACTAAAAATGTTTTGATGGATGTGGTTGTGGTAGATATTCCTCCTAGATTTGGCATGCTTCTTTCAGGATCTTGGGGAGTGAAACTTAAAGTGACATTGCGACTTGATTTCTCTGCTACTATTCTCGTGTTCGGTCGGATGAGGAAATTATACAGGGAGCAAAAGATGAAGTATATGATTACTAGCAAGGGAGAAATAGGTAAATCATCCAATCAATTATGTACATATTGATTTAGAATCATTTGTTTTATATTCGGATAGCTTTGATGACGTAAATAGCCAATTAATTGAAGTAGAAGACATTCAGGAAATCAACGAAAATTTTGAGAGGTTTAAAAGAAAGAGAGACAAAGACTTGATAGTATCGATGAAACAATCGGCCCAACACGGCAATGACAAAATGTTGATGGGCAATAGGGAAAATCAAAGAGAAAATGAAGATTTGACACTTGGAAGAGGACGAAGATGGTTTGTGGACCATGGATTTTTTGATAGTGTGGTAGGAAGGGATGGTCTTGGAATTGGCATTTGTATATGCGACCTGTTCCTCCCCGGAGCAAAGTGCCAAGTAATGTAAGTGCATTCTTATCATTGGCTTTTAATTGTTCAAATAATGAAGAATTTGAATATGAGCTTTAATTGTCGGTTTGAAAATTCCTAGAAATTTAAATGCCAAAAGGATTACGGTGTATGGCGACTCCGAGTTAGTTATTAAGCAAGTGAAAGGTGAATATCAAGCTAAGCATCCTCGAATGCGGGACTCACCTTAATGCGGTAATAGATATCTTGAGATTATTTTCGGATTATTGCTTTGACATGTGTCCCTCATATTCGGAATGGCATTGCGGATGCACTTGTAATGGCAACAAGTAATTTGAAAATTACGATGAATTCAAGCAAAAAATTTGAAATTCATGTGAAGAATCATCGAAGCTGTCCCCTAACAATCAAAGGTATTGGAAAGTGTTTCAAGATGATAAATAAATTGATGAATTCTGCCAAAGTAGAAGGTAAATTTAAAGACACTTCAGCTTGATGGAGCATGGTAAGCTGAGGCGGATGTAAGAAGTCAATCGGATGGAAGTTTGCGGTGAAGGATAATGTCATTCACAAGGTCTAAATACCTTTAGAGGAGCTTTTTCGACCAATATGAGTGTAGCTCGAAAACCGAGCCCCATTGCTGTGAAAGGAGTTGAGGATGTAAACATTGGATGACGAGAAAATCCTAAAATGGTGAAATTGTCGAAGGCATTGCCCCCACATGTAAAGAAAAGCGAGATCGGTTTATTATCTTCTTTGCTGATGTATTTGTTTGGGACTATTCGGTTGAAGACATACTGATCCAAATATAATTTAGCATACCATTCGATCAAGCCAAATCAAAAGCCCTTTCGACGAAGTTGAAGAATAAATCCATTGCTTGCCCTCAATAGAAGAAGTGAATCGGTTGTAAAAGGTTGGTATCATCGTCCCCATAAGATTTTCGGATTGGATTTCTAATTTGGTGCCGTGCGCAAGAAAACGAGTGAGATTCGCTTATGCATTGATTTTAGGAATCTGAATAAAGTATCTTTGAAAGACAACTATCCATTGCCCAAAATGGATCACATGCATCGTACAGAGTAGTTGGAGCATCTCGCATGTCCCTACTCGATGGTTATTCCGAGTTATAACCAAATTCCGGTCCATGAGGATGATAGAGATAAAAAAGTGTTCACCACTCCATGGGGAACTTTCATTATACTAAAATGCCTTTCGGGTTGAAGAATGCGGTGCAAAATTTCAACGAGCAATGGATATGGAATTTTCAAATGAAAAAGATGTCTTTCTAGTTGTTTATCTTGATGACTTGACAATGTTTTATAATTCGGATGAAGGCACCTTTATCATTTGAAGATTGTATTATTTTAGCGGTGTCGAAAATACGGTATATCTCTCAATCCAAAGAAGATTGTGTTTGCCATGGATGAGAGGCAAGCTTCTCACATTAATATTATGTCAAAAGATGGCATCCACATTGATCTAGCGGTAGAAGCCATTCAGCAATTGATCTTCCCACAGAAATAAAAAGGAGATCCAATCATTCAACGGTAAGATGAATTTCTTACGTCACTTTGTGCCCAATCTTTGAGAACATTTAAGGAAATCACAAACATGCTCAAGAAATATAGTGTAGTGAAGTGGACTAGGAAAGCGATAAAGTCTTTCAATTTGGTGAAATTGGCCCTTTCTTCGGCTCGATTTTTGATCAGCTCGGACTATACTCGGGATTTCATTTGTTTTCATTTGCCTCGGATCATACTATGGCGACGATCTTAGTGAGAAAAGAGACCGACTTGAGAAACCAATAGCATTTTAGCGAACCATAAGAGATGCGGCTTTAAAGTATAATATTATTGAGAAACGAAGCTCTTGCCTTGGTAAAAGAATTGAAATATTTTCGATTTTTTATATTATGCATTCTCACATCCTTGCTTATGTTCCTAATGTTGCTATTAAAGAAGTCTTAGTGCAAACGAGATCCGGAGAAGAATGAGGAAAATGGATTATGACCTTGTTGGAATATGACGTGGAGATAAAACCTACAAAATACTTATCAAAGGATGAGGGGATGGCTAAGCTAATGGCTTTGGAGTCAGGTATACTTTGGACATTAATCTCATTGTTGCTGTAATAAGGGAAAATGAAGAGAAAGTTAGCACATTCGGGTATCATAAGTTTTTGTTCTTTCTCCTTGGTATTCGGACATTGTGTATGTACTCCAAAATTTGTCACCACCACCTAGAATGGCTAAGAACAAAAGTAGGACACGCGAAATTGAAGGATGCAAAGTTTTGTATCATGAATAATGTGCTCCTATTGGAAAGATCCCGGTGGTGTATTGCTCAATTTTTTGGTTGAGGAAGAAGTGAAACGAGGTTATGGAGGATTTTCATAAAGAGTTGCGGAGGTCACCTTTTCGGGAAGACAACGACCAATTTTTTTGAGAGAAGGATATTATTGGCCAACTCTCTTTGCTAATGTGTACAAAGCTGGTAAAATCTACCATGAATGTCATATTTTTGAAGGGAGGAGAAAATTGCGACCGTTGCAGCCCAAACCCATTGAGGTAAGTGCTCCTTTTCGGCGAGAGGGGTTTGGATTTCATTGGCGAGATCCATCCTACTTCTTCAACGCGACATAAATGGATCCTTACGGTATGAGACTATTTTACCAAATGGATTGAGGCAATTCCCTTAGAGCGGGGCCACGGATTCGGTAATAATTTCATTTCTTGAAAACGATATTTTGTCTCATTTTGGCCGTCAAACAGAGCAGTCCTGGAGCAATGCCTTGACTTTTAAATCTAAAAGAATGATTGAATTTTGTAATAAGTATCGGAAATAACTTTGGGGCACTCAACCGCATATCATCCACGAGGCAACGGATTGGCTAAGTCCTCAAATAAATCCTTGGTCAATATTATTAAAAGGCTGCACCGGAAATAAACAAGAAAATTTGGCACAAGAAGCTGGTTAATGCACTTTGGGCGGACGAGAGTAAGTCAAAATAAATCTATAGGCATGTCCCCTTTTGAGCTCGTGTATGGTGTTGACCTTGTATTCTCTCGACCTCTATCGCGATTCCGAGTGGTTAAACATACGGGAAGATGGCGATGTGAAGATGATCATATGCAACGAAGAATTAATCAAATGATCCATTTACAACGAGACTAGAGAGGAGGTTTTCGAATGCTGGCGCAGAGGAGAATCAAGAAGATATATGATCGAAAGGCAAAGGCGGACAAGTTTCAAATATAGGAAGTGGTGTAAGAATGGGACGAAACTAAGATAAGGGTAAGCATGGAAAGTTTAGAATCTTTGGAAAGGACCCTTCAAAATTGCTGCATATCGAGGCCAAAATGCTTTCCTTTTGAAAGAAATGAATGGAGAATAGTGTCCGGGGGGCCGGTCAATGGTCATCTTCTCAAATGGTACTATTTTTGGAAATGTTTTCCGTTGTCATATGTATCACTATACATATCGGTTTGTTTTAAGTTTCATTATAAGTGTGTCTTGTCATCATTATTTTAGTTTGGGGCTAAGTGAAGGCTATAAAGGCGAGAGGTTGATTTCGAGTTTTTGTTTTGGTTTTGTTTGAGTCAAGTCTTTCGGTTGATTTCGGTCTTGAAATTGAGTCGGTATTAGGTCGGATTTCGATTAACGAATGATCAAAGTACGTTTTGGTTTGTCGAAGTTATTGACTCCATAGCCCAATGGACAAAACCTTACTTTTGCTTTCCCAAAGATCTATAGTTCTTGGCACCTCCAAGGAGCTACCATCCCCATTGGAGCCAATGTTAGTGTCGGTATCTTCATCCTTGCGTCGGTGATCAAATTTCTCTTGTTGCATTTCATATTAGGTGTCACGCTCGGTCAAATGCATTCCATTAGGAGCATGGATCATGCGATGGTAGTGGTTTTATAAATTTTCCCTCATGTCCTTTTTTGTTGGCCCATTTTTCATTCAATCATATCATCCACACTCACTTTTTGTACTTAAATTTGTAAGAGTCATTTCTAGGGTTTAGTCCCATTAGGTCTAGGGTTTCATGATAAGGTCTTCGAAATTTCCAATAATGGTCAATGGGCCATGATGAGGTTGAATAAAGTTCCCGGTGCTAAAAATTTCATCATCATATGCTTAAAAATGTGTTTTTTCTCAAAACTACGTTTTGAGAAAAATTAGTATTTTACCTTCACATTTGTATAATTTTGATGTAATTTCAAGTTCTATCATGTGTAAATAAATTCAATAGCCACTGGTCACATGTCAAACTTCGGCAACCTGTGGCTTGAGCAAGAAGCAAATCATTCATTTAATCGAGCCAAAATGAAACAAGCCCTTTAGAAAACGAGTTTAAAAAAAAAAGTGTCAAAGGTAACATTACAAAAGTGGGTTTTAGGAATGAAAAATTAAAATCCTTTGGTATATAAGTCATTTTTATGTTTCAAAGAGCTCATTTGTATTGAAGAAGAGAGAGTTGAGCAAGAAATATACATGCTGAAAAGAAGGAGAAAAATCACAGCCAAAATGGTTACAACATGATTTTTCAGCCATGACATTTCTTGCTCACTCTGCTCTTGGAATACAAATGAAAGCCCTTTAAGCTATAAAAATGACTTATACTACCAAAGGATTTTAATTTTTCATTCCAAAAATTTTTGCTTCTTTGCTGTGCACAAACTCTGATTTTTAGACGATTTGCTGATAAATGAATGATTTACTTCTTGTAATGACAAAACGAAATTTATATTGTTATTTACACATGATAGAAGATTACATCAAAATTATACAAATAAGGTAAAATACTCAATTTTTCTCAAAACAAAGTTTTGAGAAAAAAATACATTTTTAAGCATATGATGATGAAATTTTTTTAATACTGGAACTTTATTCAACCTTCTCATGTGCCTGCTGACCATTATTGAGAATTTTGAAGACCTTATTGATGAAACCCTATACCTAATGGGACTAAAACCCTAGAAATGACTCTTACAAATTTAAGGACAAAAAATGAGTGCAGATGATTTTGATGAAAGGAAATAGGCCAACAGGTAAAGGACATGAGGGAAAATGTATAAAAAGCCACTACCATCAGATGATCCATGCTCCTAATGGAATGCAGCTGACTAAGTGAGACACCTAATATGCAATGCAATAAGAGAATTTTGATCACTGACGGAGGGATGAAGATACCGACACTAACATTGGCTCTAATGGAGATGGTAGCTCCTTGGAGGTGCCAAGAACTACATATCTCTGGGAAAGTAGGTAGTGCCTTTCGTCCATTGGGCTATGGGGTCAATAAATTTGACAAACCAAAACTAGACTTTTGACTCAATTTCAGGACTGAAATCTGACTCAAAGACAGACTCAATTTCAAGACTGAAATCGACTGAAAAAATTGACTCAAACAAACGAAACCAAAACTGAAATCAACCTTCAGTTTTATAGCTTTCACCTCAGGCCCCAAACTAAAAGAATGATGACAGCACACAGTTGAAATGAAACTTAAACAAACCGGTATGTATAGTGATACATATGACAGCATAAAACATTTCAAAAATAGTACCGTTTGAGTAGCCGACCATTGACCGGCCCACCTGGACAATCTTCTCCATTCATTTCTTTCATGAGGAAAGCATTTTGGCCTCAATATGTAGCAATTCTGAAAGGTCCTTTCCAAAGATTCTCAAACTTGCCATGCTTACCTTTATCTTCGTTTCTCACGTCCCATTTTAGCACCACTTCCTCTATTTGAAACTTGTTTGCCTTTGCCTTTCAATCATATATCTTCTTGATTCTCTCTTGCAACCTGAAAGTGTTCTGAAAAACCTCTTCTCTAGTCTACTGTAAATGGATCATTTGATTAATTCTTCGTTGCATATGATCATCTTCGCTGCTAGCTTCCTGCAGAAGTTTAACCACTAGAACTGTGAGAGAGGTTGGGAATACAGTGTCAACACCATACACAAGCTCAAAAGGGGGCATGCCTATATATTTCTTTTGACTTACTCTGTCTGCCCAAAGTGCACTAACCAGTTTCTTGTGCCAACCTTTCTTGTTTATTTCTAGCAACTTTTTAATAATATTGACCAAGGATTTATTTGAGGACTCGGCCAATCCATTGCCTTGTGGATGATATGCGGTTGAGTGCCCCAAAGTGATTTGATACTTATTAAAAAATTCAATCATTCTTTTGTATTTAAAAGCTACTGCATTATCAGTGATCAGCTTGTTTGAACAGCCAAAACGAGACAAAATATTGTTTTCAAGAAATGAAATTATTATTGAATTAGTGGCCTGCCCAGTGGAAATTGCCTCAATCCATTTGGTAAAATAGTATGTCGCTGTAAGGATCCATTTATGCTGCACTGAAGAAGTAGGATGGATTTTACCAATGAAATCCAAACCCCACTGCTGAAAAGGAGCACTTACTTCATTGGGCTTGAGCGGTAAAGGCTGCAATTTTCTCCTCCCTTCAAAAATCTGACATTCATGACAGCTTTTAACAGTTTTGTAGACATCAGCAAAGAGATTTGGCCAATAATATCCTGCTCTCAAAATTTTATTGGTCGTTGTCTTCCAGAAAAGGTGACCTCCGCAATCTCCCTTATGAAAGTCTTCCATAACTTGTTTTTCCTCTTCTTCAACCAAACAATTGAGCAAGACACCACCGGGATCTTTCCAATAGAGTGCATTATTCATGATACAAAACTTGGCAGCCTTCAATTTCAGTGTCCTACTTTTTTTCTTAGCCATTCCAGGTGGTGGTGACAAATTTTGGAGTACATACATAATGTCCGAATACCAAGGAGAAAGGACAAAAATTTCTGATACCTGAACAGGCGAACTTTCTTCATTTTCCTCAGACATAGCAGCAATGAGATTAATGTCCATGGCATGAAAATTTGACTCAGCCATTATCTTAGCCAAACCCTGTCCTTTGATAAGCTTTGTAGGTTTTATCTCCATGTCATATTCCAACAAGGCTGCAATCCATTTGCCTTGTCTCCCGTTTGGATCTGTTTGCGCTAAAACTTCTTTAATAGCAGCATTAGGAACATAAGCAAGGATGTGAGAATGCAGAATATAAACTCGAAAATATTTCAATGCTTTTACCAAGGCAAGAGCTTGCTTCTCAATAATATTATACTTTAAAGTTGCATCTCTTATGGTTCTGCTGAAAAATGCTATTGGTTTCTCAAGCTGGTCTCTTTTCTGCATTAAGATTGCTGCCATAGTATGATCCAAAGCAAATGAAAACAAAATGAAATCCTGAGTATAGTCCGGGTTGATCAAAACCGGGGCTGAAGAAAGGGCCAATTTCACCAAATTGAAAGACTTTATTTCTTCCTCAGTCCACTTCACTACACTATCTTTCTTGATCATGTTTGTGATTTCCCTTAAATGTTCTGCAAGATTGGGCACAAAGTGACGTAAGAAATTCATCTTACCATTGAATGATTGGATCTCCTTTTTATTTCGGGGAAGATCAATTTGCTGAATGGCTTCTACTCGGGTTGGATCAATGCGGATACCATCCTTTGATATAATATGACCGAGAAGCTTGCCTTCATCCATGGCAAACAAAATCTTCTTTGGATTGAGAGATATACCGTATTTTTTACACCGCTGAAATACAATCTTCAAATGATAAAGGTGCTCTTCATTTGAATTAGAAAACACTATCAAATCATCAAGATAAAAAACTAGAAAGACATCTTTTTCATTTTCAAACGCCATATCCATTGCTCGCTGAAATGTCGCACCGACATTCTTCAACCCGAAAGGCATATGCGGGTCTCCAACTACTCGCTGAATTATGTGATCCATTTTGGGCAATGGATAGTTATCCTTCAAGTATACTTTATTCAGATTCCTAAAATCAATGCATAAGCGAATCTCACCTGTTTTCTTGCGCACGTGCACCAAATTAGAAATCCAATCTGAAAATATTATGGGGATGATGATACCATCCTCGTACAACCGATTCACTTCCTTCTCTATTGAGGGCAACAACTTTGGATTTATTCTTCTCAACTTCTGTCGAAAGGGATTTTGATTTGGCTTGATCAGGATGGTATGTTGAATTATGTTTGTATCATATGTCTTCAAATCTGAATAGTTCCAAGCAAATACATCAACAAAAGAAGATAATAAACTGATATAATTTTCTTTTACTTGTGGGGGTAATGCCTTAGACAATTTCACCATTTTAGGATTTTCTGCTGATCCAATGTTCACATCCTCAACTCCTTTCTCGGTTGGCAACAAGCTTGGTTTTCGAGCTACATCATCTTGGTCAAAAAGCTCCTCTAAAGGTATTAGGCCTTTAGGAATGACATTATCCTTCAGCTACAAAACTTCCATCTAATTGACTTCCACTTCCGCCTCGCCATCATCATGTTCCCCATCAATAGAAGTGTCTTTGAATTTACCTTCATTTTGCAGAAATTCATCAATTTCTTTATCATCTTGAAACACTTGCCAATACCTTTGATTGTCAGGGACAGTTGGATGATGCTTCACATGAATTTCAAATTTGTTGCTTGAATTCATCAGAATTTTCAAATTACTTGCTTTTGTTTCAAGTGCATCTGAAATTCCATTCTGAATACGAGGGACACATGTCAAAGTATAATCTGAAAACAATCTCAAGATATCTAGTACCGCATTCCGGTAGGCCCGCATTCGAGGATGCTTAGCTTGGTATTCACCTTTCAGTTGCTTGATAACTAACTCGGAGTCACCATACACTGCAATCCTTTTGGCATTTAAATTTCTAAGAATTTTCAAACCAGCAATCAAAGCTTCATATTCAGCCTCATTATTTGAACAATCAAAAGCCAATTTATAAGAACATACCCTTACATTACTTGGCACTTTGTTTGGGGAGGAAACAGGGTTGCGTATCCAAATGCCAATTCCAGCACCATCCCTTCCTACTGCGCCATAGAAATCCATGGTCCACAAACCAGCTTCATCCTCTTCCAAATGCTGAAATTATGTTTGCTTCTTTACTTCTTCTTGCTGTCCATCAACATTTTGCTATTGTCGAGAGGCTGATTTCTCATCGATACTATCAAGTCTCTGTCTCTCTTTCTTTAAGACCTCTCTGAAATTTTCAGTGATTTCTGGAATGTCTTCTACTTCAATTAATTGGCTATTTACATCATTAAAGCTATCTAAGTATAAAACAAATGATTCTAAATCAGTATGTACATAGTTGATTGGATGATTTACCGGTTTCTCCTTGCTAGTAATCATATACTTCATATTTTGCTCCCGGTATAATTTTCTCATCTGACCAAACACAGGAATAGTAGCATAGGAGAAATCAAGCTGCAATGTCCCTTTAAGTTTCACTCCCCAAGATCTGGAAAGAAGCATGCCAAATCTAGGAGGAATATCCGCCACAACCACATCCATCAAAACATTTTTAGTCGGAATCTGATCCAAACTGACCACCAAATCTTTGATAAGCCCAATGCATCTTACTCTACCAGAATCGAAAGAATAAAGGTCATGATACTTTCTGGTGATATCCAATCCCAATTTCTCCATGATTTCCTTAGGCATGAGATTATGAGAGGCTCCGGAATCAAACATAGCATTGTGTAACACATAGTCGTGCAACCTAAGGCTGATGTAAAAAGGAGGTACATCACTATCTGGAGACTCACCATCCAATGCTGGACCAAAAATCAACTCAGGTTGATCATCTTCCACGTTTACCATATCAGATAATGGATCTAAACTCAAAATCTTAGACACCTGACCCTTATGGCTTCTATTCTTCATCAATTCAGTCAAAGGAATGGATACTTTTAACTTAGAAATTTCATTTTCTAAGTTTAAAACTGAATTTTTCTCTACCTCTTTAGCTGGGACATCCTTCTTTTCAGTTTTATCCTTTGGCATATTTGGCTGATTGGATCTTTCATTTGCTGATGGTAATTTGCTAGTGGTGGGATCAGCTATCTCTTTTCCCTTCTTCTGCACAATGAGTGGATCATTCTTTGGTGTTGTCGCTTCCTTCCTTTTTTGAATTGGATTAATGGGTACATCTCTACTTCTGAGTGAATATTTTCGCTGCTGGGCGGTCAAAGCATTCATGTACCCCCTTTGATATTCATCAAACTCTTCTTCAAGAGATGTTTCATTCGCCAAGATGAAATTCTCGTCCCTTTGTACAGTTGAGTTCTCATAATAATCCTCAGCTTCAGTGATAAAACTTGGCATATCATCAGGTTTAAAGAAATGATTCTCTTCTCCAATTATATTATCCTCATCATCTGATTCCAGACCATGTACAAAATTCTGCTGTAAGGGTGTCTTCACTTGTTGTTGTACTGCTTGTTCTTGTGCTCATTGCTCTCTTTGCTTGATTCTAAATTGTGGTTGCTGCTGACCACAGAAGTTAGGATTTCTGACTTGCAGTTCAGACTTATCAATGGTTAATCTGCCAAACATCTTTTCCATCTTACGAAGCACTTGCTCTAAAGTGGAAACCTCTTCCTTGATTGCTACTTTCTTTTCAGCTTTCATTCTAGCTCTCTTGGCAAGAAGATTTGCTTCAACACTGACTGCAATTTTCTGCATGTCTTCCAATGTGGCCGGATCTCTTTCTCTCAATTGATAGGCCATATCAGGATCGAAACCGTCTGAAAACTTAATCAAAGCCAACCCCATCGGTGGCTTTATATCAGCAGGAGTTGCATTGTAAACAGAATTGAATCTAATACAATAATCTTGAACAGACTCACCAACGTTCCGCTTGATATTCTCATATTCGGAAAGGATTTGAAAAGGGTCTTTCTTCACTTCCCATCGATCCAAGAATTGTCTCTGAAGATTAGCCAATGTATTAATACTTCCAGCCGGCAAAGCTTTGAACCACTTCCTTACTTCACCTCCAAAATTTTGAAAAAACAGTCTCATTGTCACATTTTCTGCATCAATCTCATGAAGTTCAAAGAAATCTGCCATCATATCCACATGTTGTTGAGCTGTAACATTTTGAGGAGTGCCATCAAACAATGGAATTTTTCTTTGATAATCTGCGGGCATGTTATCCAAATTTTGAGGCAACACAAGGGGTGCAAATCAGGCAACCATTGCTCTAGGTGGATTTACAACTGGTCTTGGGGATATAGGAGGAGTCAGAGCAGTTGATGTATGAGGTGTATGTGGTGTGGATGGAGGTGATACTACTGCAGAATTTTTATCAGAGATAGAAGGTTGCACAGGAATGGTGAGAATGAAAGGAGGCTCGGTAGGAATTTGTGAACTAGATGTAATTGCGGATGACCCAAGAGTTGCGGATGCAGTCTCTATGAATTCAGGAATGTTTTTAGCCACAATAGAAGTTTGAAGATTCAAGATATAACTGTCAATTGATCTATTAGCCTTTTCAATTTCAAGGTCTTTGACAAACTCTGGATTTAGGACAGTAAAACTAACAACACTTTCAGACTTAGTCTCAAACAACGATAGCTCAAATTGTTCGTCAAACTCAAGATCTTCAAGATACTCAAAAACAACAGGACATGAATGAGATTTGAACATAGGAATCACAGGAATTTCTCGACGAAGGATTCTCGGAATAAGATTTGGATTTTCATACACAGGAGGTGGATCAGGATCCGGATTTTCCCTGGTGTGTCGTCTGGAAGCCAGTGTGTTAAATTATTCCCAAAAATCAAACAGACAAAATCAACTTGTTCAGCCTATCAAATTCTAAACTCATCACCCAAAATTCTAGAATTATCTGATGTACTAGGGAAATTTACAAGTTAGGTGTTACATTTATAAAACTAGACCGAAGATTGACTAAAGCAGCGTTTATCTACTTATGCACTTGCAAAGCAATGTGCAGTTTCGAAGGCTACCTGGCATAACTTCAGGCTCCGTCTGTAGTTTATAAAACAAATAACACTAACAAGCAAACAATCTTCCCTAGTATGGTCGCCACTATGTTATGGCCTAAATCTACCTCAGGCTGAGAAAGACAGAATCTAGGGTAACATCAAACCACGCTTAACCTGGTAGCTAGCCCTACCAGATCGGGAGAGGGCTCTCTCTTGGTCAATCTCAGCAAAAAATGATCAGTGAGGCTTGAGATGACTTGAATGAAGGCTGATTTTAGGCTAGGTATATATGCAAAAGAGTTTGATTTGATTTTAAGGGTGTTTTATTGGATCAAAGGGAAGGCATATTTTGGGTCTGGGGAATGAGGCCTAGTTTTGCAGAGATCTGAATGGGGCAAGGTAGGCACTTGATTTGAAACTTTCAATTTGAAGGAAATGGAGATTTTGAGAAAGGTGAAGAGCTGAAGAGGGAAAGAAACCTTCAAGGATCCTCTCCAAACAGCTGAAAACATAGAAAATTAAACAAACCCTAGGTAGAGCACTGCAAATTCTAATAAATTCTACCTTTATCCTTGTTTGTTTAACTTAAGAAGAAATAAGAAGGAAAATGGTATACATAAAACAACAGTAGCCTTACATTTACAGAGAGAAACACATTATCAAACCAAAATACCACAAGAATCCCATAGAGTGCTGCAAACCCTGGTCTATTCCTTGCCAAACTGCAGAGATGAATGTACAATGATGCTCAAAGCATTCCCAAAAGTCCAACCATGCTAATCACTGAAAAACCACAAGATATAGATAAACAACCACTCATCCCAGCCTCCAGGGGTCGAGCTCACAAGTTTAGGAGCTGTTCCAACAAAATCTAAACTGAGAACTAGAAAGTAGGCAGTGGAACAGCTTGCCTCTATAAACTAGGAATCTGATTCATTCAGTTGTAATTCACCTTTTGATGGATGAATCTACCTCCATGAGTGAAAATGTAACAAAATTACATCAAGATCTATCAAATTACATCAAAGTACATCATGAGTTTGACATTTAGAAGTAAGAAAGTCAAACTGTCAAAAGCTAGGCGAAAAACAGAGTTACTGAGTCAAAAATGAGCAAAATCCTCCAATGCGTCGCGTCTGATTTCTCTATGCGTCGCGCTAGTTTGCAGTTGATTTTGGAGGCCTTCCCAATGTCCAAATTTGCTCCAAGTGGGCTTGTTGGAAAGGTTTGTCTGTCTACTTTCCAACACAAGTGGAATTTCTGAATTTGGTCTTCATTTGCCCCTCCAAAACTGATTTCTCCCAACACTGCTTCCTGTGTGTCAAAAAAGGGGCAGAAAGGTCATTTTTGGGGTGTTTTTGACCCTTCTGGACGCCCAAAACCTATCAATTTCTTGGCCATAGGTAGGCATGCATATTTTTCCATGACAAATCCAAAAATGTTGAGTTTGCATCAAAAGGAGCCCCCAATCATAAGCGCGCGCCAAGTGGTGCGACGCATAGAGCAGAAAAGTCTGTTTTTAGGCCCAAAATTTTCAAAAATGCAAAAAGTGTCCCAAATTTTTTGAAATTTGGGCTGAGTGTCCTCCATTATGTGCTATGCTGGGCCAAGGAAGCCTCGGCCAAGATCCGAAGTCTATCATTCCTTTTGCGACGCTTTGAGGCCTTCTTAAACTTGGCCTTCAAAATTTTGATTCTTGCTTTGCAAACATGATTTCTCGCCCAATAATGATTGGCCATGTGCCTCAACATATTTTTCTCCTTGTTGGCCTTCTCCAACAACTTTTCCAAATGAATATTTACCCTTTCAAACCAAGTTTCACGATCAACCTCAATCTCCTGCTCAAGTGATGTCATCTCGGTTTTGCTCCTTGGGGCAGCTTGCCGGTTCTCACGTATGTTTTGCAACTCCATGATGGTTTGCTGATCCTCTAGCTATTTGTTTCTCTGCTCAAGGTAGTTGATTATCCACTAGGCTCTTTGCAATTTGAGGGACAAAGTATCTATCTCCGCCTTCTGTTCCTGAATGATCTCCCTGATCTTTGAGCTTTGTGGGCCCAAATCAGTGTCATCATCCTGAATGAGGATGAAATCTGTCTCCTGTTCTCCTGAAGGCCCCTCATCATGTATTGGCCTCTTACCCTTGTCCTGTACCTTTACTGTTGCTGAAGGAAGTGAGACTCCTTCCACCCCAGGTGGAGATAATACTCGCTTGGTTGCTACAAACAACCCTCTAGTGCCCCTCTGATAAGTGACAAACACTGGCACACTAGCGGTCTGTGTCTCATGACCCTCATACTGATGTGAAGGTTCACCTGCATCATGAAAATCCTCGGGAGGTACCTGAGGGGCTGTGAAGAAATCATGAGAAATGAAATCCTCCCATGAAATGTCCTGCAAACCAAGATGATGCATAACCACAATTTTGATGAGTGCAAAATGATAGATATTGTTATACTGCTACTCAAGAGTTTTCCTTTGCACTAGGGCGGTCATCTTCTCAATATTTTGGCACATGAAGTAGCGGAGGTTCACCATTCTCACCCTGGTAAAGTGCATCAGCAATCTGATGTGATAGGCATATAAGCGAGAAAACCGGCCCTCACAACTGAAATATTTGATAATGAGATTCATTAAAGGAGCATATGAATCTTTCAAGAACCGAAAGGGAAAAACTCTGCTGAGTTGTCTCAAAAAACTGGGCTTAATGTATGGCTCATAGTGTTCCCTGTCAACTTGCTGCCTTTTGTTCCATTGCTCTCTAACATTTGGAATACCGGTTGCTAGGGAGATAGACTCAGGTGTCAAAGTGAATGTCACACCTGCAAGAGTGACTTGGCCATTATGTAGATGAAGAACAAACAATCTGGCCAACTCATGATGATACTAGACTCTAGCAACCATCTCACAAAATTGATAACAAGACTGATGTTGGAAACATGTAATAGCAAGAGGGCAGGCCTGCAACTCAGCAAGTGAAGTAGGCTCTTCCCTTACATGCTTACCACTCTTGTGAGGTCTTCTTGGCGCATGCAATTCAGTTGTAGAGTCACTGTCTCGGTCATAAGAGGAATCTGTCTCCATGTTTGCCAAAGTCTGTGTTGTCTTAGATGAGTATGAAGAATTTAGGTGTCTTTGGTTTTTGCTGCCAAATGTATGAAAATATGTGAGGCACTATGGAGGGAGAGGGTAAGGCGAATGTTGGGACTATTACCAATTGGAATTTGGGGAATTGAGGGGTTCAGGGATAGTCTCTAGACTTTGGGATAGTAATTGGGTTTTGGGAATCTTGTGGCTAGGATTTTGGGATAATGGGAATTGGGATAGGGAATGAGTGAATTTAGGGATATGGGGAATAGGGAAATGATTTGATGAAACTATAAAAATAGTGAAGAACTAAAGGATGTGGGAGTGATGGCACAAATAACCAATGTATAAACCCTAGGCTATGATATCTTGGGCAAGGAAGTAGGGTTTAAATTTTTTAATTAAATCCTTATAAAAATCATAAGACACACGCTTTATGGCGTTGGAGAGATTGCTTAACTTACTTTGGACAGGAGGCAGCTGAGTAAATTTGAGTTTGAATGAAATCGTGGTTTAAAATAGTTGGCAGCCCTACGCGCCGTGCTACCAACCCAACGCGCCGCACCGTTTATGTGCATCGCGCCCGTGTGTTCTCACCACTGTGGAGGCCGACCCAATGCGTCGCACCAGTCCAATGCGCTGCGTCGCTGAAACTTGCACAATTTTGCTCCTTCTTTTCAACACGACCCTTTCTTGCTCATTCTATTTATTTGAAATGCAAATGAGCCCTTTGAATCATGGAAAAGGATTTATATACCCAAGGCTTTTAATTTTCCACTCCAAAAACCCACTTTGTGATGTTTTACATTTGACACTTTTTTAAACTCTGTTTTAGGCAATTTGCTTCATTTTGCCTCTGGCTAACTGAATGATCTGCTTCTTGTTTGCCTTGCAAGGTTGTTGAAGTTTGACAAGGTGACCAGGGTTGCCTTTGAAATTATTTACACATGATAGAACTTGAAATTACATCAAAATTATACAAATGAAGGTAAAATACTCAATTTTTTCTCAAAATAGAGTTTTGAGAAAAAATACATTTTTAAGCATATGATGATGAAAATTTTAGTACTGGAACTTTATTCAAACTCCTCACATGTTTGTTGACCATTATTGGGCATTCTGAAGACCTATTGATGAAACCCTAGACCTAATGGGACTGAAAACCTAAAAATGACTCTTACAAATTTAAGGACAAAAAGTGAGCTCAGATGATCTGGATGAAAGGAAATGGGCCTGCAAGTAAAGGAAATGAGGGAAAATGTATAAAAGGCCACTACCGTCAGATGATCCATGCTCCTAGTGGAATGCAGTTGACTGAGTGAGACACCTAATATGCAATGCAACAAGAGAATTTTGATCACTGACGGAGGGATGAAGAGATCTGGCTCCTAACGGATAAATTATTTACGAAAAAGGAATAACTTGGTTAAACATGACGAAAGAGGTTCTTTCAAATATTATTTTACACTTTTTCAGATCTGAGAGACAAATTTATGAAAAAATACTTTTGGAGTTCTCTTTCGTCCTCTTTTTCATACTTCCTAAATATGAAAAAGGACCGGGCTATCACTATTGTTAAGCTCGTTAAAACATAAAATAGTGACGGGCTTGTTAATCATGGCAAGAATCGAGTTTCATTCATCACTAGACTTGTTAAATTATTAAATAGCAATACTTTATTCACCCGAAGGGTTGAATTATAGATCATGCAAATGTTATCCTCCTCAAGCTTGTTAAAAAATAAAGAGGTATTGGTCGACAAATGACCGGGGAAAATTTGGGAAAAGTAAGAAAAAAAAAAATTTGGTAGCAAGTCGCTCTTGAACATGACACTTCTTTCATTCCATGTCCGTGACTTGTTACACTACAGGTAATCATCTTGACGGTTCATTCACACCTATGGTTCATCATACCTTCACTTTGGTTTTGGGTCAATCTTGCCAACTCATCACGGTGTCGGCGATATGTTTTCAAGAGAAGTCATCAGGTGATTTAAAACTCATCCTTCTACAATACTCGTAAACCTTCATTTTAATGGCCGTCATCCCTGAACATTGCTATATCAAGTCATACTCTTGTCTCGAAATCAATAACTCCTATTTTTCAATAAGGTGACTTCTTGTCGAGAACAAAATCAATATCCAGGAAGTTCACTTAGAAACATCAAATTCTATACCATGAGGCTTGTTACAGCATCAAGAAGATCCTCGCTTCTAGACCTTTGACCGAAATATTTTGTTTCGTGTTCGACATCAAATCATTTATTCATGCCCTAAGAAATGTACTGCAGCACCTTGAGGGCCATTGACAATAATGGTGGTTCTCTTGGGTTTGTTAACATCTCACATCATTGGCTGGTAATCAAACTATGTTTTTCCATGTTTGACTAGAAATCATATATTCGCATGGCTAGACTTGTACCTGAATGATCGAGTGAACGAGATAAGAAGACCCCAGATCTAGATTGCCATCCAGGCTGCGATTTTAGGATTTTTGTACACATCATCTGTACGGTGACCCTACATACAGATTGTCATCGAAACATGGGCCTATATCTGTAGGCATGTCTACATCTAGACAACATTCCAATGAAGATGACTTTCTGAATTATGTGCATGTTATTAGATTTTTTTATGTGCTAAACATGGGAATGCCTAGCTTCAGAAATTATGATCAAAGAGGATATATCATGATGTAATGTATTGTAATATTGATGTAGGTGACCACTCCGCTTCGTTTCCAGGCCCACCACAGTGTAAAGCATCTTAATCAAATTTTTTTATTATTTGGATCTCATGCTTTAGGGGGGAATTGTTATAGGTCAATTTGGGCACCATTCCCAATGACCTGGTTAACTGGACATCATATCCAAGACCAATGATCAAGGGTCTATAATTCCCTATCATTTCAGTTGCTACATGCCCTAAGACAAGAAACAAGACAAATCAAGCAAGACTTTCATCAAGCAAAGGTTTCCAAGGTTTGAAGCTTCTATGTAGCATATGAGAGCCCACCAACATAGGCTCTAAGGGGCCTAAGTGTGTTGCATATGTAGGTAGCCCCATGCAAGGATGCTCTGCAAAGCACTTCCCGACGTTCACAGGTGTGTTGGTCACATTTGGAGCGAAATTCTCATTGTTCTGGAATCTCCACTTGGCCATTGCCTTCTAGAAGAGTTCACATGTTTCAAGCTTCGGATCCAAGTGTCCATTTGAAATCTACATGAATGGAAACATGTCTTGCCTATTATTATAAAGTCATTGATTTCAAAACAACCTTTAGCTCATGTATAAATTGAGCACAGATCTAAGTGCTTGAAGGGGAAGAATTGAGTAGATAAATGCTGGAGAATTTTCAATTGAGAGCTAGATTTGTGTAGTTGCTGCTGGAGAGATTTATACTATGATGGGGCTTGGGAACATTGCTGGAAGGGTCACTTGAAATAAGTCATTTGGTTGTAACCTCTCCTTCTATCATCAATAAATAATACTGCTTATTTTTCCTTATATGCATCTGTATTGGCTTTGATTTTCCATATTGCAAGATCTTATTTGATGTGTATGGTTTATGCTTTACTGATTTAGCAAACTAACTTGAATATATATCTATATTATTTCATCTTCTAATGTCTCATTGTTCTTTCTTGCAGGAAGCATTCCACACAAACCACTTGAATTTGAAGCTACAACAGAAGCAACAAAAGGAGCCATTAAAAAGCACTTGGATCACAAGTAACCTTCTAATCCTCTCTGTGTATCTGTTCTTATTTAGGAGAAATAGTCTTATAGTCTTTCACCTGTTGTTCTAGACTAGCAGCTGTCTAGGGAAGCATGATTTATCCGTAATTCACAATTCTGGCCCAACACTTGTTACAGAATGAAAACTTAGATTTAAACTATCTGCATTGGCTTGCCGTTATCAAAGGGAAAATAGTTCGTTTGCTATAAGAGTAACTGAAAATGGGCTTGCGCGTCTCATGAAAGGACGCATTGTGACTGTTTTTAGACAAATTTCTGAAGTCAAAGTGGAAGTGTCCCTTCATTGTAATGGCCCTCTTGGCAGGTGCCCGATGTCTTGGTGGAGTTGTTATCTAACGTTGTGGCAGCCTGTTTTTCTGGCGAATCTGGTACACTCGATGTGCTGACACTGAAATTTCACTGGGCTACCAGCTTCATCACTAAACTGAGTTTTCATCCTTCCTAGAGCCTGCATATATTTTCCCAACTCTCTGGATTCATGATCTGGTACAGTTAAGCTTCTTGTAGACTTAATTAGTCTCGGTGTACTTTACAAATGTTGGTTTCAGTTGAAAAATGTGCTTCACCTCATGCTGTATGAAGACATTGTTGTTGATGACTTCATAGAATTATTTTTTGGTCATGGTGTTCTTTAGATTTGTGAGCTTTCCTATGTCCTCAAACATCTCTGTGAGCCTCTTTACATAATTAGTCTTGGGCATGAGTTTATCGTTGATGACAAACAACGAAAGAAAACATCTTTTGTTCAGTGACTCAATCCTGTTGAAAAACCTACTCACCCCAATCGCAGCTGATGGAATATTTCTTCTAGCTATTTGACCAAACTATTATTATTCAACACCATTTTAAAATAAAGAATAGAATTTTTTCTCACAGCCACTTCCACTTGCTCCAATTCATGGCTGTACTTTGAATTCAAGAATTTGATGATGTTGTTGGAATTTTGGGGCTTATCTCCAAGTTCCTCCATTTTTTTCTCAACAGCAACCTTCACTATCTCAATTAGATCCCTTTGTTAAAATATTATCTAAATTGAGGGCCATATATCATTTAAAAACTCAATTATATCCAACCATATGATTTTCTTGACTCTTCGCACAATGCTACTAATTGAGGACCCCTGAAGAGATTTCTACAAAATTTCATTTAGCTTTTTGCTAACATGCAACTTTGTGGCATGTGCAGGGTCTTTATTTTTGAGTTTATCCACAAGGTCACTGAGTTGATTCTGCATCCTTTTGATCTCTGCTGACTGTCAAGACATGTTCTCCATCACCTTGGCTAGCTGCTTATTACGTTCCCCCAGTGCTCCTGTGGATGTTGTGGCTGCTAGGATCACTGTGAGAGGAACCGCTTCTAGGGGGATCATTTCCTTAGCTGCTTCTTTTTCTTCTCCCTTCACTGCATCCCTTATTGCTTTCTGTCTTTCTTTGATCATTTTACCCATCTCATCCTCCATTTTCTTGATCTCCTCTGTTTGTTCAACAATTAATTGCAGCATTTTTTCCTTCTTTGTTTCAGTTGCTTCTATCTCTTGGCCATGGCTTCTTTTTTTACTGGCATCTTAAGCTGCCTCCTCAAAGAAAATATGTCTGCATTATTCTTCCTCACAAGGGTTTATGCCACTGCTATCTTTGATGGATTATACCCAAGCTGTATCACTAATTCTTCCACATAATTTATCCTTGAATATTTTGCCATCGCGAAGACCTTTTCTAACTTTAATTGTGACTGTGCGTTGGAAAAAGTCACCTGTAGTTTTGAGAGGCTCATGGTTGTGCTAGTTAGGGTGGAGGAGATCATTTCCCCATTCTGCTTGTGCATCTCCATCTGTTCTATTGGGTGGATTTTCTTTGCATCAAACTCAAAGGATGTCTTCTTGTGGTCTATTGCACCTTTGGGCTGAGGTATTTGTGCCTCAAAGAATTCCATACTCATTCTTCCCTTCTCAGATTCAAAGGCTAACAGGAGTCTACTTTGGGAGTTTCTTGTTTGTTTCTGAAATTGATTGTCAGTGTTGGTATTTAGAAACTAATTCCTTCTCTTGATCTCCCTGAATGTGTCATAGATGTCTTCCTCCTTTTGTTCTGTAGTGGAAGTAGATGTGGGATTTTGCACATTCTGTTGTAGGAATGGCATGATGGTAGAAGATGTGGAGAAGATCAGGTGGCCACCCGTTGAAGATGAATTTGGTGAATCCCCAATTTTGATGACAGCTTGTTGGTTTTTCTCATTTCCTTGGTCAAGGCCCATGTTGATCCTAGCTCTCTTCCTATATTTCTTTTTGAACCCCTTAGTGGAGGAATCAATGTCCATGTCTGTTTTCTCGTCCCTGGTCCTCTTACTTCCTATTTCCTTTTTAGGCTCCTTTCCTTTGTCATCTTGAATCCCTGTCACCTTCCTCTCTTGTGGAGTCGGTGTTTGGACTCCTGAAGTAGAGATGACCTTCTCTTCAGCCTCCTGGAGTGTGTCTGCCACCCATTCTTCTTGGTTCATGTTCTTCTCTATCTCTAGTCGGTGGGTATGGATGTAGGCTGTGGACTTGTTTTCCACCCTCTTCTTGGAGATGATCCCCATTGGATCATAGGACTAGATGAAACTATGAGTGAATTTCATCTCTTTTAGTATTTTATATGCTTCTCCCCCTGTTGCCCTGTTGTTGCAGATGAATGGCCCAATTTGGGATTTGATCCTGAATTGTGACTTCTTCTTGGCTGAAACAAAGTGCACCTCATCAACATCTATCATTTGTCTAATATACTTAAGGGAAAATGTCCTCATGGAGAGGTATTTGGGTAGCTTATAGGGGGGGAATTCATTACCATAAACCTTGATATCCATGTAGTTTTGGTAGAGATACCAATCTGTTGTCCTGATCTACTTTTTCAACTGCATCACTTTCTTGATTTCCTTAGTGACCCTGGGCTTTGTGGTGCTGCTGAGTGCACTGATTTCTAGTTGAACAAATAGGTCTACAAATTTCTTGTATGAATACTCTTCCTGCACCTTTCTCAATATAATTGTCCAAAAAATGACAAATTGGGATTGAAAGCCTTCACCTTGTTTTATCATGCCGAATTCAAACTTGCTGTATTGAAAACAAGTAAACATGTACACCAACAAAGAGGTGTATTTGAATACCCCTTCTGTTTGAAATTTCAAGAAATTATCGTGGATTGAATCAGCAATGAACTGAGCATAGTTTAACATAATAGTGGGCTTGGCATCTACAGAGAGAATAGACATGAAACCAATTATGGCTCCATCTATGCACTGATCATTATGATAACCTAAAAAATAAGACAAGGTAGTGATAATGTTTTGGGTCCTTTCTAGGAAGGTGGATGATGGGTATGGAGGATTTGTTGTAGGCATTGGTGCATTGGGGATCATGAAAAGCTCCAAGGTTTTGGCCCTGCTAGAAAAATATAATCCTTAGTATAGTCCTATAAGGGCCTCATATGAAAAAGGGATGGTGTTCTCAACAATGGCGGCCTATAACATCTCTTGAATGGATGGGACATTTACATAAAACAAAATCTCTCCTGGAGAGTTCAACATGGATCTTTTCTTAATGTCATAGCAAGACTGACATTTCCTAATTAGCTCAGGGTAGCTATGGATTCTAGGGAAGATGTAATGTGGAATCTTGGTCTTCCACATGTTGATGCCATCTTCTTCGTCAAGGAGCTTTTCCTTGAGCCAGCTGTAGACATCGAACATGTCAAGGTCTGACTCTATCTCGTGGATCTTGTAATCACTTTCAGCTGGGGGAATATGGTCCAAGTCTACCTGGGGGTAGACCGTGGGATTGAAAGGCTGCTGATCTTCCTTGGGAGGCATGCTTTACTTTTTCAATCCCTATTTCACCTGCAATAGATAATGGGCTGTAAGGGAAGGGTAATAGAGAAGGGAGAAACGTTATGAATTGATACTGAGTAAAGAGTAATACCAAAAGGGATCAAGATCGGAAATGAATTATCTAAAATGAGAATTGTAACCAGGCTCACAGAGCACTGATTTTTCCTTCTTTGATGTGCAATTTACCCTTCGACCAAGGTGGCTAGTCGTGATAACAACTTGTAGCAATTCAATAGTAACAACAATGCAAACTTTGGCATTGCGGTGAATTCAGTTTTTAACATGTGGCTTGAGGTTAACCATTGAGATGGCATGGGTTTTTTGGATAATGATCTGGCCATTCATGGCACAATGGTGCTATTGTTGGGAGGGGATGTGACGGGGCAAAGTGGATAGGTGATGGAGGACATGGTGTGATGACATTGCCAACGGTCACAGGGCCGAAGCAGTTTCGAGGACAGCGGAAACAACTTTTCGGAGGGGGACCCGGGTGGTAAGCAGTAATAGAGAGGGGTGGTGCAAAACTGCGGGAATGCAACACATGGAGGAATGGGCAGTAATGGATACTGCCCAATCCAGACCCCCCCCTTTTTAACGTTCTACAGATGAGGGGGGGTCGAAATGGATTGAGGGCCCCCGATGGCGAGGTGAAGGGCAGAGATAAATGGTAAGGTGGGAGGCGTTTAGCACTAATGCAATGGGGTGATGGGACGTGGCAAGGAGGTGGTACCCGACGGCTATCGTAAATCGCATGTCGGAGGATTTAGTTATGAGAAATAGAGGTAAATCTTAAATCTTTCAAACTGCAAAGTGCGGGGGGAGGGGGTGACGGGGCGAAGAGGTGGGACTCGCTGGATATCGAAAATCACATGTCGGAGGATTTAGTTATGAGAAGTAGCAGTAAAATTTAAAACTTGCAAAGTGCGAAGTGGGGGGATATGGAGTGATGTGACGAGGAGGTGGGACCTACCGGCTATTGAAAATCGCATGTCAGAGCATTTGGTTATGAGTGGTGGAGGTAAATGTTTAAACTTGCGAAGTACGAAGCGTGGGGAGGGGGAGGTGACGTGGCAGG
This sequence comes from Pinus albicaulis, assembly GCA_034641835.2. Lineage (NCBI taxonomy): Eukaryota > Viridiplantae > Streptophyta > Pinopsida > Pinales > Pinaceae > Pinus > Pinus albicaulis. The sequence continues at coordinate 825,252,312 of CM076583.1, forward strand.
GAACGTGGGACCGCCCGCAACCCATAGATCGCAGAATTTACCATATTCGTTAACGCTATCATTTTACACTTGCGAAGTGAGAAATGCAGGGAGAGGGAGGTGATGTGGTAACGAGGTGGGACCCGCGAACATCGCAAATCACAAATCGGGCAATTTAGTGGTGATCAGAGTATTTTTTGAAATGAAGGAATGGAAAGGGAGCGATTTGGTCGATGCGAATTGCGATTTGGTGCTTGGCGGGACTTGCACAGGGCTTAGGATGAAATAGATTTCACCTCAAAGGATTTTGAAGTCCCCATTTAATTTTTTCTTTCGTTTCTTCCTCCTTGTATATCTACCTACCCGAACTACTCATCTAACATTTTTTCTTCCTTTGTAGGGTGCATTTAGACTTGCAGAACCTGAACATTTTCATTTAAAATTCTAACCTAAACCCTATCCCTTATTTCTCCTATCGGTTCATATTAAGTTGTTGAACCAATCTCATTTTCTACCTATCTACTGATAAGCCAAGATTAAATAGTTTGGCAAATTTTTATTTTCTAACCTATCAATAGAAATTGAAAACTATCCAATCATGATTAAGCTATATGACTAGATAGACCTACCTAAAGAGTAGTGGAATTTGAACTTGCAACACTTTCAGTTTTATTTCTTTTTTGGGGTTCTTATTTATTTTTCCTTTTTTTTCTTTTCATTATTTTATATTTTCTTTTTCTTTATTTTTTATACCCTCTTTTCTTTTTCTTTTTTTAATTTTTAATTTTTATTTAAAATCATTTGAATTTTGAAAATTATTTCAATAATGAAAACCTTGCAAGAAATATGAAGTATCCAGTCACCTTGAGATATTATAATTTATAGGGTACTAACACATCATAAACATTAGGTTAAGTACTTATATTTGTTAAACTGTCTGGTCCACCTTAAAAAAGAGTGGTCCACCCAAATGATGAGTATTGTGTCTACACATTAGGACTCCCCCAAGCCATTTTATTTCCATAATAATTACTTGATAGTGACAGTCCTATCCAAATGCATCAAGACCTTTTTGGTCCATCCCAAGAACCCAAGCTTCCAATATTTTCCCAAGGATCCCATTAGTCGCCCACCAACTCTAATATTCCTCAACTAGAAGTGTATTTCCAACCTTCAACAATATCTTGTTTCAGGTTCCGAAGATTGAAGTTCACTCTTCTCTTGGACTTGAATCCACCAGGTAGCAAGTCTCCAAGGTCACCTCAGGTTCTCTTCCCTCTCACCATCTTGGCTCTTGGCTTCCTTGTCCCAACTAAGATTATTTATCTCAAGGGAGAAGAATAATTTCTCGTAGATGAAACTCTCTTTAGCACCTTTTCTTGAAATTTTATAGTTTTCCAAAATTTAATATTTATAAAATAAATTCAGTTACATGAAATATCATTTATGTTTTTACCATCCACCTAGGCCTTTACGTGACACATAATTTTACAAATTTTGTTGTGGTAAAACAAAACGTTTACAACTTTTACCTAGGGGTGTTACAACTTTAGAGTATGGGAAGATGTTATAAATTTTTAAATGAGTGTAAACATTTAAATATTAACTCACTATAGTACAAATGTTGTAGTGGTTGTAAATCAGTGTAAACATTAAAATATTTGTATAATATGAGAGAAATTTTATAATTTCTATTAAATAAAAAATTAAATGAAATAATAATAATAATGTATAATGTGAATTTAATTAAAACAATAAAAATAATCAATTGATTCACTTTAATTTGTTGTATTGTAAATCTCTTTTTATTAATAAAATTATAAACCATTATTTCTAAGAAAAATCATTATATATATATATATATATATATATATATTCATTCAACCATATAAATTAAAATAATGATTTGTATTTTAACTATTTTTTCCAAGGAAAAAAACCAAATTTTTATTAAAGGAATAAAAAGCTACATAAGTACCCCCAATTGGGGTGCCAAATCGGAAGTGTAAGGTGCGACATGGAAATCACATATGTGAGCCAAAAATTTTAAAGGCGATGACACGTGGTGACATTCATGGACGGATCCACCCACTCCGAGTAATGGTTGCGTTTAAGGTAGAAGGGAGATAACATGGATTGTCAGAAGTGTCTAGGGGGAAACACCAGCATGAGAGGAAGTGGAGATAGGTTAAGAACATTATGTTTTCCTGTTATTGGATTATTGTTGAGAAGGTTAGGAAGGAATTTGGGAAGAGGGCAGAAGAACGGTTGAGGGAACTGGAAAATACGACGTGTCGTCTCCTCAGGTATGTATCTAGCTTATCCCTCAGTATTCCAGTTTCTGCGATGAGGAATTGAGATGGTTCGTATGCTTTGATTCTATGTCCCTTGTATGGAATGAATGCATACCAACCTGGTCTAGTAATGCAATATTCTATGAAATATGTTTTGGCCGAGCGTAATGAGACATTCATTGTGAAGGTTGATAGTTCCTGCATGTCTAATTTTTGGGTTTTGATTTGGTTTGGAATGCATACCTTGGTTATCTCTCTCAAGTCGATTATGGTTCTAAAAGTGGCTATTTGTATTTTTTTCCATCTCCTAGGCATGGAAATTGCAAAGGAGGTGGTGGTTCAAAGCTTTGGGCTCTGTCAGTCTGATTTTTATTCTCACTTTGCATGTTACACGAACGGTCCTACATGTTAGTATTACAATGATATCTATCTATATATATATATATATTCATTTGACCATATAAATTAAAATAATGATTTGTATTCGAACTATTTTTTCTGAGGAAAAAAACCAACTTTTTATTAAGGGAATAAAAAGTTACATAAGTACCCCCAATCGGGATGCCAAGTGGGAAGTGGAAGGTGCGACATGGAAATCACTCATGCAAGCCAAATAGTGTAAAGGAGATGACGCGTGGTGACATTCATGGATGGATCCACCCACGTCAAGTAATGATCGCATTTAAGGTAGATGGTAGACAACGGGGATTGTCAGAAGTGTCTAGGGGAAAAAACTGGCGTGGGAGAAAGTGGAGGCAGGTTAAAAATATTATGTTTTCATGTTATCATATCATTGTTGAGAAGGTTATGAAGGAAGTTGGGAAGAGGGCAGACAAGCAGTTGAGGGAACTAGCAACTACCACATGTCATCTCCTCAGGTATGTATCTAGCTTCGCCCTTAGTTTCCATTCTCTGCGATGATGAATTGAGATGGTTCGTATGCTTTGATTATATGTCCCTTGTATGGACTGACTACATACCACCCTAGTCCAGTAATGCAGTCTGCCATGAAATATGTTTTGGTCGAGCATAATGAGACGTTCATTGTGAAGGTTGATAGTTCCTACATGTCTAATTTTTGGTTTTTAATTTGGTCTAGAACCCCTACATTGGTTATCTCTGCCAGGTCCATTATATTTCTAAAATTGGTTGGTTATATTTTGTTCCATCTCCTGGGAATGGAAATTGCAAAGGAGTTGGCGATTCGAAGCTTTGGGCTCTGTTAGTCTAACTTTTATCCTCACTTTTCATGGTACATGAATGGTCTTGCATGTCAGTATTATGTTGCTTTCTATCTTTCTTTGACCCCTTCATATCAAATTCATGGCCCTGCATGTGAGTTCAATATCCCTGTTTGTCATCTGCATTATCGTGAAAGCCTGTTTCATGTCTCAACTTGCAAATCTCTTAGTTATACTAGACTTCCCTGTAGTTCGCAAGGTCATGTTGAAAGTACCATATGAAATTTTCAAACTCTTTCCTACAACTGTTTCAATTCACTTAGGCAATTATTTGAAATCGCATGCATGTCTCTCAATGAAAATTTTGGGGTTATAGGCTCTATTGATAATGTCAGTAAATTTGTGGGAAACATGGGGGTTAGTGCCTCTATTAATATTGATCGAGGAATCAAGGATGTTTTGACATGTATAACAATTTCCGGGTTAGTCAATGGGGGTTAACTCAATTTCTCTCTGGGATTGCATGGGAGTAACTGCAAAATTCATCAGGGTCATGTATGGTTTCACCTTTTTCTTCATGGTTCTGGTAATACTGAGAAGGGTAAGTATAATAATAATTGGGAAGTTGTGGCTTGTCTGCGAGGTAGGGGTGTAGGAAATGTAGTAATTGCGAAGAGGGAAATACCCTTCGGCCAGCTTGTGAGGAATTTGTTGGCTCCTAGCAAGCAGGAGATTAATATAAAATATCTGTTTGATTTTAATATTGTCATGTTGTCTCCTTCTGCAGGTCTTCCTAGAATTTTTCACCCTCAGGCCATTACACATCGGGGCAGAAACTTGGTGTGGATATGGGTGAATGCTCAGTTGTTGGGAGACTAGTTTTAAGTAAAAATGGTTAAAGCACAGTCTAGAAGAAGGGAGGGTGTTAGCCACCTATAAAATTTGTCATGTCAAATGGTGGCTAAATCATTTTTTTGAAGCCTTCAAGAAACAAGTTTTATTGAAAAATTGTTAGTTCTTGAAGTCTTATGAAGACATCTTATCCTTTGATTAATCTTCACTGTTGTTTCCCTTTTAATTCTGAAAATCTATTGTTTTCATGAACAAAAGACTGCTGCAAAAAAACTCCATTTTTCCCTCATTTTACCCTTCCTTTCACTCATTATTAACCTCCATTTTATCCCCTTTTTCCCCATTAATTTCCTCTATTTTCCCTTATTTCCCTACTCCCCTTCATAAATCCCCTTTTATAAGGTTTAAAAATCCTTTTTAAACCTTACCTAAACCCTCATTTTCCATTCAAAACTCTATTTAAAAAGCCAAAAAACACTCTTTTTAACTAAGTCTTTAGCCCCCTTCGGCTAAACTCTTAAACCACTTCCCCACCATTCAACCTAGTGCTGGAACCAAGCGCTAAGTCCAAAATTTCTTATCGCATCAGGGCATTTGTGATAGGCGAATGTCTTTTTGTTTCATAAAAGTTCCGATGCGATTGGCTCCCTTTGTATAAACTCTCGATCCCTTGCTTCCATTGTAAAAACAAAGAGCCCGCAATCGGGCGCTAAAACACAAAAAGAATTGGAAAAAAACCAAATTCCTCTTTGTATTTTGTTCAAACCCACTTTCCTATGTTTTGTATTAAAACCCGCCGTTTCATTGCTTTAAAGGAAAAGGACCGTTGATCTAAAAACCGATCGATGATTAATAACATCTCGCATCGGAGTTTTTTCATCATGCACATTTGGAAGGCCCTTTTGTTCTAATTCCGATGAGCCCCTTTGTGTTATACCCCTCAACCACTTCCCCACCATATACCTAAAAGCCCCACATTTGGGCGCTAAACCTCATGTAAAACCCCTCCCCGATACAAAATATCCTTTGTATTTCATAACAATTTCGATTTTATTATGTTTCAAAGAGTTTCTCTGGTTCATGGTCTTAACCAATCTCGACCATTGATCTTAAACTAATCAATGATTGGAAAAATCTCACATCGGAGATTTCATTGGGCATGCTTAAATATTTTATTTTCTCCCCTCTGATTGGAAAACTCTCGATGGCTTCTCAGCTGTTGATCCTCGCCCGCCAGGCCTAGATCTAACGACCCTTATTGCTCTATTCAATAGCCCTCATATCCACCTTTGGCACTCTTAAACCAATCTCCACCATCGATCTAATGCTCAGATTGACGGTCCTTGTTCAATCGCATCAGCGCCCTTTCCTCTCTACCCCCACCGATAGCAATCTTCTGATTCCAACTGGGCCATCCATGCACCCAGATCTGATGGTCTAGATCGATCCTCATAACCTTTGTTAAAAATCATGAACCCGCTATATAAAGTTTTAAATGAGATCTATGCCGTTGATCTTTGCAGATCAACGGCCCAAACTGATCCTTTCTCCGCCTCATATTTTATTTCATTTAACCCCAAGATTAAATCTCCGTTGTCCATCCTCTGATTAGACGATCCAGATTGAAACTGCTTTCCCCTGCCCCCACCTCTTTCCATCCTTGCATCTTGTCGATATCACGCTCTCTCACAACTGTCTAATCTAAGACCCCAGATCTAAGGGATGGCGTGCAGTTTCAAGTAAATTTGTGCCCGAAGGTTAATGATTTAAATTCATGCGATATGGGTGGTTTTGAAAAGCCACGTGTCGGGCTCTAACGCATATCACGTTCAAAAATCTAAAACCGCCTTTCTCCCTTTTTTCTGCGTGAAAATAGTTGTTTCTTCAGCTGAAACCGCTTTACCCCATTTCTATTGCATTTCATCGCGTTCATTCCCCACCGTTGATCTCTGCAGATCAACGGATCACATTCAATCTAGCCATTGAACTATCGCCCTCTGCCATCCTCCAAGGGATTTCACGATCAACCTTCGTCGTTGATCTCTGGGGCCGATCTCATCCGACGGCCCAGAATCCTTTTGGAAACCCTGAATTTCCTTTTAACTTATTTTCTCTGCCAAAGGGATTTTCACCCTTTTTCTTTTGTATTTCTTCCATTTTGCGATAAAGTGGCCTTTCTACATTATATTACCCCGATCAATCACGATCGTTGATCTCTGCCGATCAACGGTCCGAACTTAATTTCTCCACCATTCTTCCAACCACCTCCATTTGACCCCCCACGATCAATCCCCACCATTGGATGCTTTCATCCAACAGCTGCACACTAAACCTAAGCCTCCAAAGCAGTTAAACCAAAATATGCAGGACTCTCTAACTTTTTTTTGTTTGTGCAGGTTTTAATAGTTTTTCAAAAGTTTTAAAAAGGAATTGAAGGCCGAGGATGATGATCCCCTAGGCCTTTATTCATTAAAGAAGATTTCACTAAAGGGTTCGACGCCATGTTTCATCAGTCCCTCATGAGCACTGATGCCATTAGAAACCCTCTGCACACCTGCACATCAACAAGACACAACAAAAACTAATCAAATAAAGAGTATCAGTGTTAAAGAATAGATTCATAGCAAAGATGAAGAATTGAAGACTGTTTGCACAATTTCAAGGGATTATGGCCTAAATCAACAATAAAATGCCTAATACACTCAATTAAATGCAGTTTAAAGAAAATAAGACAGAATTCAGGCCTAATTATGCCTAACACATAGATCAGAACCCAATTAGTCGTGTTTTAGGTCAAAATAAAAATATCTAACAGTCCGAGGAAGCCTCCACCGCCACATCAGAGGCTAATTGAATCCTTTCAGCTACCAAGGGCCACATATAGCCTTAAAGCATTCAAAAGAGGCATAATTATGACCAAAATAGAAGATATTTACCCCAATACAGCCAAACAGTTATTTCGAATCGAGAAAAACAATTTGAACTGTCACCAGAGTTATTTCGAAGATAACTAAGAGCCTTAAAGTCAACAAATCTTCCCACCGAGCTTAATTCTTAATGTAAAACAATTAATACAGAGGAAATATATGTAATCTTCTCCATTGAGCCCCTCAAAGGCCGAGAAGCATTAAAACTGTATTAATTGAGTCTGTAGATCTTTTCTCTCATTCCACCTCCTCATTTTCCTATAAAATCTTTTTGAGGAGTTCATTGTAAATGGTTGGTTGCAGAACTTTGATATATACTTGTGCTCGAAATTTCCTACATGTAAATAGTGTCAAGAGGCTCTTGAAGCTCTGTTTGTGATCAAATAAGTTAGGTTGAGAAGAGAAGATAATTGTTGAATTGAAACATTGGACTTGAAGAATATAACTGGATTGACATCAATATACAAGCTGATTCTTGGGATCCTGGTCTATATCACTGGTGAAGTGCTTCTTTCTGTGTTATTTTTTTCCTTTCATGTATGCCATTTTTTCCATTTATTCTCTAATAAAGATCAGCAAGCATAGAGTTAGGATTTACTATTTACCGTACCCTTCTCTGACTGATAATATTTATCTCAATGTTTTCCTCAAAATTGTGTATTTAAGAATGATTCGATACAGTCCAAACATTTAGGAATGCTAGCATTCCCTCATCCTACTATCTAAACTAAACATTATTCTTGAATGTTATTTCATTATATACTCAGTAAAGTTAGACTAGAAAAGTTTATGTTTTTCCCTGTCTTCTAGTTTCTTTCTCCAAAGGTAGTTCTGAAAGTTTCCCTAAGAGTATGCTGAAAGCAATTTAGATTTAAAAGTATCTTATCTGATCTTAGGCTGCACTTTGTTTTTCTTCCTTGTTTTCATCCCTTCTGAAAGTAATTATGTGCATTACTATATTATTTTTCTAATGAGTTAGCTTTAATACGAACTTGTCCAAATAAGTCTATGGTTAGCCCTGTCCTTTGGTTGGTTTTAAACAGTTACTTAAAAGGCTTTTCTTGTTTGGAAAGACTGATAAATCCTAGTTGAAATTATTTTCTTTTTCAACCCCTTCAACACTTTTATTGTTCCATTCCTCATTTTATCTAAAATATCTTGTGATATAGATAACTTGCCCCTTCGACCACTCTTGAATTTTTTGCACAATTAAACCCTTTTATGACTCCATAGCCCAATGGACTAAAAACCAACGTTATATCTATCCTATCTGCCAAATATTGTTTTGATTGCTTGCAACTTCACACCTTTGAAACTCTTTCATTTTAGGACTTTCCACTCAACTAAAAATCATGCTCAACCATCCAAAAACAAACAAAACCCTTGCTCTTAATAACTAGCCTAATATCACACATAAAAGCCTTAAAGATAAATCAATCTTTGCACTTATTAGAGAGATCCATCTCTGGATTCAGGAGGGCTAGATCCTAGAATCCCAAAGTGGTTCAAGTGTTCTCTCTGCAGTTTGTATTTGCCAATCTTGCAAATTACAGGGAGCACAATTTTTGGCAACTGCACTAGGGAATTTTGAATATTTTTCATCCTATATATACCTTTAAAGATCTCAGATTACCCTTTCAACAAGAACATTTGGTGTATTAACCAGTTGACCCACCAGGCATAACATTTCTAGAAAAACACTCAGTGTTTAGTGAGTACAAGTAGCCCTCTTCAAGCACTACCAAGCAAATGGTAATCATGATAAAACTTATTTAAATCAGTGACAAACTAAGGAAACCTTAGGATTCTCATAAGAGCTTATCAAACCTTGAAGGATCAACTAGCTTAGCCATGAGAATAAAATTTCTTTGTCTCATCACCATAGCTAAGTGTTGAAACATATTTAGGATGCTCTTAGAGCCCATAGGACTGAAATAAACTCATAAAATCCAAAAATATTTCAAGATTGGTATTCAATAAACATGGTGGTGGACCATAAAACCTTTTACCTCCAAAAGAGCTAAAAATTTCCACCTCGTGACTTCACAATCCTAAACAAACCTTAAGGCTCCACTAGGAAGACCCATTATCATCATAACATCATATAAACTCAGTTAGAGGACTTTGGCATTAAAATTGTCTTGTTTAAAGATCATTCAGCCTCTTAAAGATTGTCATATCTGGTTAAAATTTTCCTATTTGTTTGGGTCTAAAAAACACAGCATAGTGGCTCCTAGAAAGATTTATACTAGAGAAACCCTGACCCAAACCCTCCCGAGATAGTTGATAACCCTGAAAGAATACTTAGGAAGTCTCCTGAGGTTAAATCTTCAACTGTTTTTATATCACCCTTTAGAGCTAATTATGTTCCTGAAAACCTTGCAGCTCAACAACAATCACAAGTTGACTTAAGAAATCCATTTAGAACTAGGTCGCTTGATGATTTAGATCAACTAGATTCAGAGTCTTCACTTTCATCCTGATCCAAATTTATGCAAGAACGCAACAGAATAAACATATAACCATAAATACAGAGATGCAGTGTAAATAACACTTCATTTCATTAATATCAAAGAACTGAAATTTGCTTACTGACAGAATGGAAATAAAACTAGCTAGGGCGCTGGTAGCTATCTCTGAGAAGAGATGTGGCAGCTACAGGCCTCTGAACTCCGTTACAATGAGGCTCGAGGGCCTATTTATTATTGAGAAACAATGGAAAATCCTAGACATCCAAAAACCTAACCCTAGGAGATGAAGTGCCAAAACTGTGGGCCCCGTTTGGGTAAATTGTTGTTTCAACTTCCCAGGGACGTAACTTTGGCATACTATCTCCGTTTGACGCACATGATACATCATTAGAAAGCTCTATCCGAGGACTACAACTTTCGCCATGAATATCATTATAGAACAGAATGATATTCATTGGAGGCGCGATGCCCAAAAAACTTCGTTTAGGGCCTCAAAACCGCTCTGGAAGTTCAGGACCCGAAAAACTGCTAAAAATAGTAAATTATGCCGAAACTGAAAAACTGAAAGAGACAATGGTGGGGGCCCAAGTGGAAAAGGCGGGTGGCCACCAATATCCACCTGGATCATTCCTCCCCCCTTAGGAAGCAATGGTCCCCATTGCGTTAAGTTCCTCCATGAGATGAGGAAATTTCTGCTGAACTTGGTCCCTGGTGAACCACTTTCCTTGGTGCAGGAGTTGGCTAGCTTTGACAACCCGATACAGTTGGATCTTCTGTTGGCGAGTGTTCTTGATTTGCATGTCCATGATAAAATCTGTGGTGGCCTGTTCCATGCACTCTGCGTTTAACTCTATTGGTGTGAGTTGTTCTGCAATGTCTGAGGTGTCCAGTAGAGGTGGGAAGTAAGGACGAAGGTGATCCACGTTGAAGACTGGGTGCAGAACAAGGAATGGAGGAATACTAAGCTCGAAGGAATTGTTCCCTACAGCCTTAGTGACGGTGTACGACCCATATCGGAGCGGGCGAAGCTTGCGGTGGGGTCCAGTGAGGCGCTCCTTCTGCAAATGTAGAAATACTTTGTCACCCACCTGGAAGTTGTGTGGCACCCGATTTTGATCATGGTGCTTCTTGTACTACACATTGGCTCTGTCCAATATATCATGATCCTGTTGGTGGATGTGTTGAATGCGCTCGATGAAGTTACTTACTTTGTCAACTTCAGACTGGACATGAGCTGAATCGGCTTGAGCAGCTGCAAATGGCATGGCTACGTCAATGGGACATAGTGGCTGGAACCCCAAGCCCACATGAAAGGGGCTATGGCCAATTGAACTATGGAGAGCCCTGTTATAACTATGTTGTACATAGGGGAGGCTCTCGTCCCATGTGCGTGGATGCTTTGAATTGTACATGCGCAGAATGTGTACAATCATTCTATTGATGACCTCTGTCTGGCTGTCTGTTTGGGGATGGAAAGCTGTGGACTTGGTGAGATTTGTGTCCAATATTGACCAAAGGCTGGACCAAAATGTGCTGAGGAACCTGCTATCCTGATCTGATATGATAGACTGTGGGATCCCAAAGTGCACCCACACTCGTTCAAAGAAGAGTTTAGCAATGGCTTCTGCTGTGATATTCTTCTTACAGGCCGCCATGATGGCCATCTTCGAGAATCTGTCAACGACCACGAAAACACAGTCATTTCCATTCTTAGTAGAAGGCAGGCCCGACATGTAATCCATGGAGATGGATTCCCACGGTCGACTAGGGGTAGGTAGTGGAGTATATAGGTCTTGCTTCTTGATGGTCGGTTTGGCAATGGCACAAGCAGTGCAGGATCTGATGTGCTTCTCGACATCCTTTCGAAGGTTCGGCCAATAGAAATACTTCTGTAGTATTGCTACCGTTTTCTCGACCCCGAAATGCCCAGCGACTCGACTGTAGTGTGCTTCCCATATCATCTTGGCACGCTCGCTTGAAGGAACACAAAGGTGTCCCAGGTGACATAAAAGTGCATCTTGGAGGTGAAAATTTGGAACTTGCGTGCCCCCCAAGAGTGCCTTGTAAGTGTGGCCGACTTCTGGGTCACTCTCATAGAGAAGCGGCCAATCAGAAGTCTCGTGCCCACAAGAGTTGAGCACGGTGGTGAGCGCCACGATCGGTGGTCGGCTGAGGCAGTCTGCAACATTATTGGTGCTACCCTTGTTGTACTTGATGTTCAAATGAAACTGTTTCAGATATGTGGAACACTTCTTATGGCGATCATTCTACAACTTCCCTTGTGTCTGTATGAACTACAAGTGCTGGTGGTCTGTGTGGATGATTGTTTCCTTCCCCAAAATGTAATGCTTCCATTGTCGACAGGCTTGCACAATGGAATACATTTCTTTTTCATAGGTGGGATACTTGCGAACTGTCTCAGACAATGTCTCACTGTGATATGCCACTGGATGTCCCTGTTGAGTAAGAAATGCCCCAATAGCATATTCAGAGGCATTTTTCTCGATCTCAAATGGCTGTTGCAAGTCTGGTAATGTGAGCACTGGGGTAGAATAGAGGCGATTTTTCAATTCTGTGAACGCCTTCTGTTGAGGTTCCGACCAAAATAATTTTGCTCTTGCTCCTCCCTTGGGGACTTGAATCAAGGGCCAAGTGATATGAGAGAATCCCAACATGAATCTACAGTAGAAATTAGCAAGACCCAGAAAGTTGCGAAGCTCTGTTATAGTGGTTGGGGCTGGTCAATCCCGAATGACTTGGATCTTGGCTGGATCCACATGTACCCCCCTTTCATCAGTAATGTATCCTAGATACTGAACCTGGTTCATGCCAAACGTGCACTTCTCCAAATTGACACACAACTTGTGTTGCCGTAGTGTTTGGAGGACCTGTCGGATGTGGTGAAGGTGCTCTTCCCAAGTTTTGCTGAAGATCAGAATGTCATCCAAGTACACCACTACAAATGAGTTGGTGAATGGCTGCAAGATGTCATCCATCATCCTCATGAAGGTTGCAGGAGCATTCGTCAACCCGAAAGGCATGACTAGCCATTCAAAAAGGCCTTCCTTGGATTTGAAGGTAGTCTTCCACACATCAGAGGGTTCAATTGGTACTTGGTGATACCCAGACTTCAGGTCAATCTTGCTGAAATATTTTGCACCTTTGAGTTGGTCTAGAAGGTCATCAATCTGTGGGATTGGGTACCTATTCCGGACAGTGATATTGTTCAATGCCCGATAGTTAATACAGAGTCTCCACGTCCCATCCTTCTTTTGTACCAACACGATCGAGCTCCCACAGGGCGATGAACTTGGTCTAATGTGACCTTTCTGCAACAGCTCCTGAATTTTCCTCTTGATTTCATCATTCTCCAGAACAGAGTGCTGATAGATCGGTCCATTGGGTAGCGGCACACCTGGGGTCAGATCAATCGGGTGCTTGACCTGACAGTGCAGAGGAACCCCTGTAGGTGAGGTGAAGATGTCCCTGTACTCCTCCAAAACCTTATCCATTTGTTGTTGTCGTGCAGAGGAGCCCTGTCTGGAGGTCGTGGCCATAGTCTTCTTCTTGCCCTAGGGGCGGATCATCAGGAAAACGAATTTCCTGGTTTGGGAAATGAGCTTACTGCATTGTTTTGCAGTAACCAAAGAGATAGCCGCGGGAGGTGGTACCTCTGGTATCCTGTACAACTTATTTCCCAAAGTAACAATGACAGCACGAGGTCGAGACTCATACACAGCATGGCACTTCCACAAGTATGGTTGTCCTAATAATACATCAAAAACATAAATAGGAGCAACATCACATAATACCTCATCCGTGAAGGGCTTGATGCTATAGGGAAGGCGTCACTGCTGGCTGACACAGAGATCTCGTCCTTGGTGAAGCCACCCGATGGTGTATGGATGTGGGTGAGTTGTGGTCGACAAGCCCAACCGCTTCACGGCGTCTACAGAAATGAGGTTCTTTTGGCTCCCATTGTCGACAATGAACTGTACAGGGGAGCCCTTTACCTACATCTAGGAGTGGAAGAGACGTTCCTCCTCCTCTGGATCTTCCGGTTCCTCCTTCTGGATCTTTATAGTGGCAACAGTGGCATTGGGCTCCGCATCAATAATCTGTTTCCCTTTTTCATTCCCATTTTCAGGTTCTGATTCGGAGTTAAAGCATGCATCTGACTCAGAAGCCCTCAGCTCGGCCACTAGCGACTGCTTGGCCCGACACTCACTTGTGTTGTGAGTGGAGCTCTTATGGAACTCACGCCACTTTCCTGTGTCCTTCTTTGGCTTTGCGGTGTTGTTATTTTCTTGTGGCTTTGACGGGTTGTCTTTAGCTACCATGCCTTGGTTCTGTCCTTTGTTCTGCGTTTTGGAAGCACCTTTCCCTTTCTTTTTATTCGCAGATCCAAAGTCTCGCTTCTTCTGTTTGAATTTCTTCTCAATCTTGGCAGCATACCGGTATGCCGTACCAAGCGAGGAAATGTCGAGGAACTCCATTTCCTCCTGAATGTATCTATGCAGATAGCTGCGATACTTTAGCATCAAATGTTTCTCTGAATCTTTGATACCCAACTTTGTGCATAGGGTATGGAACAGATTCGTCATCTCATGCACATCTTGATCCCTTTGTTGTCGCAGCGTGGTCCATTGTATGTACTTGTCCTCATAGCTCTCCACGGGATAGTACTGTTCCTTGACGGCGTCTCGGAAAGAATTCCAAGTTGGTATGGCCGAGAACAGAGAGGGTTCTGTCTGGTCCTTGTTCTCACAGTAGGTTTCCCACCAGTCCTTAACATGGGGGGTAGCTTTGAGGAGTGCAAAAATAATCTTCTCTCGGTCTGAAAAGTCATGAGCAGAGAAATATCCTTCTAATAGATTCAACCATATATCTACGGCATCTACGTCTATTTGACACTCAAATATGGGAATGTCAAAATTTACTTGTACCTTAAAAGGAGTCGCACCTCCAGAGTGGCTGCTAGATGCAGATGCACCGCCGGTAGGCAGCCGTTGAAGGATCTGAACAAAGTTATCCATCATCGCGTTCCTTTTTCTTTCGAGGGCCTCCTCGAGCAATATTTTGATAGGATCTCCTGCTCCCTCATCTTTCTTTTCGTCGCCCATGGGCGTCCATCGAGGTTTGCGAAGCTGATCTTGCAAAGGTTCCACCAGATCAAGCCCTAGCTCCTTATACCCCGACCTCGTTGGGGACATGCAAAGAAGGATCGAGAAAAAGTAGACCGCTCTAATACCACTGATCTGAATTTATGCAAGAACGCAATAGAATAAACATATAACCATAAATACAGAGATGCAGCGGAAATAAGACTTCATTTCATTAATATCAAAGAACTGAAATTTGCTTACTGACAGAATGGAAATAAAACTAGCTAGGGTGTTGGTAGCTATCTCTGAGAAGAGGTGTGGCGGCTACAGGCCTTTGAACTCCATTACAATGAGGCTCGAGGGCCTATTTATTATTGAGAAACAATGGAAAATCCTAAACATCCAAAAACCTAACCCTAGGAGATGAAGCGCCAAAACTGTGGGCCCCGTATGGGTAAATTGGTGTTTCAACTTCCCAGGGACGTAACTTTGGCATACTATCTCTGTTTGACGCACATAATACATCATTATAAAGCTCTATCCGAGGCCTACAAATTTCACCATGAATATCATTCTAGAACGGAATGATATTCACTGGAGGTGCGATGCCCAAAAAATGTCGTTTAGGGCCTCAAAACGGCTCCGGAAGTTCAGGACCCGAAAAACTGCTAAAAATAGTAAATTATGCCGAAACTGAAAAACTGAAAGAGACAATGGTGGGGGCCCAAGTGGAATAGGTGGGTGGCCACCAATATCCACCTGGATCACATCCCCCGATAGAAGTGAACATCCTAGTGGTAGAGAAACTACACCACCTGAAACAATGTTACCGATAAAATAGGTAAC